>CM035227.1:53012610-53483924 GCA_020226215.1 Sindora glabra | reverse complement strand
ACTCCTCATTAACGTCAGTACTGCCTCTCTCACTCAAACCTTCTCTAGTTCTTGATTTATCTTAGCTTCACTGATCTGGACACTATTAACATGGATACCAAAAGTAATGGATGTTGTGAGCTATTTGTACATTTACCTGATGATGGAATGGATTTGATAGCGTGTTTATTTAACCTTTATATTCGAGCTTTATTTTTTTGGGAGGTTAGGTTTTTTTATTTATAAATTATATTATTTTAAATTTCAAAATATTTTTAAAATTATTTTTATGACGTGAGATTTTTTATTGATGAAGTTGTGATTTTTTATCTTCATATTTGATGTAAGTAAATATAAAATTTTATTTTTTATGTGTATATGTTTATTACAAAATTATTTTCATAAAATAGTATATATTTAAAAAAATTATCAAAAGAAATTAATTTTTTCACCAAACACCAAAATATGTTTTTTTATTATGTACCAAATAATAGAAAATCAATTCATTATTTAAAAATGTATTTTTTAAGAAAGTGTTTTTTTAAAATTTCATTTTTTCTTGAACCAAACAGAGCCTAAAATAGTTTTTAAATTATGAAAATGGCTATAATAATGCACAAATAATATTTCATTTATATTTTCTATATACAATTTTAATCCTAAATAATATGATAGAGAGGAGTGAAATTGTATGGACAAAATATTATATCTAAATATTATTACGGTCATTTTTATAATTCAGGAATAACTTTGCATTTACATAAACAACACTCATAACATTATGATATGTTTGGCCTTCTTTTACAAGTTTAACGAAACAATATGAATGTAGAAAAATATGAAAAGTGACAATTTTTTGTGTCATTGATATTAATACAAGAGGTTATATGCAAATGCATGAAATATATATATATATATATATATATATGAATTCTTATTCTTATTTTATTCTTTTTTATAAAAAAAGCTTAAGATCTTTGTTTTTTTTTTTTTTTAAATAAACGTCGGGTTGGATAATTGACCGGAAGCACAAATACATGATGTCTGTGTCCTTGCAAACAGAAACAGCAAGAGGAGCAAACAAAGTTGATTGTTGCGGACACAAGACCACGCAACTTGTTGGTCACTCTCACGGCAACGCTTCAGCCAAGGCATGCAAGGACAATTTTTCAACCACTTTTCTTCCCCATAATAATAATAAATATAATTTTATCATTATTATTTTCTGGCGGTGGCCCTCGAAATTACCAGAAGCATTCTAGCATCTGCTCATCTGCTTTATCCCCATACCATTAGTCAGAGACAATATTATCAAAACCTACCCAAAATAAGACAATATTATCAAAACCTACCCAAAATAAATACCCCTTTTTCTTCGAGTAGTTACAGGGAAAGTTGGAGCTTTTAAGAGGTTGAATGTCACAAATTTTACTTTGAAATTTGTATTTTTGTTTGATTTAATTATTTTGAGATTTAAAATTAAGCAATTCAATGATGAAGACGCAAAATTTCAAATTGGTAGTGTTTTGAAGAAGTTGTAGTGACAGATATATATTTTAAATAATACTAATTATAGTTAATTAAATCAAATATTTCTCAATGAATAAATACTTTTATAACATTCTCCAAATATGATAATCAAAGCTGATTGTCCTTATCTTCTTTTTCTTTCGACAATCCATGCTAATCTTTCGTTCAAATTTTCAGGGTTTTAAAATATAATGATAAACTTATTTTCTAAGTAATAATTATAACTAATGTTGTGAAACTCGGCCTGACCGTTGATCTAATCGGATCGGGACTTGGGACCGATAAAAAAAGCAGATCGGAGAGGCCTTGAAATGGAGAACAAGTATTCACCTAAATCTCCGTTGGAATCCGAATCAAGCGCTAACCTATTTCGATCCACTTTCATATTTTCTTTCAAAATTTTATGAAAAATGCACAGGAGAGAGAATACAAACAACATATTACGTGATTTTTGACACGCAACTTAAGTACTTAACCATGTAGTATTATCTTTGTTACATATGGTGCAAAAAACGTATGACAATTTTCTTATAAATTTTATTAATTAGATTTGCATTAAATGTAACTTTAATTAAATAATTAATTGAATTTATCTCCCCTGTTTCAGAAAATATATTAATCTGATTTAAGTTATAATATATGTGTTATTGTAAGTAATAATATTTATTTTTGTATAATTGAGATTTCGAGACATAAAATTTGAATAAATAAATTTAAAACTTCCTAGAAATTATATAAATTTCACATTGTTTATCAATTTTTAATGACTCAAAAATATTAATATATATTAAAATTTTTTATTATATATATTTATAAATATAAAAATACGATCAATCGATTTAATAACTCGATCAATCGATTTGGCCTTTAGCCCATGATTTCACCAAATCAATGGTCGATCGTAGCAAATTTTAAAATATTAATTATGAATACACTGAATATTTTACTGCCCAAAAAAGGGCAAATGAGTGGTGATCATTCCTAACTTCTCTTTCTTTCTAGAGACAAAAAAATTACACAAACTCTGGAAGTTTGATATCCTGTGAAATTATCCTTTTCCCCCACAAAATCAGTACATGTACAATGGAGTAGCTAGGACAAGGCTTTGCTGACCTAGCAGCAGGTTTGGTACTTAGTGCTCTCGCAGCTCTGCTTTCCCCCATGTGAAATAATTTTGGAGGAACTCCAATTTTATTCCCTAATCTATTTTCTGAAAAGACGGTGTTTAACTTTAATTATGTGGGCTAATAGTGATTAATTTTATAATTCTTACCTGCCCAGCACTCTTACTGAAAAGGTGATAAGTAATAAGATTATTAGTTGATTTAGATTGGTCGGCAGCCTGGTTTCTTTCGTTGAATGTGGCTGTGAGGATATTGAAATCAACCAGGCATTGCATATCTTGCTTCAAGAATTGTTACCAAACTTGTAAGAAATCAAGAGTTGGCGTTGTGGGCTCTATATTTGGACCACATCCACAATGTGGGGGAAAAGGGTAATTCTATTTTGCAATATTATGCTCCTACACAAAATGAAATTTGTCGGGCACCGATCATTTCAGTGCAAAGATAATACTAAATTGATTGTAAGAGATTACATTGAACATCATTGCATCGTTAATGATACGGCAATATCAAAATAAATTCTAATTATTAAAATTTGTTCTTTTCAACGATTTCTCTTTTTATATATACATGACAATTCTTGAATTTATCAAATAGATGAGATCCATGAAATAACAAATAAGTGGTTAGATATATACAATGAGATAACTCAATCAAGCGTACTTTAACACCTAAATCAATATTTATTTTGATAGAGCAATAATCTGAAGTAATTAAATAGCTTAGATGAGTTTATCTTGATTATATGTTAAATGAAAGTGAATTATACTAAAGATGATAAGCGATCAAAATTGATTGCATGTAATAAGGCACCATCATAATGTAAAATTATGAATTTTTGTGAGCTTAACCACAAATATTACTATTATGTGTGCATTTGAATAAATGGATAAGTTTTTGAATCAATTCTAATTAAATCAAGTACATATGAAATCTAAGATTACATTTATATATATGTGCATCAAATAAAATTAACTATGTTGGATTCAAGATGGCTCAATTGGATGTATCATTATCTATATCTATATTTATATCTCTATATGCATATTTAAGGAATAAGAAAATCTATAAATATCATTATCAAGATCTAATAAAATCTGATAAAATGCCATTATGCCACTAAGTAAAGAGCTAGTATCAATTCAAGTAATATGCTAAAAATTTTAAATTTGAATCTTCTCTTCATCAATGTTAAAAAAGAAAAAAGAGGCCTTGATCATGAAATGAATTAAATAACGTACCTTATTTTTCAACTTTGCCCTTTAAAAAAAAAGGCAATAAGATCGATTTGAGTTTAGTAATGGTTAGTGAATAATTTTACACAAATCACTCAATGTTGCCTAAAAAACAATAATAATTGTCTAATTAAGCAAAAATATTGTTTGAAAAAATAAATTTTATCTACAAAATCTCATAAGAGTACACAAGAGTGGTTAACAAGAAATCGGAACAAGTTTAACATTCATGAACACTCTAGCCTAAAGTTCAATAATTTTCATGAATCATTACTAGTTACCTTTAAATTTACCAAGTTGGCAATATGTAACGTTGATTAATTAGGAGTAGGTCAAGATGTGATAATGACATCTAAGGTAACTGCTGGCCGTCCCACCTCCAACAGAGAAATCCCTTTAATTCAACGACAATGCTCTATGTTGTGTGATTATACATGCAATCAAAGTCTAAAAGTAAATAATTATGAAGTTGAAGAGAAGACTATAATTTTCTGACCCTCCCATTTTTTTAAACCCACGAATACGGAAATTTGAATATGCTCTGTAACTAACTAAAAATTTCTATTATATAGAATCACTTTTAAGGAATATATTTTTCACATTTTAGTTCTTAAGCCAATTTTTACTTATAAAATAAGAATTTTTTTTTGTTTAACTATACAATAGAGTATTAAAATATATTTTTCTTAAAAATAGTTATCTTCAAAATCAAACTGTTAATAAAATAAAATCCATTCAAGATTAACGTGCTAGAATCAAGGACGTGCTCTTTTGAAAGGGGTGGTGGCCCCTATCGCGGCAGAAGTTTCATGTCGCTTTGATGATTGCTAAAGCCTTAAAAACCAAGAGAAGTAGTTGGGAAGGTGCCCCCATAGACTTTTCTGCATCAAATACGAGAAAAATATATGCCCATTTGAATCTTCCTGCTCATTTCATCTTCTTTATTTTCGTAATAAAACAAACGACTTTCCCCACAAAGAGCAAAAGAGAAAGGTGGGAGATCTTAAAGATTCAATGAAACCTTTCGTGGGATGGGACTCTATTTTCTAGATTTGATTGGGATATATTAAATAGGTTTTCCGTTTCCTGCAATTTTATAATTATATCTAATTTTAATTATAAAGCATTTGTTAAGCATGCATTTAGTTTATAAAAATAGTTTTCTTTTAATTACTGATTTTCACAAGCTAGCTAACTTTACTATTTATATTGAAAAATTGAAAAAATAAATATTTTAAAGCGTGGAGACCTTTTGTTAAGGCTGTTCGTTTAATGTTTTTTAAGCATTGCTCACAAAATAAACGTTGGGTATAATTTATTATTTATAATAATTTTGATAGATGATTTTACAAATTAATAATTATAGGTATTAAATAACTTCAAAGTTGAAGAAAAACATTTTCTTTTCTTTTTACCTATACAAAGCAATCTTTACAAGAAATTCTTATCAACTAAGCTTTCGTTTAATGCGTTTATTCAAATATTGAAGCATAAAACATAAATTTTTAGATTAGTAATTGATACTTCAGATGATATCACAGTCTCTTCATCTAAACATCAACAGATTTTTACTGTCTATCTTCTCTTTTTTAGTATTAAAATTAAATTTTATTACCTTACTTAATCATGCCTCTCAAAAACTTTGAAATGAGGAGAAAATTTCACATTTTTCAGATTTTTTTTGGGAAAAATTCATATGTATTTTTAACCATTTTCCTTTTGTGATAAATTAGCATTTAAAACAATAGGTTAATGATAACGATTTTTATTTTTTTCTTGTTACAGTAGAAATTGTAAGACTTAACGTACTGGTTGAATCTGGTGTTACGTCATAAAGTTTTGATAGTTTGTATAAGAAAATTTTAATATAGATAAGGAAGTAATATTTGTATTTTTAAAAAAATATTTAAAATCATAAGAAAAAATTGAATTAAATTTTTTATTAAATATTAAAAATATAAACTATTATCAAATATTTTTTCCGAAACAAACGGAGATTAAGAATCATAAAACCCTAGTCAATGGAGGAAGACGTCCCAGGCATGGTTCACATGAATTGCACCCGGGGCGGTTCCAGAAGAGGCGCCGGGGAGTGAGATCATGGTCATGGGGCCAACCTGGGTGCGCTGCGGTGCACCTGCACGTGGGTCCATGTATGTCACCGCTTTCAGTTCACCTTCATCTATGTTTCTTCACTCTAACCTTTTTGTTCTTTTCCGCATAATGTGCTTTCTGCATCTGTACTAGCTAGCTCCCTCTAACTTTCCGCTCTGCTTCTTAATCTCAAACCAAAACAAATTAATGTTTCCAAAAGAGTATTGAAAAAATGATAAAGGCATTGAGTATGAGGTTTTTTTTTTTTTTAAAAAAGTAAAAAATATAAATATAGGAAAACCTAAACTGTTTTATTCTACTCACGTCACGCGGATACTTTACTTTTAATGAAAAATTATTGTCGCACCAATATTAGATTTTGATACACAATAAATTCCGCTCCATTTGTATAGTTAGAAAAGAATTCCGACGATAGATTTTTATTCTTTTTTATTTTTTAATTTGGTTGAAGCTCCAAGTATTAGAGATCCGACTCTTTCATCAACAAGTAACCACTCTATTTTTTATTAGATTTAATTTTTCTTGCAAGCAAATTCCTGTAAAAAAAATAAGTATTTTATGAGAAAACATGTAAAATCACGATCCCCTCATTTAAATTTCAAATTCAATTAAATACAGATATATTATAAAATTAATCTTTTATTAATTCAAAAATTAAATTATTATCTTTTTATTTTTGCATATTATATTCTTAATTTTTAAATATTAATATTCTTGTATAAAAATTATTCTTTTTTACATATCTTATCCATATCCACATCCTAATTTTTTTTTTTGAAAATTATAGTATTTTTGTATTCATTTCGCATCCTATCTCCATGTCATATACGTTTTTCGTAGACTCGTGCACAAACAGAAAAACACGGAATCGAATTCGAAAATGTAAGAAGTAATATCTTTGGATAAATATTGGATAAGGCTTCCAAATGCTTTATGGTTTTGTATTCCGTGATTTGAGATTCCACTAACGAAGGCGTCCAAAGCGGATGAAGGTTTAAAGGGCCGCGGTGGTTAGTCCTTTGGAGAAATACATATGTAGGTATTATTTATATATTTCGTCATCTTTAAATATTATTATTGAAACATTATTAATTAATAATATACAAATTTATTTAATTTAATAATTAATTATGAATTACATTAAATTTTTTTATCATAATTAATAAAAAATAATTATTAATTTATTATTTATATTTAATTAATTATTAAATAAAATAAATTTATACATTATTAATTAGCAGCATTCAAAAGATAGTATAAGAATGGGATAATAGGTAAGTATTTCCTAGTCACTTGCCGGTTCACGCAAGCCCTCACAGCTGACTTATATAGTTAAGGTATACTATACATCACAGATGCAGTCCAAGAAGATAGCTCCAATATTCGTTCCAAACTTCCATATATAAAGATCCAAATAGATGTATGCCACATTCTTCATTAGCATTACGTTGCTGAGGATTTGAGATCATCAATTTCTATATAACCTAGCTCTGGCTGTGACAACTCTACCCTTGCTTTTTCTGTCATAAATAGGGCTAATCAATTATATATATATATATATATATATATATATATATATATATATATATATATATATATATATATATATATATATATATATATATATATATATATATATATATATATATATTGCTCTTTTGTTGCTCTTTTGTTTTTCTTGTAAAGTAATTAAAATACTAGATGTATGCAGGCTATATTCTCAAATTGCATTTAAGATAAGAATAAAAAAAAGATAAAACTTTTAAATAATATAAAAATCTCTTGACTTTTAGGTATATTATTATCAGAAATAAACTATAAATTATTATGAATTGTTACAAAATTATTGTAATTTTGGGAATATATATAATCCAGGAAAAAGAAATAAATCCATAAAAAAATTTTGGATTTAAAAACTATCGATAGTGCTTATCAACAATCAACAAGCTTTCTAATCGCTCCTCTATTTGAAAAAATAATAATAATAAGTAATCTATGATCAAACCGATTACTGTTTGCACGGTTGAATTGGTTGTCCTTTTTTTTTAAAAAAAAAAAGTTATTTTGCTTAATATTAAGCTTATATCTAAAAGTCCAAAATAATCAAACATAACCTTTGGTTGTTGGTACCAATCCTCGAGCGAAGTTCAAAGGGACCAAAGAATTAGCCGCTATAACCGCGTGATCTTTATAAGCAAGAGTTACAAAATAATAAAATTTAATTCACTCATAGTTCAATGTGATAATTTGGTAATATTTTGATTGAGAAGTTTGTGAAGGTATGAATAACTAAGTAATATTTGAGTTATTTTTGTATTTATATGCATAATTTTTAAAATTTTCTTAGATACTTTAATTATTTTAAATTGTTATATATTATATTTTTAATGCATATTTAAAGTACCTTTTTAATCTCAGTTAGATCATTAAAGATCGAACCACTCTTTTATAGTCCAATGAGCAGCCCGGTTTTTAAAATATTAATTTCAATTGTGAATTTGTCTCTAAAGACATCCACGCAGATTCCATACCTTCCCTTGCGATTGAAGTTAATTCATGTTCGTCAGCTTTCAAATTATAAAAAGAAGCGTGGAAAAAGAAAAGGAAAAAAAAAATTAATTTTGTATTGTAATAATAGAATAGTTAGACTTCTCTGTTTCTCTGCTATTATTTTTTATCCAAACAAACTATATATAAACATCACTCTGAACCGAGAAAAATATCTAAACGCAAAAACAAATCATATATTATATAAAATCAATTACAAAATGTTACGTATATCAATTAATAAATCCTTTTTAAATATAATTATATGTGTGTGTAAGTTTATAGATTAATTACATTAAAAGAATTTTGCAAACTCAAAATCAAGTGACTAACCCCTTTTCATTTTGTCATTGTGAACCCATTCCAAAGGCTATGATTAAGTTGGATTAGTTCCCACCTCCTAAATCAAAGCTACAACAAGAGTGTTCTCACGTCTTTTGCCTTTTGGTGGAAGAGAAGGTTTATGCGCGCTTTCAACCATTTACAAAGTAATCCGCAATCAAAGCAAATGACTTGGTTAGGGTAGTTTAGCATATTTAATTTGAAACAAGAAAATTTTAAAAATTATTATTAGTAAATTTGCATAAAGGTTAATTAATTGATAATAGCCAATAGGTTTTGAATGTGAGAACGATCCTATTTCAAGCTCAAACCTACTTAAAAGGTAAACCACAACTAAAGTCATTTGTTGATCAATATTTCTAAACTCGCTTGGAGATAATGATAAAGGAGTTACCATTGACATGATTGATTAAATTTTATGGGATAAGTACGGTGATAAAGCAATTCAGCTGTTATCTCGACTTAATTATTCGGTTCAACTAAATTTTTTTTCAATTCGATTAATTTGTGAATAACTCAAATATGATTTTTTATTATATATTTATCAAAATTATATACAATTAAAAATTTAATTTATTTCAATAATTTTACATATTTATATTATCTAATAATATTTATAATTATATTAAATATTATATTTTAAAAAAAATAATTAATTTAAATATATATCAATTTAAGCACGAGCTCAACTCAAACTCATTTTATTTTAGATGAATTCTATTTGATAACTTTAAAATTCAACTTAGTTCAATTTCACTCTAAATATAAATATGGGTGAAACATATAATAGATAAAGAATAATAATTATAGCTATTAAACAGGTTGGTCCAATTTATTTATGGAATGATTCATATGAGCCGATTATAAATGGATTAGATTGAATCAGTTTGCCTACTAAATGAAAGTTTGAGTCATAAATTCTAAAGTTTGTAGTTCATAAGCTTGTGAATCGGGTTCACAAATTTTTTTTAAAGTAATTTTAAACTTAATGTAATAGTTATAAATTGAAAAAATATATATTTAATACATTCTTAATCTATATTAAAAATATAAAATTAAATAAACTATAAAAAAAGTTAAGTTCAAAGTTATTAATTCATTAGAAATAATTTTTTAGGTTGGAATGATTTGAAAAAGTGAGCATTGAATTTGATTAGGTAAAGAGTTATATAGTTTATTAATTTAGTTTAAAGGTAAAATTATATATAAAAAAGGGAAACACAAATCTATCTATGGACTAAACCCTAAATTACAGGCCCAGCAAACTAAACTGCTTTAAGCTCATATTTAATTGAATTCATTTTTTATAAGTCTTAATTTACACTTTTTTATAGATTTACAGACCTATCTATCAATTCGAATTCTTTTTAATGACTCTACTAATAATGCATATTAAGATATTTTAGGAGCTTTATAATGTACCAACTTCTTTTAATTTTTTTTGAAATCACTCATACCTCTTTTTTAATTAAAGAATTTACTTAAATTTTGAAAAGCGCTATATTTTGCATTATTTTCATTATTTAGTTAATAAATTATGATCTATTCAATCCAATAAATGCCCGTCAAATTACATTTTCTTTTATGAGTGAAAGTGAATTTTACTCTCTCTTTCTCTCTCTCTACATTGCATTCATTTTTTGCAAACTATTTTTTTTTAGGACTATAAGCCAATCTTTCAAGTCTTTCTCTTGTATCTCCAAATATAGATATTGGTTCCAAGGGAATGACATTTTTTAAGAAGAAAACTAAAATTATATTACTTATATTTAGACTCTATTTTATGTAAATAATTAGTAAATCAATTGAAAGCTAATAAACTAGCTAATAATTAATAAATTAGTTGATAATTAAAAATTGATAAGTTAATTTATTATATAAGAGATGTTTTACAAAAGTAATTGTTGAATTAATTAAAATTATAAAATAAAACAAAAGGATATATTAATAAAAATATATATATAATTAAAATAATTCATATTTATATAAAGATTAAATTATATTAACACAATTAATATGTTCAAAAATTAAAATATAATATCTAGTATCTAATTAATTATATTTTATAAATTTATATATTTATTTATTTACATAATTTTTATTTTATTATTTATAATATAATTATAATTAATTAAACTATAATTACTTATAATTATAAAAACTTAATTTATAACACAATTATAATTACTTAATTATATTTTATGATATTACATATTTATTTACACACATATTTTTATATGTTTATAGTTTAAAAATTAGGATATAATTATTTTAAAATTGAATTAATTATATTTTATGAAGATAATAATATTTAGATTTATGTTATGAAAGACATGAGTTGTTTATTAATAAAAAGAATAAGGATAGATTTGAAAAAAATTTAAAAAGGTAATAACTTATAACTTATAAACTACTTAAGGTAACTTATTAAAATAAAATTTATTTTTATTAATAAATTAGTGTGTGAAACATTTCTAAAGGTTAACTTATAACTTATTGATTAAATCAATAAATTATAAGTTACTTATTATGCAAAATGAAACCTTAATAATAATCTCTTTTTAAAATCAAATAAACTTAATACTTTACTAATGTGTGTAATTTATTTAAGCTTTCATTTCTTCTTTATTTATATTCATTATTATAAAATTGTCTTTTAATATCGACAAATCAACACTAATTAAAGTGAAAATTAATGTATATAATGGCATGATGACACCTTTAAAAATAAGTGTATCTTATCATATTAATTAAAATAATTACCTGATGTTATAAAGTCATATTTTTTAATGGAAGATGAAGAATGTATTCTATGAGAATTTAAAATGATAGTTATTATTTACAATCAACATCTATTGTAACTTACACATTAGTTTAAACTCAGCTAACATATATGTTAGGAATGAGGAGAGAATAGCTTATAACTTATTAATTAAATTAATAAACTATACGTTAACTTGTTTATTATGCAAAACAAAATCTTAATAATAATCTCTTTTTAAAATCAAATAAACTTAATATTGTACTAATGTGTGTAATTTATCTAGGTTTTCATTTTTTTTTCTTTATTTATATTCATTATTATAAAATTATCTTTTAACATCAATAAATCTACATCAATTAAAGTGAAAATTAATATCTATAAAGACATAATGACACTTTTAAAAATAAATGTAACTTATCATATTAATTAAAATAATTACCTAACATTATAAAGTCATAATTTTTAATGGAAGATGAAGAATGTATTCTATGAAAATTTAATATGACAATCAACATCTATTGTAACTTACACATATATGTTAGGAATAAGCTCAAAAGAATAGTTGGCTTTTCTAAATTATTTTATTTTTAATAGAAATAATTATAAGTATTTTCTACATACTTATTTTCATTAAATTTAAATAAAGGTCCAATTAATTGCATAATATGTACTCATGTGATCATAACATGAATTCATAGAAGACAATGGTATAAGTTATTTAAAATTAAAACTATAATTTGTAGTTTATTAATTAAATTGAGTGCTTTATGAATGTTATTGTAAATTTTGGAATATATAACTTATCTTGATAATATAAAATTTACATATGTACATGGCATATTGAATAGGATAATAAATGAAATCCATATAATTATTGTTAAGGTAAATGGAATTTCATAGGTATTAATTTGCTATATTCTAAATCTTGAGTTATATATAATTGTGTTCCTATGGATATAATCACATTTAAGTTACAAATAAGTAAGACTCAATTGTGGATCAATATATTCTGTAAGTTGTTGTTGCTATATTTAATAAGAATACAATTGTGATATGACAATATGGAATTTGGTAATATAACAATATTAGTGGATTTCGATACTTGATCATAAGTTTTAGGTTTAAGTACATCAATTCAAATTAAATTAGAAGAAACTTGACTAATGATTATTAGAAAAATAAGTAAGTACTAAGACAAATTAAGTTGATTTTATCAACTTAATTGAATGTTATATAAAGAGGTATACACAAATAATTAATGTGGCATAGGACTATAATTTAAGGAAACTGCCAATTTGTTTGAATTTTTATGTGAACAAAGGCGTATATAAACTGGAATGCAATTTTAGTTTTATAGTAAAAGGATAAATAAAACTAAATAATTAAATTAATTATTTAGGAGCTAATTATATATACACTCATAAAATCCTTAAACTAGCTTAAAGCCCTATACATACTTCTATTGGATCAAACTAGTTGAGAAAAGATTATTTGATTTATATAAAGAAATACATGCATGACCTATTCATTGGGTCCATGCATGTAGCCTCATATATTTAGATAATGGAAGTTAGTTTTCATAAATAGTAATTTCTAGAATATTCTTCTAGATAATTATCTAAAAGTCAAAGATATGATTTAAATAAAATCTTATCAAATATGATTTGCATTATTTAATTTATTAAATAAAATTATATAAAAAATGTGACAAAGATAATATTTAATTTTTTAAATATTTGTTGGAAATATATTCCAAATTAGGAATATCTAATTTTTTTAATAATTAAATATATTTGAAATATTAATTAGAGATATATTTGATCAGGAATATTTGAAATATGAAAATTATGAACCTTAGTGATATTTATTTTCCTTAATGAGTCATCATGAATATTTATGATGCATTATGAGCCTTCATGGGAATTGTTACCTTTAATGAGCTATCATAAATCTTAATGATGGATTATGAGCTTTAATAAGAATTATCAAATTTAATGAGTCATCATGAGCCTTTATAATGCATTATGAGCCTTAATGAAAATTGTTAGGCTTAATGAACCATCACGAGCTTAATGTAGCATTATTAGCTTTAATGAGACAATATAATTCTTAATAGGACATTATGAGCCTTAACGTGACATTATGAGTAAGGGTGTTTTAGGATGACAATAGACATATTTTTTAATCCTGATCTTTAATTTCTTATCCTAATCTTCCTTTATAAATAAAATTTTATGGTCCCAACTTCTAGATGATAGAGAAAATATGGAATAAGTTTTAGACCTATTGAAACTCTAGGGTTTTAGTTTTCAAAAGAACATGGAAAGAGTTTTAGATTTATCAAAATTTTAGAGTTTTAGTTTTCATATGAATATGGAATGAGTTTTAGATCTATCGAAACTCAAGGGCTCCAATTTTTATAGGTATATGAACAGAGTTTTAGATTAATTGAAACTTTAAAGTTTCAGTTTTCTAAGGAAAGTTTAGGCTTATTGTTACTCTGTTAGATTTTAGAGTCAATTTAAAAAGTTATGCAAATAATTTATTTTCTAAATTTTTCTTGATATTTAAGTTTGAATTTATCAATTCTAACAATCATTTGTTCTTCCTATATAGTACTTAAAGGCCCACACCCTATAAGTTCATCCTTGAGACATTGTTCGGAAAATATTGTGGATGACACTCTGAAGATCTTGTATTGGCATCTTCTTTAATAACACCAAGTAATCCTTTCAGTATAATATATATATATATATATATAATTGTTTAGAAGTTTTAAAAGAATAAAATTTTCAAAACCCATTCTTTAATTAAATTGGTTTTCAGAACTATTTTCCTAAATAGGAACCAATGTTAAAGTTATATGAATCACTACTTATTTTGAAAAGTATAATATATTATATTAGTTCACATAAAGAACTGACATTGAAAAGAAGGGTAAGAAAAGTTCAAAAAATTGGGTTCATTTTTTTTTAAATTGATGTCATAACAACTTTCTACATTGATTATTAGAGAATTGATGCTAAAAGAGACGAAAGAATCAATTTGAAAAATTGTGATATAATTAACATGTTGATTTTTTTTATAAAATTAACTTCTAAAGTAATGCAACCTTTAGTGTTTGAAAATGAAATCACTTATGACATTAGTTTTTTTTTAATAAATAATCAATATGTGTTTTCCTTACCAGACTTTAAATATTGGTTCATAAAATAATTGACATTTAAAGTTATAGAAATGTTGACATTATTGCATTATAACTATAGTAAGTCTTTTTTTTCTTGTTATCAATTTCACTCTCTATTATTTATTTTCAAGTTCATTCTTTACCTTTGTTTAGCTTCCTCTAAAGAACACTATATCTCACTCCATCTTCCACTACACGTTAGTCAGTTACTAATACTCTTTCAATTTGCATTGAACATAAAATGGATTTAAAATATAAGAGGTATTTTTCTTTTATTTTTTAGATATTCTCTCTTCCATTTGTTTCATTTTTTTGCAAAGGTTTGTTAAAAAATTTTTAAGAGATCTTTATTAATGAGTTACCAATACTCTTTTAATTATTATTGAGCATGAAACAAGTTCAAAACATAAAAAACTTTTCTCTTGCTTCTATTTCTTAAATTTTCATTTATTTCATTTCTCTCATTTTTTTATAAGTTTTTTAAGATATTTCTATTTGTATAAACTTTGAGGTTGTATTTAGCTTTCTATTATGTATTTAGTTTGAAGTTAGCCAAACAACAAGAGATAGAAAAAGGTGGAAAAAGTCCATGAAAATAATTGTTTTCATGATTTTGGGAAAAATGCATTTTGCAATTATAGATTTTAAAAAGTTATATGAAATTAACATAAAATAAACAAATAATTGAGTGTGAAATTATTACTTCCAAAAATTTTAACTCAAAAATATGTTTTTGGTAGGATGTAAAGTTTATTCAATTTTTATTATAAATATTTTGATAGGGAAGTGAAAAGTTGTTATTAAAAATATTATTAAACATTTCATGTCAATTTTTATTAAAAATTGATGTGAAATTCTTTAAAAAATATATTTAAAATAATAAATATTAATTTTTTTAGCAAAAAATTGATATGATAAGTCTTTTTCACATTGATTATATAATTGATATGGAATGGCCTAGCATACAACAATGCTTATATATATATATATATATATATATTGAGTAATAACAAATGTCAAATGTGTTTAACAATTGATATCAAAATCCAATTCTATCATAATGATTATCTCCTAATAACCTATTTCACAAACTTATATTGCTTATGACATTAAGCCTTAGCTAATTTTATAATTTTTTTAGCTATAGCTATTGCTATACATTATTACAAAGTTACTAATTTACATAAGTTATTTAACGAATTGTATGTCAATTTCAAATCATCATTTTTTTAGCATCATTATGAATATTTCATAACATTGGTTATAAAATCATCACAAAAAACAAAAATTATATTGGTTCCTATAACAAATGTTATCATTTCTGATAGGTCACATAACTTGGTAACTAGTCAAAGCTAAAGACATTAGTTTTTAGATTTGTAACCATCATTGAAAATTAAAATTTACTGATGACTTATTTTATTAACTGATATGGAATACTTTATATACTACATTGATAATTTATATAACCAATATTATATTACATTCCTTAAAAAAATAAAAAAATCGCTTTTTACATCTTTTTCATTTTATATAGTGTCGTAAAACATTTGTAACTATACTACTTTCAATCTAAAGTACATTTAGAACCCCTTAAAAACATAATACTCCAATTTTATAATACATACATACCTTAAATAAAACAAAGAGCAACATATATTTCGTATTAATTATAGTATACAATCTCAAATACAATAAATGCAATTCATAACATATAGAAACTAATTTTTTCTCTACATTAATTTCATATAATTTAGATATGAGATTAAGAAATACCTAATGATTTATACTGTTGAATGGCACACGTACAAAGCATTTTCATACTGCAAAGGAGCAAAGTAAGTAAATGAAAATTTAAATATTGTAACAATTATAAAGAAAAATTACTTTTTAATCAATCATGGATATCATTCTGTCTAATTATATTTAATTCATTGTTGATGTATATCTCTTAAAAGGAACATGCATTAACTAAATTTTTTTATTATATAAACTAATAATTAAGTAGTTATGTATGTAAACATAACTTAAAAAAATGAGGAAATCAATTCCTTAAACTTGTGATATAGGAAATTTATTTGGAAAGATTATTGATCCATATTCCTTCTCTATGATCTTGACGCACATAAAACTCCTTTAAATTGCTTTCATGATTAATTAGAAGTAATCTCGATGATAAATGAGATAAGTCTTCAACATTTTTGGTTGCATCTTTTTCATTTTACTACCAATAATTCGTCTCTTCCCTTAAAGAATAATAGACTATTTATTATCAACTGAATCTGACACAGAGAAATTATTTTACTTAGGATGCCATTATGGATGACTCCCTTTTATGACCTTCCTTACTAAGATCTACTAATGTGAATCTTAACTCATCTACTTAGATGTTATTATTTTTCTCCGCCTATTTACATCATAAGATAGGCTCCTTGAATTGGATTTAGTCAAACTTCTATTTGTCTTTGATGACCCTATAATATGACATCATTATGTTAATGAGTTTTTTTTAACACTATAGAAAGGCATTGTTTAAACTACTAAAGTGACCCCATTATTTTCTATGGTGCTCATTTCATTTATCTTTTAGTGTAAGATGAATGTTTATTGATGTTATATCCTTAATAAGATAAGAAATCTATGTAAAGTCTATTAGCCAACTATTTTATAGCCTTAAAAATGACATTAGGCATTTCCTCCATTATGTTATGCACCTGATTATAGAACCACTTGATGAATGAGTAATTATTTTTTATTTGTATCCCTTTTTCCTTCTTGTCATGATGGAGCTTTTTTATAAGAACAATATATTCATTTATGTAAGGCTTAACATATTCACTATTTTGCAATATATAAAGGTGTGCTTATTCCCATATTTCATAACTTATGCTCTACATTTGATTTCCTCATCTGCCTTTCCCTAAATTCTTCTCTTATAATGAGGCTTGGAAAGCTTAGTAGTATTCACATTTAACAAATATGAGATGCAAAACTTGACTATCACTTTAGTAATGTACCTCTTAATAATACATCCTTCAAAGCTATTTAGTTGTGAATATATCCTTTTATGATCTTTATATAGTGCTCCATCAAGTATATCCATTTTAAGTAAATTGAACCACATAGTTTCACCTCATTCACTAATGTATTGTGACGTTAAAGAATAAGAGTGGAAAATACATCTTAAGTTAGTACCATTTGAAGACAACATATCTCTACAAGTCATCCAAACCCTTTGAGTTAATGGCCTTATACATATTACATTGAAAAAGAAACAAAGTATTATGATAACTTATCTTGCATGTTTAGGCAATATTTCTTAAATGATGACTGGTAAAAGTTGTTGTATTAAAATAAGACAATCGTGAGATTTTAAACTGACTAATTTTAAATATTTCATTGAAACAAAATATCATGATAACTTAACTTGTATATTTAGGCAATATTTCTCAAATGATGACTGGTAAAAGTTATTGTATTAAAGTATGACAATTGTGAGATTTTAAACTAACTAGTTTTAAATATTTCATTGAAATAAGACTTCTAATTTGGAAGAATAGCCTCGAGGCACTTTGATCTTTTTTAAAAACTTGCATAAACTTATCTTCTATTTCCTGGATAAGGAATGACAAATGAAAGGTAAATAAGCATGTTGAACTTTTTTTTTCAATACTAGTTTTATCCTATATGGCTATCTTTTGCAAATCTAATCAAGCCTTGATTCCACCATTTGTCTTGTTTGGCATGTTCAAAAGTGGTTTAATAGATTATCATATATATTTTTCTTCATATACATGATATTAATATTATACTCAACATCTAAGTTATTCCAACATGAAAGATTGAAGAATATGAGCTTTTTTTTATAAAAATGTCATCACTTGTTAAAATTTTAGGTTTACCAAATATGATAATATTTTTTACCATATCATAAACTTCCTTCCTAAATAAAGGCTTCAGATCCATTACTTCCTCTAGTAAATGATTGAAAGCCTTTTTTTAGCTTGCAATAATTATAAGAACTAGGCAAAAATCTTCTATGATTGAGATGTACTATTTTCTTTCAATGCTTAAGTTGATAACAATATGTGTTATCTTCATAATAGGGCATGTTTTATGCTCTTTAATGTTATAGCTTGAAAAGTTTCCATAATCTAAAAATTCATTATTTGTGTTAAAGAATATTGCATGTAATTTAGAGGACTTTTACTTATATGCATCGAACATTAACACATTTTTATCTTATATAAGTTATAGGTCTTCAATGAGTGATGGCAAGAAGACATCTATATCAATTCCTAATTGCTTAGTCCTTGATATCAACAATATTAATCTTATATAAATTTGTTTTATGCACAACCAAAAAGCAAAGTTATAAATTACTAATAGTACAAGTTATGTGTTATATGTGTTACTCATGTTATTGTGAGAATTTCTTCCATTAGGATATAATGCAAGTTTAAGATTTCTTACTTCACTACCGAATTTAAGAAATAATAAGTCAATCATTTTCCATTAAGAAGAATCTGTTAGGTGATGAAGCTTATTATTAATAACCACTCGCTTCACATGTTATGCTAAATTCTTAGCATCATTTAGATTAGCAAATATATATTTAAATCTTAGTATTATGAGAAGATGCCACAACACCTTAGTCAGAACCCCTTCCTTGATGTTGTTATCATACTTCTTTAACTTGTAATGACATGCCTTGTATTTTAGACACTCATACAATATTTTGTATTTTTTTTAGTACAATACTCCATATTTCTCAAGTACATCATTTTTTCACCTCATAAGCACGAGTTAATAGTACATTACCTTTAGAAAGTATGTCTTTCAACAATTACAATAATTCCATGATGCTTTTGTCACTACTTCACTATTTTCAAGTTAAATAATCTCCATATGGCAAATAAACATGTGAATTTAGTGTAACTTATATATAATGGCTTCTCTATATCATTTAACAAGTTATCAAGGACTTATGATCTTCAACATCATATAGTATATCCTTTAAATGATCATTCAAACCTTCATTTTATAATTAGTAAACGTGCTATAAAGTTTAATTTCACCATTCCATTTCCATTATATATACTTAACATCAATGTAATGGATAAATAGATAGTTTTGTGCTAGTTTTATTGTCTCCTTCTTCACATAATAATAGTTAACATAGGGATACCTTAAAAAGCTATTACTAAATTCTATCCCTTGAGTGACTACAAATTTAATGAATTTATCAACCTTATTATCATATTAAACATTGCATCAATTAGTATGCATCCATCTTCAATCTATGACTAGCTAATCTAATGAAAATCATACATATAAGAACATTAATTGAACCTTATATCACATCAATTTGTACACATTCTTAGATATGCACCTATAACACATACATATTCATACATTTATATACATCAATCATGCAAACCTAAATTATCTAGAATATAACATTTTTCAAATATATACTCAAAGTTAAAACATTTCCATACATTTATTGAAGGAATTTTCTATATAAAATATATTCCATGCTTAAGATTATATATAAGTTCATGAGCTAACAAAGAATCAGAAACATCATAATATGATTTCATAACCTTAACATTTGATATTCTAAGTTGAATATATTAAGACAGGCTTAAGAAAAATAAACCTATAAATCTATATTGAAAATACTAAAATATACAAAGAATGACTACTTGAGAATATTTGGCAAGTGTACCTTATTTGCATAAGATAAAACTTCATATTGGAGGAATCTTAACTTTACAACTGATGGCAGAGTGAGTTAATCTTGTATTTTCTACTCTTACTAGTATTTTTATACTTTTTTGTACTTTTCTTGTTGATTATAATAATAGATGATGTGGAAATAGATACCACTTAAAGCATAGTGGTTATTAGATATTAGTTTAGTTACAATAATTATTATTTACATTAAAATGGCATTGTTTTAATAAATATAATATAACATCAGTTATATTTGAGAAATTGTTGTTGTATAATTTTAATTGTTAGTTATTTGCATACAAATAACATCTTTTTTTAAACCATTTTATAATTACCTAAGAGATAGATCAAGTGTGAGAAAGTTAGAAATTTGCATAAATAAGTTTGAAAGATAGGCTATGTTTTAAGATATGAATTTTTGTAAGTTTAAAGAAAAAGACTGTTAGTTTCAAAATTAATAAATAATATTTATGTAATTGTATTAAATATCATAAATTCATAATAAGTTATATATTCTTTTTCCATATTTTTCTTATAATGATATAAACATCAACCCATTAAATGTAAATATACAAAAAATATGAGAAAGAAGACATCGATATAAAAAAATTATTCTTTAATTTTATTCACTCTATATTGTTGGTGTGTGTCCTAGAAACCAATCATATAGATGATTGAAATAATACATAATGTATTATATTTTATTTCAGGAAATGCAATTATTATATTTTATTTTTAATTTTTACATAATTTATAATTTAATATAATAATTATCCCTGAAATAATTTTACTATTTCTAAAATTCCCCTAGTTAAGTATTATTACGAAAGGGATAGTAATAGTACATCGAGATTGGCATGTATAGTGATTGATGATTATGAATCATAGATATGTGATATCAAGTCAATACATGAGTACATTGTTAGTAAATAGATGTACTGAACTGACCCAATATGAGAATACTACATGGATAAGACTTATGTCATTAGTAGTTCTCATATGGTCACAATTGCATATAGTATTTTGACCTGAAGTTACTACAGTTCCTTACATGAAGAGTTACTTACTTTAATATCATCCTATGTCACCTTTAATCGAGATGACAAGTAGGGCGTTGATTGGGTATGTCACGAATCATGCAGAAAGAAGTGAGTGATGTAGATGAAATTTTATTACTTTTATAAAAGAGATATATCCTTGGGCCCCTTGATTGAGTGAGACTTAAAAATGCATGGCCATACTCAAATGAATCAAATATGTGATATTGATCATTTGTTCTGAAGTCTACTCAGTATCAAGAAATATAATTGAACATTGACGAGGATGATACACTTTATACCTCCAGTTCAATTTGGATATTATTACAAAAGGGATTATGATATAAAATGTTAATCATGTATTAGGTGGATGTCAAATTACAGAAATTCTTACTACTTGAATGGCAGTGATGTATTGCTAAATACCGCTCACTGTCTATGGCTTAATAATAAGTCATTGTCAACGTAGTAAGAATCTATAAGGTCACACAAAAGGAGTAGGAATAAGATAATAATTAATTGAACTTTAATTATATTAATATCCAATTAATTGGACTTATTTTCATGCATATATATTATTATTAAGAATAATAATATGTTATTCATGTAATATATATATATATATAATATTATGTGATATTATTTAATATTAAAGTAATATCAAATAATTACGTTATCAGATATTGAATAAATATATTATAAAATAATATTATTTTGATATTTGATAACTATATGCAATTATCTAATATTAAGATATTTATATTATGAGATAAATTATTTAATATTAGATAATTAATAGATAAATCCTATCTCTCCTCATTATCTCTAGGATAAGGATAAGATGAGTTGTTAAGTGTGATTAGGATTTTAGAAGTATTATCCTAGTAGGACTAGGATTGTGACTTGTCTAAGTTCTATAAAAGGAACTTGAAGGCAGCAATTTAAAAAAGAAACGCTCATAAGTTTCCATAAAATCCTAAATCACGCAGAAAACATCTAATCCTAAATCCTAGAGAGAAAAATGCATCTTAGCAGATTCGTGGTGGGTGACAAGTCATTGTTCACTCCATGTGGATACTGTAGAGACGTTGTACCTTTTGACCGACGTTTGATTCATCCGCTCTCAAGTTTTGATCAGTAGAAACACAAGTGCCCAATAGGTAAAACCCTAATCATTGCTTTATGCTTTTTGCATGGATCCTAGGTAGAATTTGGATCAAATTTTAAATTTTCGCTGCGTATGATAATCCGAATTCCTAACATATATATCATAACATTAATAAATCTCAATTTACAACAATATTACATAAAAAGGAGGAATTTTGTCTTTCACTCTCATTACTAACCTTAGTGCCAATAAATCACTTTTTAATGTACATTACATTTTGGTATTAGTAAATCATAGATTTAGATTATACATTTTCTTTCATTAAAAATACTAAAGTATTTAAGAAGGAGAAAAATAACTCTCTTACTAACTCATCTGACACATTCACATATTTGTCAATGTGTGAAAGTAGAGCAAATCATGGTTTTAAATAAAGTGTGTAGATGAAATATAAGGGAGTTATTTCCTCAAATACTCTAGAGTTAAATAATAAAGGTTAATGCATCATCGAGATATTTTAAAGTAGAGAGTGAACATGAAATATATAAGTAATAAATAAAATTATAGATATCAATTATTAACTTAAAATGGACATCTTAATCATGCCTGGTTATTAAATAAGTAATGATTACATTACTAAAAAAACTTTTGAAATATCTTCAGACGTCAATTAACAACAAAACTAATGTGAAAAGGTTTTCATCTTCCTATGGTGACTTTTAAATTACTTTTTAGATGACGATTTTGTTGGGTTCGGATCAACATACGCAGCAGATTTTTAAAATTTTGATCCAAAACCTTCCTAGGATCCATGCAAAAGTCATAAATCAGTATTAGGGTTTTACCTTATTTGTGCTCGTGTTCTTTCTGAATAAATCCTTGAGAGACCGAGATGAATCGAACGCCGACCAGAAGGTACAGCGTCTCTACGAGTATCCACACGAAGTGAACAATAAGTTCTCCCCTCCACAAAGCTGCTAGAATTCGTTTCTCTCACTAGGATTGAATTTGGACGTTTTCTAAAGTGATTTAAGGTTTGATGAAGCTTATGAGCGTGAATTATAATGTGTTTCCTTCAATTCCTTTCATAGAGTTAAGGCATATCATAATCCTAGTCCCATTAGGATAATGCTTCAAAAATCTTAATCACACTAAATAACTATCACTTTATCCTTATCCTAGAGAGAGTGAGGAAAGATAGGACTTATCTTGTTAATTATCTAATATTAGATAATAATAATATTATCTCACAATATAATTATCTAATATTAAATTAGCATATAATTATCTTATATTAGATAATAATAATATTATCTCATAATATAATTATCTAATATCTAATAATATAATTATCTGATATTACTTTAATATCAAATAATATCAGATAATATATAATATATATCAAATGAATAAATATATATTATCATAATAATATATATATGCATGAAAATAAGTCCAATTAATTGAATTTTAGGCTAACTAAAATTTAATTAATTATTATTTTATTCCCACTCATTTTGTGTGACCTTGTAGGTTCTTATTACGTTAATAATGACTTATTTTGGGCCATAGACAATGACCGGTATCTAACAATACATCAATACCACTTAAGTAGTAAGAATGTCTATGATGCGACATCTACTTAATATATGATCAATATTTTACATCATAATCTCTTTTGTAACAATAACCAAATCAAACTGGAGGCATGGAGTGAGTCATCCTCGTCAATGTTCAATTTATATTTTTTGATGTTGAGTAGACTTAAAACAAATGATCAATATCACATATTAATCTAATTGGGCATGATCATGCATTTCTAAGTCTCACTCAATCAAGGGGCCCAAGGATATTTCTCTTTCATTCAAGAGTAACAAAATCCCATCTATATCACTTACTTCCTTCTACATGATTTGTGACACACTTAATCAACGTCCTGCTCGTCATCCCAATTAAAGGTGACGTATGACAACATCAAAGTGAGTAACTTCTCATGTAGGGAACTATAGTGACTTCAGATCAAAGGATTATGTACATTTGTGATTATATGAGAATAACTAATGATATATTTATCCATGCAGTATTCTCACAATGGGTCAGTCTAGTACATTGTTCACTAACAATGTACTCATGTATTGACTTAATATCACATATCCATGATTCATAATCATCAATTACTATACATGCTAATCTCGATATATTATTACTATCTTTTTCGTAATAATACTTGATTAGGGACATTTTAATAATAGCAAAGTTATTCCAAGGATAATTATTATATTTAAGTTATAATCTGCATAAAATAAAATAAAATATAATATAATAATTATATTGCCAAAACAAAACGTAATACATTATGTAATATTGCAATCATCTCTATGATTGACTCCTATGACAAACACCAATAGATTTCTTAAATAATTGATGTTTTATTCTAACATAAAGTTAGTTGCCTAGATAATTGTATTTCTTTACAAATCGTTATATCTATTGTATTCTTAAAAAAATCTTACACTTGACCATTAGTACATTATTATGGCATAATAACAATGTATCTAAATTGATAACAAAAAGCAAAATTCTTGTTATAAATTCTTGTGTATTAAAGGAGGCTTATCAATTTTCATCTTATAATGCTCTATAAATTCTAGAGATATCAACTATCTTGCTCCACAAAAGCATCCCATTTAGGATCCTAACAACTCTTACGTAAATTCATCGAGTAGAAGACATTAGAGTCTTAGATATGGTACTTCAAAAAAATTTAAGTCATTTCAAAGGATTAACCCAAATACAAACACAAAAATAAAGTTAGAGTAAAATTTTAAACTAAATAATAAAAATAATAGACGTTTGTTAGTGAAGTAAACTAACATTATATGTTTCACCCTTTCAAAGAATGAAGTTGGTAACCATAATTTTTTACTTAGGTTACTTAACAAACCAATGTATTATCAAATGTCTTTTTGAATGACGGTTAAGAAATAAATGGCATTTTAATTTTTTTCACAAATGTTTTATCATTAGTTATTTCTAAATTCAACATGGTAAGATTCCCACTATTTTCAAAAATATCACTGCATTAATATAGATATCAGTTATATTCTTTATTTGTTATCTTAAATTTTCATATAATTTTAAAAATATTATTGCATCAAAATAAACATTGGTGTGAATGTAGATTGATGTAAATCAATTGTGTAAATTAGCAATTTAGAAATAGTAATAAGTAATTTTAATTACTTCAATACTAAATATAATTTGAATTACTTACAATTTGCCTAAGTCTATTTACTATCTTATAACCTAAATAATTTTTTTCTAAAGCAATTACGAATAAATCTAAGTAAATAGACTTGAATTTATTGTTGAACTAGTAATAGGTTATGATTAATTTAATATTCATTAATTCTAAATCCCAAATGTTATAATTAATGTCCAGGAACATGTCATAAATTAGTTAACATGAATTATAAATATGATTTTTTTTGTTATAATTATCAAGTAGTACAATCCTTTCATCAAATGATGTCCTTATTGAACTTAATGTTGGTTTATTAATTAAAACCCTAGTTATTCAACTATCATGTATTGAATCCAAAATTTTTGACTTATTATGTGAAACTTAGAAATTAAAATCTTTTTCTTATTTCAACTCACTTTAGTTAAAGATTTTTAAGTTTTGATTCTTAAGATAATATACAATATTCTCTTTTTTTTATGAAAAGTGATAAATTCTTTATCAATATTCATAAAAGTTCAAATATGGTAAAGTTACATCTAATAGTTATCTTTTGGATGATTTGTAAGAATCAAAGCAACATCAAAGTATAATGTATCATATATAGGATTAACATAATATCTTAGGTCAAAGGATTAATTCTGTACTATTACAATGTAAATATTCCAATTTGACTTATTCATATAAAAATATTTAAATGGGTAAACTTACTAAATTGATTCAACTAATATCTGTATCACACCAATGCCCATGAAATGAAATATCCTTCCACTCAAGTATGTATCACATGTACAAGCTTATCCTAATCCTTAGTGTCAATTTCTAATAATTTTATAATTAGGAGCATTTTAAAATATAAACTTACATAGAATATATTTTATGATCGTCATCTATATTCATAATCATATTCTATAAGTCATATTAATTTTTTGACTTCATCAAAAATTAATAATAATTAAATGAATGATAAATCAAAAAATTATTTATTTATAATTCATCAAATGAAAAGTTTAATAAAATTATATTATATGTAGGCCAAATCTATTATATCCTGATGAAAGTGGGGGCAAATTTGTCTTGATTGAAATATTTATGAATAAAGTTGTAAAATTTTATGAAAAAGTTACAAATTTTTTATGAATAATTATACAAAACTTTTTCCATATATATGATATAAGTTATATAGAATGAAACTATTCACAAAAAAAATCACAACCTTTTTATAACATCTCACATCTTTATTTATAAATCTCTTCACTTAAAATAGATCTGTCCTTCCATTAGGGCATAGTAAACTTCTCCTTATATATAATTGGCTTATAGAATACAATTCTACCATAGTGATCGAAACAAAATATTCATACTCTTTACCCTTAAAAAAATATGTAAAAATTGATTCGAAGAGTGTTTTGCATTTGGCCTAGGTTTGACTTCCAATAAATGGAGATGATGCGAGTGTATTAATATAGGTAATAGGAGTAAATTTGATCTATTGTGATGAAAATACAAAATATATTACGACTTATTATATTGGAGGAGTTATTAAAATCGACCAAATTATAACGTTTTTTGAAGTTCAAAAATGACGATATATATATATATATATATATATATATATATAAGTTTAAGAAAATTTATATAATATTGAAAAATATTAAGAATATTCAATATATTTTTCCCTCGCATTAAATTTTCCCTAAATGAGATAAATATACCATACTAACAATTAGATTTCTAATGTTTAAGAAAAGAGATTGAAACAAAATATTCTTATTATTTACACTTGAAAATATGTAAAAATAGTTTGAAAGAATGTTTCGCACCCGGTCTAAAAATGGCTTAAATGAAGATAGTGCGAGTGTATTGGCATAAGAGTAAAATTGATATATGCGATAAAAAATACAAAATATTTTACGATTTATTGTAATGGTAGAGTTATTAGAATGGAAGAAACTATAACGTTTTTGGGAATTTAAGAATGAACTTTGTATATTTTAATTCAAAAAAATTTATGTAATTGGAAAAAAAAATTAAGAAAAATCAATATATTTTTCTCATCAGATTAATTTTTTTCCCAAATAAGATGACTACACCATACTATCAATTATATTTCTAATATTTTTTTAAAAAATAGAAATAAAATATTTTTGCCAATTCTTGTTCATGATGATTTCATGAGGCGTTACACATATATTTGTTATGAGTTTCTTCTAAAATAGCATTCATAAAGTCAAATAGAAGAATCCAAATTCTCTTTTAAGATTGGAATTACAACTTAAACATCAATGAACAAGAATCTCTTTCATAATTTAATTAGACAATTTATTAAGTCAAATCATTAACTCACTAGGAGATACCTATCCAAAATAATTAACAAGCTTCATTTGGATGATGGAGCTTTAACTTATACATTGCATATGTGTGTTTTTATTTTGAAGCCAATGTTTTAGTTTTGACTTAGCACTTTATTGTCAAATGAATTATGATTCTTGTGCAGTTGTTACACCCTTTCATATGAATATTTCTCCAAAAATCTATATTTTTTTCTTACGTGTGATTTGCAATGCCCTTACAGATAAACTCTAGGTGGAAGTTTATTTGAAGTTGCAAAAATCACGGTTGAAGATGTTTCATCTTTATTTGGCTACAACTTTGTACACGAAACCTACAAACAAAGGGTAATCATCAGTAGAAAACTGAGGTAAAATTTTTAAATACTTACTGCAAAAATTTCAATCAGATTATAATGAGTCTAAATTTAAATTTCTATTTATAGTGTAAAAATATTTTATACAAATAAAAATAATTAATAATTTTTTTTACCTTAGTAAATAAATTTCAAATTTTTTTTATTAACATAGTAACATATAGATAGATGATAATATAAAGATGATTTATATTGATGGTCGATTAAATTTAAATCCTTATAATATAAGTATTAATTGTCATATTTAAAGAAAACAATTTGTATATTAATAGTTATTGTATGATTTGAATCCTTAAAATTTGAGATGTACTTTGAAAGGTAAAATAAATGAGGTATTATAACTTTTGACCAAAACAATCAAGAGTTTAAAATTTAATAAATAACAATTAATTAAAAAAATTAATTTTTAAATTTAGTAACTATTCACTCTCATAATTTTTTCATCAAAGCTTGCAATATCCCACTTTACCTATCACATTTTAAAGGATCCCTATAATTATTAAATTATAATTATTAATAATAATTCAATATAAGAATTAATATGATTGAATAATCCTATGATAAATACTTACCCCTTGCTTGTATGCAAAAAAATAAGGAAATAAAATGTGAAAAAAATGAGAGGAAAGAAAATAACAACAAATTTTTTTTCTCTTTTTCTTGTTTGGATATGGAGAAAATAAGAAGAAAGAAAAGAAGAAGAGAATAATTTTTTTTACCCTTGAATTTAATATATTTATGTAAAATTTTGTTTGTAATAGATATTTATGCATAATTTTTTAAAATATGTATTTAATAAATAAAAATATAAAAATATTATTAATTAAATATTCATAGCTAATCTTAATAGCAAATTTAAATCATTGTAAATAACATTCTAAAAAAATTGAAAAGCTTAATTCTACCAATTAAGAAAATTGAAATTTAATTGAGCCAATTGTAGTTGATTTTTTATTAGGCTTTTTGAAGTAATTAATTTATTTTTATAGAAATGTATAAATTTATTTTATATCTCTTATAGTTTTCTATAAAGAGTTTTAGTTCTATTATTAAAGATATAATATTAATTTATACAAAGTTACAATTATTATTGTAATATGAATTTTATTTAGATAATTATTTCAATATATAGTGAAGATATTCACATAATTAATTTTAACAAATGAAAAGTTGATATAAAAATTAACAAATTAAATAAAACTAACGGCAAAATTATAACAAATCAATTTTCTTCTATTTTACCGCCCTTATATGTCAAGAAAATTTTTTGGTGAACTCTACTTTCTTTTGTTACTCTTTTTTTAATATAAAAAAATGTCATTTTTTCATTTCTTTTCTTTCCTTATGTTCTCTTTTCACCCATTTTCAATAGAAACTGGCAAAGATTTAAAAAATCTTATCTAAATTTTGTCTATCAAAATTTGGTCTCTTCAATATTTAAAATGATCATGTTTAAGTTTTCTAAATATAATATTATATTTTAATCTTTTTAATATACAAATTAGAGTAAATAATGGATTAGATTGAGATTGACAATTTTGGTCAAATTAAAGGTGAAATATCCTAATTTATATACATAATTTTGATAGATTACAAATTAACAATTATTCAAAAAGAAAATTAATTTAATTAACTTTATGACATTAAAAAATTATAAATTACATGATTCACGTGTGGAACAAAGAATTTCATAATTTAGCTATTAATATCATATAACTCATTAATTTTTTTTCTTAATTAATGTTACCATAAAGTTCAAAATTTTAATACTAATTATAGTTTTATATCTTTAGTTTAACTGAAATTATTAATGTAAATCGAATTTCAATATTAAATGGATCAAATAATATTAGATTTAAGAAAGCATGAAAGTTATATAATAGAAAGTCAAAATTACAAGTAAGCAAATCAAAATAATCTATAATTAAGAAAAGGAAAAAGTTAGAAAAAAAGTTACGTTATTGTCAGAAATATTTTTTCCATAAAAAATAGTTTATTATGAAGATCAAGAGTTACAGTGTTGTGAAAAAAAAAAAAAGGATTTTTGCCCCCTCTTTTTACCATTGGAAAAATAGTTTATAGAAATCAAGAAATACGACAAAAATAAGAATCCTAAACTTTCAGTCCCTTTTCCCAAATAATCGAACTGACACATCTCTGACCTATTTTTATATTTCTCAATTTAATGTGAACTGGCTCTTTCACAGGTTTTAGTGAGTTGCACCTACTTAGAATTCAATTTCTTTATTCAAAAACAAACAAACGCCTCAGAACAGTCTGACCCGATAGTTTAGTCACAAAATCTGCATGTGCTCTGCCTTGTTGCTTACTCTCTCTCTCTCTCTCCTTATTTGAACTTTGAACCCATTTTGCATTGATTGAGCAAAAAGAGGAAGAAAGTTAGCAAAAAAGAGAAAAACTCTCTGCAGTATCCTAGGCTTCGCCTTTTTTTTTTCAGTTACTACTTTTATTCTATCTAAATCTATCCTTTTTTATTTGTTGCTGGCCCCAACTTTTTCTTCAATTTTATTTTTCAAATTAAAAATTCTATTTATATATATTTGTGCAGACCAGACCAGACCTCCCACCACCCAGCACTAGCACAAATCAATTCACCATCCATCGCAGAAACAGCTCTCTTTGTTTCTTATTTATACTTTTGATGTTCCTCAAAACAATAACAGACCAAAGAATCCGCCGCAAGACCTGACGTGCCCTGCTGCTATAATCTCCTTTTAAGCCCTGTATTTCAATCTTCTGGCAATTTCTCTTTGGCTTCTGGGAATCCGGTTGATGAAGGTGAAGGGAGTTTTCAGAATCTGTGAAAGTTTGAAGCTTTGATCCGTTTTGAGACTTGATTTTGGTTAACAAGAACTGGGACGGTTTTTATTTTTTGATTGGCGATTTGTTCATATGGCGATTCAAGCGCAGTTTTATCAGAACAATGTTGGGTTTCCATTGATTGGTTCGCATGATATGATGATTGAGAGTAATTGTGGTAATAGCGTTTTCGCTCAGTCGTATTTCAATTCTCAGCAGAAACAACATCAGCAGCGGCAACAATTAGAACAACGTTTGCGGGAATTGTATTATGAGAGGCAAAGAAATCAGAACATGTTTGTTGATAATAGCAGCATTTGCAGCAACAATGATCCTTCGGTAACAAATTCTCAAAGCTTGGCCATGCAATTTGAGAATCAAAGACGAGAAATTGATCAGTACATCACATTTCAGGTTCGGATTCTAGTACCAATGCTTCATAGTTTGCAACATCGCTTTTTCCTTCTAAGGTTGTTTTAAAATTCACTGTCGATTTTGTATGAATTACAGAACGATAAATTGAGGATTCTGTTGCAAGAGCAGAGGAAGCAGCAAGTGTTGACATTGTTGAAGAAAGCAGAATTCGAAACGGCTTATCTGCTAAGGCAAAAGGACGAGGAATTACAAAAAGCAGAAATGAAGAAGGTTGAATTAGAAGATTTTCTGAGAAAACTGGAAGCAGAGAATCAGGCATGGCAGAGATTGGCTCAGGAAAACGAGGCCATGGTCTTGTCTCTTCACAACACATTGGAGCAGATGAAGGAGAGAGCTTGCTACAGTTTCAACAATGGCGGATCAGCGGAGGATGCACAATCTTGCTGCGACGAAAGCAGAGAAATGGATGATGGCGAAAGAACAGAGGAAAACAGGAACGTTGGAGGTGCGGAGGAACAGATTTCGAGAAAGATGATGATGTTGTGCAAAGGCTGTAATTCTCGAAGAGCGTGCTTTCTGTTTCTTCCTTGCAGGCACCTTTGTTCATGCAAAGCTTGCGAGGGCTTTCTCGAGGCTTGTCCTGTCTGCACAGCGCCTAAGAAGGCTAGTATAGAGACCTTGATTTGATTTTCTAGGCTAGTTTTCCGGGAAAAGAAAAAGTAAATAGAGAAAAGGAAAATTAGGAAGAGAAAGTTAGGACTTGGAAGTTGAAAATAACCCATTTCGATGCAATGCATGAACTGTTTCTTTTATTAACTTTCAGTTTTTCTGGTGTCTTTCATTTGGGTTTATGCGTTTATATTCAATTTGCGCTGAGCACATTCAAAAGCAATCAATCCTACCGAGATTTTAGTCATTTTCCTGGGCTGAGGAGCAGAGCATCTTTTCTTATCCAGGAACGATCCTTTTTTTTCTTGTTTAGTCTCGCTTCAACTTTTGTTTTCTTTAATTACAATTTAAATTTATAATTTTAATAATTGTTTATGTAAAAAATATGCTCAGTTCTACTGGAAGTGTTTTCTTTAATAATTTTAATAATCACGATGGAAGAGTTTCAATTAGATTGCAAAACATGCCAATTATGCATCCATTGTTTTTGAGAGCACCTTAGGTTGACGGTAAATCTCTGACTTATGGCAAAATGAGTGTGGCCTCAAGTCAAAGGTAGAGACTGTTTTATGGCGCAATACAATATGATAGAAATTTAATTTCAATGTGTTTAGGAAACCATCTCTACCAAGAATAATGTCATTTATTATTTTTTTTCTAAGAATAACTATTTGTAATTTTAAAATATTAAAATATTAAAAATATTTTACTTATCTAATGTTAACCCATGGCTAGTGAAGAGGAAAATAGAGAAAAATCAGAAAAAAATTAAAATTTAATTAAAAAAAGAAAATTTTAAAATTTTAATGTGTAAATGTAATAATAATAATTTTTCTTTTCTGTTTTTTTTCTATCAATTCAAATATAAAAAAATTTAGAATCAAAATTTTCTCCCACCTTCCTTTCTTTCTTTCCTCTTCCTTCACAGCACGATCTAAATGTTTAGATATAGGAAGAGAGATAAAAAATGAATAATTTAAAATTAAAGTTAATTACTAAAGAAAAGTCGGAAAGTTATTTCTCCCACTATTATTGCATTACTCCAATTTTTTTAATCACAGTATGTATATATATATATTATGTTATACTCCTTTACCTATATATCAATCATATGATTTATTAATAAAATAAACAAAGTCTTAGATATTGACACCCTTAAAGGGTCTGGTGGCATTGGTCTCTGAAATTTCTCTCGTTCAATATTCTGAATTCAACTGAATTTAAATTCAAGATGTTATTTTTATCATGTAATTTTTATTTTTTATTGTACAAAAATTGTTGAAAGTTTTTGTCTCAAAGTGATACTCAACAACCATTCAAAGATTTTGCATTTTTTATTATCTCAGAATCAATTTAAATTTTTTTATGTATACGACCCTAATGTTTTCAGCGGTCTTACCGTAACAAAAAGACTTCATCAAACAAACAATTGAGAGCGTAAACCTTCAATTGCACAAACAATGAAAATTTAATTTTAACAATCTAAATAATGCATAGTCTCCATTCTCACAAACTTTTAAAAGGTCACTTTGATTTATAAATGCCATTGGTTTTTAAATTTTCACTCCCTGTACAATTTATTTTATTTTTTTCCTGACTTGTGAAGCCTAATTAACGTGATAAAAAAGGAGCAATTTAAAGAGCATGGACAATTCATGTGAATCTTCTTCTATTTACATAAGCTGAGAAACTAAGGTTTCAATTTTTTCTGAAAAGTTTACAAAACTATCCAGTATTATCCCATTCCAATTGCTATTTTTCACAAAAATTTAATCCATATATCATAAGCTTAGAAAAAATTTATGTGAAGTTTTAATCACTTTAATTAATAATTAAAAGAATAATTTAATTTTTTTGGGTTTAGGCCTCATTTATTTATCCAAAAAAAAAAGTTCAATCAGTCTTTTTATTTAAAGTTATTCAAGTAAACATAAATTTTGTATCAATTAATATTTAAAGATATTAATTGATAAAAATTAAAATTGAAAACTCTCTCAACACTAATAAATACGTTATACCTTTTTTTTAACAATTTAAAATTGTTTAAATATCACCAAATGTAACATTATTTTTAATTTCTTAAATAAAAAAAGGCCTCTCAACACATACGCAAGAGCATGTGTAAAGAGGCTGGTATATAATAGGTTCTTTTAAATAAGCCCATTTTGCGCTAATCTCAGTGACGTGTTTAGAGCATCACTCACTAAAGAATTTTGTTTGAGGTATACCTTATAGTTTGAATATATATATATTGCTTCAAATTAATTTAGATTGAAGATATATATTTTGCATCGAATTGATTTATGATAGAGTTTGATTTGTGGATTTTTTTTCATATTTTTTAGAAGGTAAAACTTTTCATGTATGGTTCGTTCTTTTAAAAATATTTTTAGGAATGTAAATATTTTTAAAAATATTTTTAGCTTAATATTTTTTAATTTATTTTTATAGGATGAGATGGATATCCTATATTTGCATAATTTGAAAATATTTTAATAATATAAATAAATTATTTTACTTACCCTTCACTTTACCACTATAAATATATTATTTCATCACCACTTATTGTGTTGGAAAACAATCACTAACCATCTATCATTATTAGTTATTACTTTTTATTATCCATCATCATACACTATCTACTTCAAGTAATCATAACTATCATTATTTATTATTGATAATCACCAATGGCCATCATTTACCTTTGATGACCGTTGTTGGTTACTATTCTTTATAAAAAATTATCATTATCATCATTTGTTACTAATAATCTTTATTGATTATTATCTATTACCAATCACTACTTGTAACGGATAATTACCATTATTATTATTATCCATTATGAGTGATTTCGTCACCCATTATATCATCTTTCCTTATTATATGTTATTGTTAATCAGTCAATTTTTATAAAAAATATTTTTAATAATTTAATAATATTTTAAAATGTATAAATTAATTAAAATATAATGTTATTATATTCATAAAAATATTTTTAAATAAACCAAGTATATTATTGTTATATTCTTAGGAATATTAAAACTTTTGAAAATGTATGATTTTGCAAATCAAACATTATTTATAAGGTATTAGTTGAGTGAAAAGCATATTAATTTTAAGTAAACTTTACTTATCAATAAACAGGTATTTAAATATTGAAGATGATACTTGTTAAAAAAAATATTAATTAATGTGCTAATTTTAAAGGAGTTATCCATTCCATTAGGCGATTAAAAAAATTCTACAATTTCCTAGAGCGTGCCTCCTTTGTAGGTGGATAATTATGTTTTAAGCCCGAAAAAAGTCATCCGTGGGTTCTAACCGAAACAAAATTATCCCTCTTGCGATGAATATGTCCCCAACTTTTAGAAAATCTTCCAGCGCGTGAACAAAATTACTAACAAAATGCATCTAAATTAAAAGATAAATTAGATATAACTCTTTCAATTTTTTTGTATAATTTATTCACCGTATTATACAAGTGTGCTTGTTATATACTTAATTAAGTGTTGTGAAGTTCAAATTTCTATTTGATTTTCAAATGAAATAACATATTTTACATAAATTAAAAGTTTTTAATTACATTAATTACTAAAAAATGTTTTTAATTATATAGTATATATAGTTTAATAAAATGTAGATGTGTGTCCGTAACTTTGTGCAGATCAAAATTTAATAAGGTGCATCTTATGTAAAATTTGTAGATTTGTGCAGCTTGATTAATGTAATTTTTTGCAATTTTCAATTTGATAAAATACAGTTTGATATGCAAAAATGAAGCGTAGATTTTATGTCATGCAAATTTATATAATGCAAAATTATGTAGAATTTTATATAGCGTAGTCAAAATTTGAAATGTAGATTTTCATACAGTTAATGTACATAAAATCTAAATTCGTCCCACCAAATTCTAACCAAATTTCAATGTTAAAATGCTTTCTGGGCATACATATTACAATTCCTAATTAAAAAGTCAAGCCAAATATCTTTAAAAGTCCACATTAACACCAACAGAATCCGGAAATCCTTCTCCCTTTTATGTTGAGATCGAATCTTTCTTGTCAATTATAAAGGTTTAAATAATTTTTCATGATCATCATTTATAGAAGTGGAACAAATAAGGCATTGATTCAATATAAAAATATGTAAGTTTCGAGCAAGTTTTATATAATAAATAAAGGTTTTAATCCCAGAAATAATATTTATGGGGAAGGGTAGAAATTTGTTAGTATTTTAATTTTCAAAATACCTATCTTATTTGATGATTAAAAAAATTCATTTATAGAAATAGAGGTTTCAAAGTTTGGATATGGATTTGAATCTGTTGTATTTCTTAGAAAGTATATTGAATGAATTTAAAAAAAAATAGATATAAAGTTTTTTATAGTTTGAAACTATGAGTTCCAATTAAAAAAATAGTGAATTTTAAGGTAAAATTTATATTTTTCATCTCTTCAAAAATAAAAAAATGATAAAAAAAAAATCTACGAACATCTTATAGGTAGGTATGGTTTAATTCAAACAAAGAATTAGTAAAAAGGAATATTTGTGCTGTGAAGGATTGTCATTGGTTTTTAAACAGATATTCGATAGAATAGGATTTTTCAAGCACAAAAGAATAACATATATAAGAGATAAATTACACATGAGAAAAAAAATTAAAGAAAGTTTTATGTAGTCTTTCCAACCTTGAAATTGTGAGGCCTAAAAAAAAATAGAGAAAAATACTTTTAGGTAGAATTAACATATCACTGTATAATTATATTATAAGTAATCATAAGATAGCTTTTTTTTTTTGAAATAGTATCCAAATAAAACAAAGGTAAATTATACTAGTAATGGAAAACTTATGAAATTTAAGTATTGAGAACCTTTAATTCAAATAATATTTGATATTCTTTAAAAGATTTATACCTTTTATTGCATTTAGAATTTGATTTTTAATATTGATGTGTATGCATCCAATAATTCAATCACTTCTACTATTATCAAGAAAATAACTTTTTATTAGTTTTAACATATTAGTGATTTAATTGATCGATCATATTAGCATTCAATCTATCAATTTAAAATTTTAAAAATTAAGGGTGAAAAATTAAAAATTAAAACAAAAGACTTCAATTTTTTAAAACAGTTGATTTTATCATTTTTTATATATGTCATCAATGCTATCCGCTAATTAGATTAATTAATATAATTAATTATTAATTACTGCTAATGTAATAAATTTGTTAGCCTATACCCAACTACTTCATCTTCTATGCTGATTGTTTTCCTAGACATAGAAGCATTGCCCTATACTAATTGTCCGCAAGATTTTTTCCTCCATGTCCATCAACAACACCAAGTTCTCCAATCGGGCTTCCCCCTTGAGTTCACATTGGTCCAAATTTTGCTCCTCCTATATATTTTTCCTTTTCAGGTCATTTTTGTCTTGTCATGGTAATTTCTTCTGAAAAAGTCATATGATGTTAAAGATTTTCAAAACATATCCCTTCCGATAGCACTACTCTACAAATGGTCCTTGACCACTCCAGTTTGTATACAGCAGAAAGATCTCTGATCCAACGAGACATTTTCTGACAGAAAAATTTATAATACATCACTTGTATTAATATATTAATTTTTAATATGATAATGTATAAATATATTATTATATCAATATTACATTTTAGATTTCTTCTGGTATTCTTTTTCTTGAAAATAGAAAATTGTTTCAACAGAGACCGGCACCGATGAAAAGTGAGAAGAGTCCACAAAGGCAACTTCCTCTTCGTTTCCCATCATTTTCGTATGGAAATCTGAATTCTGCAGAATCACTATGTATCGGTCCCATTCAATTCACTATTTGGGAGTGTAAAACAAAGGAAGAAAGTTGCATTGTTTCCTCTGCTTTCAAGAACAACACCATCAATTGCGCGTAATGACCAGCTTTGTGTCGGTGGAAAGTATATTAATTTTGTATGAATTTTATCGCACTTATAACTTTTCATGTGTTTAGGATATGATTAAAATTTTGTATTTTGAGTAAATAAACGTTTGAAGTTTAATTTCACTGCATTTGAGAAAATAATGTATTTTTTCATTTTTACTACTCCGGATTCACTGCATTGTAAAAAAGATTATAAAAAAAATGCTAGGTGCTTTATATGTCCTTTTTTTTCATTTTTCAGCTAAAATTTTAATATTTTCCATTTTTTATAAATTTTGATGGATTTATTTATAGGCTTTAAACTGCAAAAGATTACGTGACATTGCATTTTATTTTAGAGGGTTAATATTATTTGTGCTATATATATATATATAATAGGAAGCCAGGAAAGGTTTGTCTCTTCCGAACCCTGATGTATTATTTGGGGTCTAGCGTAACATGCCTCGGTGAAAAGTCGGGCACAAAAGCTCATCCCAGTATTTGGGGCTCTGTTTTTGGTTCGTGCACGATACGGTTGATTGGCATGGTACGTCATTGAACTTTTAATATATCATGCGAACAGTGAAGTCTACAGCAGCCAAGTTCCAAATCTGGAGTGACGTAAAAATTTTAAAATTTATTAAATTAAAATTACTTAATTATATTGATAAAAAATTAAATAATTATAATTTAAAATTTTTCAAAATTTATGATGTTATCCCACTTTTTAAATTTTATAGATATTACAGCAAGCACCCATGAGAACTTGAAAACTCAATAGCTAAACATACAACGAATGTCACTTCTCATTGATGGATGTTTCATATTAATCCCATCTTTAAGAAATAATCAACTGATTATTTTAATCTCTCCGTGAACAATTTTGTTAATAAGATAATGGTTTGATATATATATATATATATATATATATATATATATATATATATATATATATATATATATATATATATATATATATATATATATAAGGAATAAAATTAAAGATAAATATAATATAAGAGATAAAAATTGATAGTAAAAATTTATCAAAGATCAATTATTATAATTTGCATTTGTGAGGACTTAAATAGATAATATAAAAATTACGTATAAATTAATTTATAATAATTTAGATATTAATTTTTTATAAAAAATTAAATTATTAGATGACACAAATTCATTTTTATAAAACTAGAGTTTTCTATTAATTATTATTGTTAGTCAAGTTATTATGTGATAAAAGTAAAAGTGATACATCACTTAAATAATATTTTATATTTTCTGAAAATTATTTGAAAAAAAAGTTGAGTTATATTTGTGTAAATTCATAGTTTCAGTAAACTAAAAAAATGTTAGTTTTAATTCTTATATATATATATATATATATATATATATATACACACACACACACACACATGTATGTAATTTTTTTATAATTAGTTTTAAGGTTAAAAAATTTATTGGTGGGGTAAACATATACATAATAAAAATGCATATTTGAATTTGTACTGAAAATTAAAATTTATATTATTATAAATTTATTTATTTTTTATTTTTTATTTATCTTAAATTAAAATTATATCAATTTAATTCCTCACAAAATTAAATTTACTATCAATTTCAACTATCACATCTCTTTATTTATCATTTTAGTTCTTCCGTTTATATAATTGTCAACTCATTTATAAAAAATTTATGAACAAATTAAATTAATTTATTTATTATTTATAATAAATAAAATTAATACAAAATATCCTTTTAGGTAAGGAACTAAAATAAGTGAAATTCATAACTGATGGAAATTCATACGATAAATTAAAATGTGGAATACTTACTTGATGATTGTAGGTGACGCTGACTTTTACTATATGCACTCTGATTCACATGGTATATAAGAATTATACTGAACTCCTGCTTACTTTTTTATGATGACTTCACCACCTAAATATTGGTTCGTACAGAGAACTCAGAGAGAAGAAAAAATGCAGAAAGGGAGCCAATAAAATTTTTTTGATTGAATGTCTAAAAATTGATCTCAGCAATTTTACTGTTTTGATGATGGCTTCGTAACTGTTCAAACAATTTTCTCTCATTTCCAAAAATGAGAGAAGTGATTATCAGATTAGCCATATCTAAATTTAAATATAATTTAAAATTTTTAATATATATAAAATGTGGATCTTCTATTATAAATGTACTCTATATCTACACTTTACAATAACAGTACAACATCAGGTATATATTAGTCAATTTAATTTGCTTCAATACAAGTGACAAGAGATTGGAAAAAAATTTAGGCTTTAATTGTAATATTTATATTTAATTTTATTTCATAATAAAAAATAATTATCAATTATTATAATTTTTTGTATCTGAAAAATTAAAAAAAACAAAATTTTAATATATATTGCATGCATTTAATAAGTAAATAATAAAATTTATATTTTTTATTAAATAAAACTAAAAATAAATATAATAATTAAAATATTTAAGAATTTTCGGTTTTCGGAAATCCAAATCCTCCATCCGACAAAGCATAGCCGCAAGCTGGATCTCGCTTTGCTTTTACACTAGACATGTAGGTGGCTACATAGGTAAGCCTAGTCCTTCTGAACTTAGAGCTCACATAAGAAGAATTTTAGGCAGACACTCCTTCTTTGTAATGCAGCTATGTTTACTAGACATGCACTAGGAATCGGATAAAGGGGTGGATCTGCATCACCTTTGGAGTCTAATGCTTCTTTCCTGGCTTTGTGCAACTCAACCACCTTTTTCAATTATTTAGGTTTGAATATAATTTTTATTCCTTAAAATACACATTATGTAATTTTAATCCTTAAATATTTATTTAATATAATTCTAATTTTTTTATTTAATTTTTACAAACTTCTTAATCTTAAAACATTAGTTATACTTAATATTTCTTCCCTAATATATGAAACAAAATTTTTGTCAATATTGAGGATTTTGAATTAAGTCGAGTGATTATATATAAAATTTTGAATTTCTTTAAAATATAATGTTTTCTAAATTTAAAAAAATGTAATTTATTTAAGAAATAATGTAATGAATAATTCAAAAATAAATAAGAATTGATAAAAAAAATTAAACAAGAGAATAAAAATTATATTAATTAAATATTTATAAGGATGGAAATAGATCAAATAAGACAAGCATACCCCATCCGATATATATAAAGATTCAAACCACTTCTACTCTTAAAAAATTCTTATAACCGAAAATTTTTAACCAAAGTTGCGTTTCATAATCCTTATATGATTTTGCCTGTATCAAGAGTTTGATCTTATAATCATACATACGTGTGAATTTAGTAGTTTCACACCTACTTGTTAAAAACAAAATCTTTTAGAAATGTTATACTTAATTGATGCATAATTTCATAATTTTCCGTGCTTATATAGTCCAACGTATTTCGTGGTTAATCTAGGACCCGAACGTTAATAAAGGCAAATATTTATATATTATATGTAAAAATTGTATTACAAAATAACATACATTTATATATACATTTTACATTTTGATTAATAAAACCATAAAATACAATAAGAGTTGTGTGCAATAGTTAGAGAAAAATACATTCCACTTTTTCAATAAAATTAATATATCCTAATTAAGTTAATGAAAAACTAATATATGTAAAAATAAATTTACAAAAAAGTGAGCTTTAGAGGTCTAAAAAAATTGTGAATCTTATATGTATATATTTTTTACTAACATTTGTGCATGAAATATAGAGATAACTCTGAGCTATATGATTACTATATTAAAATAAGTGATTTATTGTAATGGCGAAATACCAAAAGTTTAATCATTCAATCTTGCATTAATAGTCTAAACTAAAATGCAAAATCGTTATACCTTTGTTTTTAGATGGTCTTAAATGAAATTTTAATTTTAATTTTTCATGTAAAATTATAATAATCATAATTTGTTATCTTCTTCTTGTCATATTTTACTTTTCTTAATTATATTTTTAAATGATAATAATTATAACAAATTATTGATTTGAATGAGATGATTGGATCTAAATTAAATATTGAGTGAGTGCACACAAACGATTTATTTTAAAATTTAAATATATATGTTCAATAATAATGCATAAATAATAAAGATGTTAAAAAATGAGTGTGTGTAATTGCTCTCACTTAACTATACATGAATCCCCCCAAGAACTAAATAAATAGGCCTATCAAATATCATAATCTAATATTTGTACTGGGTAAAGCATACGATGAATGCTTTAATATCATTTATAATGATTAAAGTCTAATTGATTGATGATAACTATTCAGCTTTAATCACGTGACTTAAACAATTAATCAGAATTCTCTAAATACTTAAATTTAGTGCTTTATATGTTATACTTAACTTTCATATATTTAACTTATATAATGCTTCGCAATATTAAAATGTGATAAATGGTGTTAGAGTATTCCTCAATGATATATTTTGATTTTGATTGATACAACAGTTTAAGCCATGAAATTTAATAAGCTTATGAAAGATATTAGATCATTTGAACTAAGTGATTATAAATCCTTATATTAGATTTAAAATTTAAGTAGAGTACATGAGATACTCAATTTCACTATTTAGATAATTTTGATTCGCTCTTTTATACCAATAAATCAAATCTAATCATTATTTTAGATTAACTGAGAGAAACCCTATTATCTCCTTAGGGTAAGGTGCCAAACGTTACCCTGAAGGGAGGGAAAGAAATAAAATAGTAGGGGGAGTCCAAGCCGGTGGGACTCACCACACTAACTCTCTCTTGTCGGCGTATACAACATTGTTCCGGTAGCACCATAAAATATCTCATTAGTCTGGCTTGAGTGTGTGATAATTACATTGTTTGCTGTGTAAAGATTAAGCAGAAAGCAGAAGGAGCAAAGGTGAAAGGTGGGAGCGGGTGACAGAGATACGCGTTTTGGTTCGTATATGTTGTTGCTGTTTCAGATTTGCGTTGGCCCATTTTCAGATTCTGAGAGACTTACTGTTTACTTTATTCACTGCCTTCAGTCTTCCCTCAATTATCTATCCATCCATCCATGCTATGCTGCCTTCCTTTTTTCGTCTCTCACACTTCTTCCTGTCCTTTTTACATGATGCGTTAAAGAAAGAAAAAGAGGGCACGAGATTCTGGGATGGGCAATTTCAAAAGGACGAGACGACACCAACGTTTACTGTTCATCGGCTTTGACACGTCGCTTGAAGATTCCACATATGAATTTCTTGTTTCCGTCTGGCCTGTCCTGTTTTACTCGCCAACTGCTGCGTCTGGCTTCACAATAATTGAAATGCACCGTCCAAGTCAATTCGGGAATTTAAAAGCCTAATTGTGAAAACAGCACTTGTGATCGGCAGGCAGGCTTGACTCTTTTATATATGTATCTTTCTATTCTCCAAGTGGATTCTTTTCTCACACATCAATTTTTATATCAATTTTAGAAAAAATGGCCAAAAAGGAAAAAATCACTGTCAGGACGATTGGATTTCACCCATTCCAAATTTAAAATTTTGAAATCATAATTTTGAATTTTACAAAATTTTAGAATTAATATGCATTATTTCATTAATAACCATTTTATTCATTTATATTTTCTTCAAAAATATTTTAAACTCAAAACACATATTATTACTTTATATTGGTGTATTAAATCATCTTTTGCATGAAATTTTTAAAATGAGTTTAAAATTAGATATGTAAATTTTTAATTGAATATATCAAAATGAGTTTAAAATTATGTATGAAAATATGACATGTTACATCAAAATAAAATAATATTTTAATTTTTATTTAAAAATTTCATGAAAAAATATGTAATTTAATAAAGTGATTAAGTAGATGATGAGTAATAATGCACTTAATGTTTTAATTCCAAACTTATATAATGGAGAAATAAGTTGTGCATCATTCCAAAGTTAAAAGGAGACTTTTTATATTTTTGCTATCAACTTCTAATAAAAAAAAAAAAATTCATGACTGCCCTTTCTTAACTCCTGACGTAAGAAGAGAAACATGACATCTTTAAGGAGTTGATATAATTGGCAATAATAATAAAAGAAGTTTTATTTTTCAAAAAAATAAAAAAAAATGAATTACTTAGTTGGCCATTATCTAACAAATTAGACAAATTATAACTTATTAAGTAGTTTTACTTCTCACAAAATATTAAAAGTTATTTACCCACCTCCTTTTAGGTTATTTCTACTTTTTGTGTTCTTTCTTGATATAAAAATAAAATTATTCTCGTTAAATTTAATTAATAATAACTAAATTTTATTAATTTATATTATAATAATATTGAAGATATAATAATTATTTTATTAATACTTCCTAAAAAATTTAAAGTTAAACCAAGTAAAATATAAAAATTTACTTCTTGAGAAGTGTCATATTCTTAATGTTATCTAAACAATTTTAAGTACTTTTCAAAAAATTCATATAAAGTTTCCTCAAAATTTCAACTTTGCATGAAGTTTAACTTCGTATGAAAACTAATTTTCTATATAAATCAAATGACTCTTAAGATTTGGAAGGTGTTAAAATTTATTTTTTATGTGAACCAAACAACTTCTAAGATTTGGAGTGTTTAGTAAATAGTGATTTGATTATCTTTTTGAATCAATAGATTGACTTTTAATCTGGCAATTTAAAAACGTTAGTAAGTCTAATGTTTTAAAAGAGCCAATTCTCATTTTATAAACAAAAAACATTTGTATTTATATTTAATAGAATATTTTCCTTATTCACTTTTTTCTCATTTACCATTTGTTCATTTTCTATAATAACACTTATTCGTCATTTTAATGATGATGATGATGTTGATGTTGAAAATCAATGAATTTTTTAACTTAACACACAATAAATTGTGCTACTCATATGATTTATCTCACAAATATTTCTTTCTTATCAAGATAAGATAATCACACTAAAAACGTAGTATATATTACAAAATTAAACATATGTAAGCATGAAAATTTTTATTAATAAACATATTTTTATTTAAATCCTCTTTCAGATATGCATTATAATAATTTTCCATGTCTCATATCATCTTTAATTGTAAGATTTATCTTTATATATAAATAATTACAATTTTACTTTCAAAATAATTAATCCAAGTTATTGAACTATAAATTAATGTTATATACAATTTATTAGCAATAAATGAATAAGAAAATATTAAGGAATATTATTTCAATATTATTCATTATTTACATCTCAAAAATATTTAACTACATTCTAAAAGAGAATTCTGATACATAATGTTTTAAAATTTAAAATATTATTCAATTAAAGAAATACTTAAATAAATTATAAAATATGATTGTATTTTGATATATTATTTTACATATAAATAACTAATAATAAAAAAATTATCAAATTTTAACCAAAAAATAATTTTATCAAATATTTTTGTACAAATAATTAATACTATCAATTGACTAAATTAATTAAAATAATCAGTTATCACCTAATCACTAATACAATTAACTAATCACAAATATAATCAATTAATTGTTAAATAAGATTTACAAATAGAATCATACTAATTGCACTGCTATTTTTCATAGGAGTAGCAATATTATAAATTATAGTTGGTGCTAATTAACATGGATGTCATATGTATCATTAAATGATAACCTATAGCATATAATAATAAAAATTTATCGGTACATATTAGTATGATTAGTTATGTAATTATAAGTTCTAAATTCAGTTGAATTTTATAATGCATTTATTGCAATATATTTACAAAAATAAACATATATAATGCATTTATTGCAATGTATTTATAAAATGATTTATTTATGCAATTTCAAGTTTTAAACTTGAAAATATGCAATTAGAAGTTATAAATCTAAACAAATTTTATAATATACTTTTTGCAATTTATTTACAAAAATAAACATATATTATAAATTGATTTATTTAGGCAATTTTAATTTTAAATATGAAAATCTTTAACTTTTTATATCAAAATTACAATTATATTAAAATGTAGTGCATAAAAATATAGAAATAATTTTTTTTTGATAAATTTCTCAAAACTTTACTTTACGAGAAATTAAAAATTTTACAATTACAAAAATTCTTAAATATAAAAATGCATAAAAATATTTGTATATTTTTAAAATTTTATATAAAATTACAAATTTTAATACATAAATTGTAAAAAGAAATTCATGTATTCTTTAAAAAAACACTATTAAAGTTCATTTAATGCATTGTATAAAAAATATACAATAGTATAACTAGTTGCCATAAATTTTATCAGGTGTCTAGACTTTACACAAGATAGTATATTCTAATCAAGTGAACTATTTTTATGGTTAACAAAGGATAAATTAATCTTGCCCCTCTGGACTCATTATAATAGAATAAGATTAGAATAAAATTTATCATTACTAATTTAGTCTTAGTTTATTTTTATATGTCACTTTGCCCTATTAATAATTATCATTTAGCTTAATTTAACCTTAAAAATATCAATAATTTAAGCTTTCAAATGTTAATAATTTAGCCTTAATCTATTTTAATTTATTTATCATTTCTAATTTAGTCATAACTATTTTACGATTAAAAATATTAATAATTATTTTTACATATAAAATAGGTAACAAATAATAAATATATATCAATTATTATTAATTAAAGTGATCAAAAAATATCAAATACTGCAAAATAATTAAGATAGAAATTCTTTTTAAAATAAGGCTAATTTTGTTTGAGTGAAATTTTTAATATTATCATGTTGTATACATATATGATAACAAACACATAATTGTATAAGTTTATATTATCAAATTATTTATGCTATTGTTTATTAAACACTTGATTGTATTATATCTTATTCTTTTATTATTCCATACTATATTAGCATGTTTATTTATCTTATTATATTCTATCCTATCAAGCCTTCCAAATGCACCCACCCTAAAAGTATATATAAACAAAAGTTTTTGATATATATTAAATTCATTTGTAAACTTTTTTGCCGATCTTCGATTGTTGTTGTTATAGCAATAGATCATTACATTAGATTATAATTTCAATTGCTTATTAATATATAATTTCTATAAATTAAAATAGAAATATTCAATGAAATACATACAAATAAGGAATTAGTTACTTGTTTTGAACAAAATAGCCCGTAATTGATGACACTATTATCTTTTATGGATTTTCTTGTTAATCACTTGTGCACACTAAATCAAATTTGTCTTGCATATTTGTTATAATAATAATTATATGCTTCATCCTCAAAGTTAAATTTCATGCGAATATATGGTTTTGAATAACATCCTTAATATTTCTTTAATCATCAAAATATCCAAGTTCTAGAACTATTTCACAAAAATCATTGTTATTATCTTTTCCATCTTCAACAAATTCTTCAAATATATTCTCATCAAGTTACAATTTTTCTTCATTGTTCTTAACCACTTCAAACTCATGAATATCAAAGTGATTTTCATTTTCCATCCATGAAAATAAGAGTAAATTTTTTTATTTGTTTGTAGTCTTAAGATTTTCTTCCATGATGGCTTAAGAAACTGATGACGAGATGTTTTATGAATAGAGATTAAGACAACATGTTCTAAAGTTACAATTAAATATTTTATGTAATTTTGACTAATCAAATTGTAATTTGTATGTACTTTTTAATATAATTGTAATTTTTATATAAAAAGTGAAAAATTTTTAAATTTAAAACTTTAAATTGCATAAATATATCAATTTATAAACATATGATTATTTTTGGAATTATATTGCAATAAATATGTTATAAAATCTAACCATAGTTAGAATTTGTAATTACATAATTAATCATATTAATGTATATTGATAATTTTTTATGCATGTGTATTGTAGGCTATCATTTAATGACACCTATGAGGTCTATGTTTAGCATTGATTCTAACTCGTGCTATTTCATTCTTTTCATAATGTTTTCACACAATATGAAAAATATGGATAAAGTATTTGTCATTTATGAATTGTTGTTTTATTGCATAATTGAATAAAAGTACTTATAATTAGATTGGTACTTAACACTCTTAATGTAGAGCATCATGGGCCACCTACAATCGTGACCAACACAGAATATTAGATCTAACTCCATTAACTTACCCTTAAATTATTACTAAGGGAAACAATACACTAGAAGTAAATAGGTTCTTGTATTTATAATCAAAGTAGAATTGCAATTTAACTTTTTCATTATTTTGAAACATCTCAACATACAAGGACTATTCTAAAAGAAAAGCTAAGTTAACTTATATATCCTCACTGCCTAAGGCATAATATATCCTAACTAACAATTATTTTCTATAGAATATATTTCATTATAGTACTAAATCCTATAATCTACCATCATGGCCTTGGCTAGAAAGTTTATAATTCTCCATGATTGCAAAAAATTACACTTTACAAGTTGTTACTTAGCTTACAAAATAATAAAAAGTCATGGGGAGAGTAACTCCAATTTATTGCTATGAAGGTGTTAGTGATAGCTCCTTAATCTAAATATTTAACAAATAATCCAAAAAAGTATAAGTCCAAAAATTTTAGTGAATTAACATCTTATTTAAAATATTAAATTCAAAAATTGGTAGTAAAATGATAACTTAAATTTCATAATAGAATAAGTAATCTCCATGTGTACTTACTAGAGTTTAAACAAATAAATTACATCGATAACATCATTATGAAGTATGAATCACATATTGAACCTAGTGCTAACCTGCCAAGGAAAATTTATATTTTGTGTGTGTATATGTATGCAAACACATAAATTAATGATAACATATATAAGGTCATATAAGTAAATAATCCATTTTGTAACTCTTAGTCATCATTATTCCTTAAAAAACCTAACCTTACCTATCCAAAGTTTTCCTTATTCCATCACAAATAGGTACTTAGATTCGATGCATATGCCTCAACATGAGCAGGATTCTCCCTTCATCATTTATTACACAATTATAGCATATAAATAAGCAAAACATAAAAAATTTCATCCCAAGGGAATTACTAAGCTCATTCATCCCTATTCAGTTCATAATAATATAATTTATTATCATAAAATAGATATATAATGGGTATTATGTCATTAAAATTCTTAAAATAAGTAAAATTTAAAAGAAATGTAGGGTAAATCAATTAAAGAATTGATTCATGTCTTACAAAGAGTATTTGTTAAAGCTAAATTAATTAAAGGAATTGATTGAGGCCTTACAGAAAACCTCTATAAAGGATAAATCAATTAGGGAATTGAATCCTGCTATCCAAAAAGCTCCTCAAGCTCGTCTAATTGATTTTTTTATGAATTCTAAATGAATCAATTCAAACCATCCAAAAATAATTTCTACACCCAATGAATCAAGTCACCTATAAAATCCTACAAATTTTTCACAAAATCATTGTTTACTTAATCCTTTTTATCAAATATCTCATTTATAATATCAAATCACTCAATCAAACTATTAAAATTTACAATAATCATGTAGAGCTACTTAAATTCATCATAAAATCCACCCTTTCTAAGGTTAACTTAACAAATCAAACTAAGTTTATCTAAAAGCTTTATAATAGTCCATATAAGAGAAATCTTATACAAACAAATAACCATTCAAGCAAAATGCTACTCATTAGTTGCAGAAGGAATGGTTGTGATGGATTTTTGAAATTAAATTAAGATGCAACACCTTAAAAGAAAGAATTCCTCAAGTTAGGGCATAATCCATCCTAACTTCAACTTTCTATTGTGCTAACCAAATCAATGGTAATTTCCATATGGAATTGAAGAAGATTTAGTCATGAAACTTATTAAGATATAATGGATTTAGAATCTATTATCTTGGCAAATTGATTTTTAGGGAGAGTGACAAGTGATGAAAAGGTTAGTTATGGGAAAAATGAATGAGGAAGAAATATAAGATTAAAGGTATAAGGGTGAAACTAAGGGCAAAATGAAAATTTGTATAATAAACTCCTTTAACCTTCCTAATTTAATTTTTTTCATTGTATAAGACATAACATAAATTCGATAAATGGTTACCATATTTTTTCTATGCAATTATGTCATAGTTTAATTTATTTTTGCCCTAAAATTCTTAATTAAAAGCTTAATTAATAATTTATTAATTCATGATACTATGAGGTGTGACATAAAAATTTGAATTAGCATCTTTATAAAAAGAATTTATATATGCTTTATTTTAAATTTTAAAAAATTCAACACTAAAATAATTGAAAAAATCACTATAAGAATTTTTATATTTAACGATGACATTTAGTGGCAAACTTTTTATGATGAAATAGTAATAAAATTTTTATTTATAAATAGGTTTTCAGTTGCCAAAGATATTTGGTAATGAGTTATAACTTTAGCAATTTATTGCCTTTTATCCATCATTAATTTTTAGGGGAAAGTTAGTGATTTTGAATTTAACAATGGATTACATGTCCTAAATTTGAAATTATTTTGGTATAATGATGAAATATTTTCAACATTTAATGATAAAAATTGTAAAATTTTTCATTAAGCCAAACACATCATTTCATTAAAAGGACCTAGCAATAGATATTCCTATCTCTAATTTTGTCACTAACTTAAAATTGTATATAAATTACTACAATAGCTCCCCTACTTCCTTTTCTTATTTTTTTACTCCATCGTTGTAATTGTTGTCACCACTCCAAGACACTTTAGCGAATTCCTTAGCCCTCATCACTACTATTCATAGCCTTTTAGAGTATCACTAACTTCTTCTCTTATATTTAATCATGGAATTTTTTTCGAAAAGGTTAGAATTTTTACATTTTTTATTTTTAGGTCCCTTTTGTATTAATTTAATCAGAATTAGTTTTTTATGATTTAAAAGTGAAATTGATAGGGTTTAGGTGTGAAATTACTTGTTTGTTATGAATTTTGGTTATTTTGTTGATTAATTTGATTATAACTATTATATATTTTTGTCAATGGTTATGGTTTCTAATCATGTTTTATGGTTAGCTAAAATCCTAGTTTGATAATAAGAATATTGGTTTCAAGTTTAAGTGAAAAAATATTAGTTTTAGACTAGGTAGAAAACAAATAAGCATTGTTGTGATACTACTCATTTTAAGTTGTAAGAAAAATAGATGAGAGCTTGTAGGATAAATAAAGATAAAGGGCATAGAATTAGGAAAGTAGGTTTGCATGTAAAGGAAAATGAGGTATTATTAGGTTTTATAATTAAAAAAAATGCCAATGGCTAAAGATAAATAGGCTAGTTTTGTTACATAATCTAGGTTACATGTTAGATGGAATATTTGAATTGTGTTTGCTACCCAATTTTCCTATCATATGCTTAAACTATTATTAAAAAAAATTGATTTAAGGATAAAGTGATAGGGTTGTTGAATATATATTGGTTATTGGTTTCTTTTTGTGATGTTTCATTTTTATTGAAAAGGAAAAATTGACTTCTTGCAAATTTTTTAATAGGGTAAAGGAAATTATTTTGGATATGATATATTGGTTTTAAAGCTTATTGATTAATGCTAGTTTTATAAGGATGTTGTATTCTTGAATGAATTCTTATGCATTTATTACTTTGCTGAAGGAAAATAAAGGATAAGCTCTACTCGAATTGTCTTTTAAATTATTTATTATTGATTACATATACATTTGTGTTTAATTGTTTAAGGTTAATCTATATAAGACAGGAAAAAGATGACACATGTAGTGGTTAGCTAGTGTTTTTGCTGCATAACAATAAATTTTTATTATTTCTCTTTTAATACTTGATCTAGTTATAATTGTAAATGTTATTCCTATACTCATGTCTTATCAGCATATATTAGTGTTAGTTCCATTTCTCTCTCTTGTTTATAATTGTTTAAACATTGATACTTACATGAATTTAGTTTAACTTTTATATTTTTGTTCATTCTAGGTTATTATGTCTTCATTTTGTTAAGGTACAAATACCCTCGTCAAAAGTGGCCATGTAGTCATTTATTATAGTGGTAAGGCGACATCATCATTTTTTGTGACTCAAAGTGCTATAATATCCACCCCTACTGCCTCAGAACCATAAAATAATCGACAATTGCCACCCTATCAACCATTTGAGAAGAAGTCTCATGCTTCACATCCTCTTATTCAAGAACTTGGTCAAGAGTATCCCATCTAACAAAATACTCTGATATTGGTAACTTATCCGAGGTGGCCCTTAACTTTGCTCTAGGGTAAAGACTCGGTTGATAGTAAAACATAGGTGCATTTGGAGGGTTACTTATAACTATTGTTTAATTAACATTCCTAATATATTTGGGTGCAAATTAATTGCTCTATTTTTGCAAGTTCCCTTAAGAGACATAATAAAAGTGATCTAAGCTTGTTTTATGAAGCCATCCTTTATCAATAACAATTACTTCCAAAGCCTTAAAAACTAGTGGTTTAGTAATTAATGATTAAATATAGTTTCTTAATTATCAACTTTGTATTTACACTTTAATTTATCAATTTATACCTATTTGACTTCAATTATTGAATGGAAACAAACCCCATACAAATGAAAGCCCAAGCTTTTATATTTGATAGAGGAAACTTTCTATCATAAGATTATAACATATTACAAGGGGTATGATGAATTGGACAAGGAAGGGCTTGCCAAAAAAGTTTAAATGAATACCTAAGCATCTGTTTATTGATCTTAAAAAGAAGTGGGAGGAAGGCGACTTCAAGAAAAAAGAAGTTAACAAGAAGAACAGGGCATCTACTATTGGAAGGAGCTTACGCATAGGTGGTTTGATTTTTATGTCTAAGTATAAGAGAAAGATGATGAAACATTAATAATGATTACTTTTAATAATCATTGCATATGCAAACTATACTGAATTAGTGTTATTTTATGTTATATATATATATATCTTTTTCAAGCATATTCTTAGTTGGATTTCTACTGATCCACAAGTGTTCATGTACATTCACACTTGTGAACAAGGAGGGCACTAATGAATTTGTGGATTAGAAATAAAAAAATGGGTATGATATAATTGCTTATTCTAATATGTATTGCATTATATATAATCCATCAAAAGTGCTTAACTTTTAAATTTAATTTGTAAAATAAGTATTCTAAGATACTGGGGGAGTACTTTTTTCAAGTATCAATTGAAGGTGGTGACTGTAAATTAGTACAAGTTGACATGACCTCCATATAGATAGAGGCAATAGCAACAAGAATAAAAAGAACTATTTTTATAACATAAGATTAGAGGCATTCAAGTTTGTTAGCGTCTCATTTGCCATGGTTGGTTCATCCTTACATGTTGAGCTACAAAACACTGTTAAGCGGTAGCAAGCTTGCAAAAGCATAAAAAGAGTTTGTGTGGAACTATCAAATGATAACGGCCTAGTAATAGTAACTTGCTATTTAGCAGAGCCAAAATGAGCATCATGATCACTACTTTAGCCATTTGTTTTGGAAGATAAAGATACCTACTAACCTACCATTAGAGGATAAGTTATTAGCTAATTAGGGAGGAAAGCACCATGATGAGCAGCAATCAAGGATGATGAGAACTTACCTTAGAGGGTTTAGGGTTAATTTATATATGTACATATATTGGATTTCATTAATTTCATCTTTTTACGTTATATAGATAAATTATTGACATTCAATAATATGAAAATCAATTGTGAAAATTTGATTATTGAATGGATTTGTTTTAGTTGAAGTATATTGCTATAAGGTATTTGTTACTTGGATTATTATAAAGATAATCAGTATATTGGCAACATTTCCCCTATTAGTGATGGATTTATGAATAATGATGCCTGTAATTTTCTAGAAATTCCAAGGTGAACCAAATTTTTTATGGATCACTTTTATCAATGACATATTCTATCACTAACTAAGAACAATACATGCACATTTTACACACATTATTGATGAACTTAATGACGGATTTTTCCTCATAAATTTAGCGACAAACATACCCACTACTAATTTATTGGCTGCTCATCATTTCAAAGTCATTTTAGGTGATAAGTTTCTTAACGAAATTATCGATGAATACAATAATTTGTCACTAAATTAATTATTGATGCATAGTTCACTATTGTTTTTAAATTACTAACATTTTACATTATCAATTACTATTGCTAATATATCTAATAATGGATAAAAATAAAATTAGCAACAAACTTTTTCATGATTGGCATTTATTTTTGGTAGTGTATGCAATCCACATCCAAAAACTACTTACATTATTTCTACTATATTAATTTGCGGAAAATAAGGTTTTAAATTGTAATTTGAAGCTTCAGCAATACATGAAAAATTACTGTTGTCAATTAAGTGCACTTTAATCATAAACCTTTTGTAGTCTGTTACTTTTGTACCACAATCACCACATTGTTTTGCATATATCGTAATTTTGTTAATTGGAATATATTCTAACTTAAAGTCATATTGGTAGACATGAGCCCTGCAAGGTTTTCAAATTTCATTTGTTTAAGAGAATACAACTCTCGTTAAAATATAGATAGAAAATATTAAGACAGTGAAACATGTTTTATATGTTGAATGTTAAATGGAAAATATCATTGCTATTAAAATATGTTCCAAAATTGATTTTATATCAATTGAATTAAATTTTATAAAATAGTTTCATTATCCTATATTTAATGACAATTTTTAATTTTTATACAAAATTCAATTTTGAATTTTATTTTTAATTCATATAGCATTACTCATGTTAAATATAGGAAGTTTTGTGGAAAAGTATATTCATTCATTGCCATTGACAGCGAAGCAAGAACCTATGCATCAATGGAAGTAAATGTGCTTCAATATTTTAGTAAGAGAAAATTTTGAAAATTAATTAGGGCATTTTAAATGACACACGTAGTTTTATGTGAACTTCTAAAAAAATCATATACCCATATTGAAATATATGTAATTCCGCCGCTATTATAATTTTAAATATTTTTTTTTACGTACATGTGCAAATGATATTAAATTAATTTTAGGACTCACAATTGATTTATTTATTTATTTATTTATTTTAACAAAGGTGTTTCAGAATTCATTTTTACCTATACTATAAAGAGAGGATTGTTCGGTTTGATTTCCATTGTACATTCCCCCTACAAAACCAAAACCAATGACACAGGCCCCGTATAATTCTATAGAAATAGATCCGAGAAATGTTCCGTGTTAAAACATTAAAAATGACTCGGGTCAAAAAGACCATATGTATATATATGAATTAAAACTCCATCGGTTGCTCTGCTTGAGCCTGTAAATAAGGAGTTCAAACTCTTTTGTATATAATAAATATATTTATTTTTTATTTAAAATAATATTGAAAAAGAAAATAACGAAACTTCAGAGCTGAAAGCGTGGCAAGCCAAATTTTTTAAAAACAGGGTGTTGAGGATGAGCTCAAACCAATAATTTCAAGCTCAAAGGTGATGGTTCTCTGTTTAAATCCAGATACTAAAACTTAGTTGGCACATCACTAGATAGATTGAGATAAGTGCCAAAAAATATCAGAACTTCTGGTAGATTTTTCAAGCCATATACTACAAAAACAAAAAATGTCAATCCCGAATAAGCAAGACATGTGGCTAGTCATGCATTAAGAATGAACATAAATGCTGCTGTATATGAATTCCATACATAAATAGATAAACAGACACAGACCAATTTTAGATAGAACCCAAACCAAAAAACTTCAAAGTTCCCGGCAGCAGAATAGTTGAACCTAAATTAGTACGCAAAGTTCTACACTTCTAAAAGAAAAACAAAATAACCGGCAACGATTTATCTCCAGATGTTGCTTGGGCAGTGAACTTTCTCTAAAAAATTGAATCTCTCTTGAAATCCTCATTTTCTTTTGTTTCCTTGTCTGTCACCAAATGATTATTGGAAAAATTAGGTTCCTTGGTGGCTAAATATAGATTAGTAAAGGCTAAACCCAAAATACTGGCTAACAAGAATGGCAACTCCAAGAGCTATGGCAACAAGGGAAGAAGCCCATGTGAGTTTCTCAGTTATTCTAGGTACTCTATCCTTTAGGGCCTTGCTACACGAACCTATAAATACTGTATAGCTCCCCATTGCGATTACCGTTCCAATTAAGAACATAATGAGAAATGCAGCACCAGCCAAACGAGAAGGCAAAGCAAGGGCAGGCAAAACCATCATCAATGCATCTGGTTGCAGACCATGAACTATCCCAGTGGCAAAAGTAGCAAACCCAATCTTCTTCTTCCCTACTGTTGGATTATTGACTGATTCATAGACACTAACATCACATTCACCATTTTCTAAGGCAACACAAGGGGTGGGTACTTCTGAAGCTTCCTTGATCCCCATAGCACCAATAACGAGTAGGGTAAGACCTACCACCCTTGTACCCCAAGTTCGGAAGACCTCAATATGAAGACGATCCTTTAGGAGTAAAAATATTAAGCCAAAGATAACCTGACCAGCATCATGGCCACAACCCCAAAGAGCTCCAATAGCAGCACTCTCCATTCGAGAACGGCCAATTGACAATGGAGCCAAAGCCGCGAGGTGATCAGGCCCTGATAGAGTGTGCAAGCAACCAGCAAAAAAACCAGTCCAAGCACTGCTTAGTAGCTCAGTGCGAATCAGTTTTCGCCCAACTGCAGCAGCAGCAGAACCACCAGTGTTGGCAGCAGTTTGAAAAGTTGCAAATGCAGTTGGTGCAAAAGCTGGTTGGATTAAGATCATAGCAAGAGCAGAAAGTACTACAATTGTTCGAGTGGCCATTGCCTGAAAGGGAAAAAGCAGAAAGTATGATTTTTCTTAAGGTATGTTACAACATACATAATTGTTTACCATCTAACCTCCCCCCCCCCCCCCAAAAAAAAAAAAAAGGAAGAGAGAAAAAAAAAGAAAAAAAGAAGGGAAAAAAAAAGACTCTGCATTGAGTCCATATAAGTCCATGCTGAAAAGAGTTCATCATGAATATCACATAAAACATCAGATAGACTAAAATGGAGGCACCATTGAACCACCTTGTTTTCATCCATCATGCGTAGAGATTATTAAATGAAACCTCCTCATGAAAACATTATATTTATTTAAACCTCAATTCCAGTTAAACTCAGATGAACTTGAGCATCAATTATTTGGGCTTACTAACAACATCACACATAATTCAAGAGCAAAGTTTTGTTGATGTCAAAAACCTATTAGTCTATTACAGCTATACTTTTACCAAATTTATTAGTATTATTGTATAGGACACTAACAATCCAATAATATGCCCTGTTGTAGATCTAGAAGAAAAATAGAAACAGACCTGATACAGAAGAAATGGGATATTTTAAGTCTGAAAACCCTTCAGTACATATCTGCTGAAAGGTGATAAATAATGATCAGGTGAGAATACATCTATGCTCATATACCCAAACCTTATCATTTGGATCCAGTATATTTCAAGAATAAAAAAAATGACCTTAACACTTCACCAGATTATTCTGCCAACAAACAATGAAATAAGACAGGTTTGTGTAATTTCTTAACCTGAATTTAAACAAATACCTAGTAGATTAATGAGTCATTGACTAAAAAGTATAGAGACAGACACACAGATCTAGGACATGACATGGATACAATGTCATGCAAGAATTTGAATACTCTGTGTAAGAGTGGAATGGGATGCTTCAGATTCAATTCCTTAACCCATGATAGATTTGATCCTTTTTTTTTTTTGGTTGGGGGGGGCGGGGGGGGAGCCTTTTTAGTATGTTTGGTTAAGCTTTTGGAAGTACTTCAAATCCAATTATCCTCTCAAAATCCCCTAATGATCATAAGCTATATGAGAAGCCTTTTGTTTCTACCATGATTGCTCATTCAAAGTCGTGATACCAATTCTGAACTAATGTTTTTTATACTAAAACGAATTCACCCATGATCATTTTTTTCAAGATTAATTAACCATAATCAGTTATGCTTTAAATCAATCTCCTATGCCCATATCAAAGACACCGTCAGTTATTAAAGGCCTGTTCAGATACGTGTGCAAACAATAGATTTTAATCTGGCAGATTGCAATCTGAATGTTTAAATCAAAGGAATTATTACAAATCAATGACACATTGAAATTACATGATCATGGTTTTGCTTTTATATGCTGAACGTGTTATATCAACTTCAGAACCGCCATGTTATTCAAATGTCGTCTCATACCATCTGCGAGCGAAAGCGCCCAAAAGACATGCTTGAAGTAAACAACTGGGTCAATGATGGACAGATAACCCGAGGCAATCCTAAAAATCTTCCTTTCCAATCGATAAAAATATGAATTTGACCCGTTGTTACGCTTTCCAAGAGAATGTTAAATTGCTCTATCAGATTATATGCCTCCCATATACAAGGCAGCCATACAATAACCAATCACGCTGAATTTAAGCAACAAAAGTAAAATTGAGCTCGGCAAGCATAAAGCAACCACCAAAAAAAAAAAAAAAACAAAGTAAATACCTTTCGTTTCTCATCAGCCCGGCTCGTGATCTGGTTGAGAAATTGGGATTCGAATGCTGACCCATCGGAAGACCCGGCTTGGCACAAAGAAAGTGATCGTGAACTACACCGCCGGACCGATAAGGAGGACGAAGTAGACGATAATGGAGATGGGTTTTCATGCTTGCAAGCAATTAACCTCGTTCCCTTCAATTCGGAGAGCCTTGAATGAGAAAAAGTGAGTCTTGGAGAGTCAAATCGACTGCGATCGAAAAAAGGATAAGAAGGCTTGAGATTGATCTTGAGAGAAGCAGGAGGAGAAGAAGAAGATAGAAGCCTATCCATTGGCTTCTATCTGTAAAGAAGCCAGAGGTAAAGAACTGAAGTGGGCAAGAGAATCTCTTGGATAAAGTTTGGAGCCGATACAGAGAATGTTAGCAGAAAAATTAAAGATGGATTTTGTTTATAAGTTATTTCTAAGAAGTAGCACCTAACCCTAATTTTCCCTTCTCTTTTGCTTTATAAAATCCATTATTTAAGGAAAAATAATCAAACAACTGAAGTGCAAAACCGACTGGCTGTGGGTGTTTTTGTTGGGGGGGGGGGGGGGGGGGGGCGAGGAAGGGGACTTGAGTGGGTTTGACACACTAAAATAGCCATTATTTAGGAATGGGGATTGCTTGCTTTGAGAGAAGTGACTGAAAGTGCGAAATTAATTCCCATGAGATACTTGGGAGTTTCTTTGACACACTTGAAAAAAAAAAAAGATTTTAGCTTATTAATTTAGTTAAATAATTTTCTTCTTACTATTTTTTGCTATTTTATAGATTATTTAAAAAAACTGTTTTGAAAAGTTTTATGTAATAAGTCATAACTTCTTTAAAAAGGAGATTTACTTTTGTCATTTATGCCTCTTCTTTCAAGTAATTAATTGACTTTTGATATTTCAATTTTGAAAACTTTATTTTTTTATTATACATTGTTGCATATTTATTAATTTAATGAATAAATAAAAATAAATTAATTAGTGAATAATTTTGTACTGTCATAAAATAAAATAAATTAAATTTTAAATAAATATATTTCTATTTTAAATATTTTGATTTCACCAATGTAATCTAACTTCAAAATAAGTATTAATTAATTTTTTATTAAAATATGAGTTAATTTACTTCGTATATTTATTAATATTAATATGCTATGTTGTGTAATTTTATATCTATGAAGGAGTTTGAAAGTTAATTTTATTATATATTTCTAATACAATCAATTAATTGATTCATTTTTAACTTAGAACTAATAGTTTATAAAATAATTAACAATTTACAACTACTTATGTCAAATATAATTTTAACTTATTTAGGTTTTTTTTCTAATTTTTTTAATGAAGCTAGCCAGTGTCTAAATTAGATTATATGTACTTTAATTCATTCATTTGGTAAGATGGTTTATAATCAAATAATTTATATGTTCAATTTGCAAAAATTAGTTTTATAATATGTTTAATACTTAAATTATTATATCTTGCTCCAAATATATGATTACCATTCTCTTATTGAGATTTGTCAAGTTTTACGCACAAGAGCACATGCATATATATATATTTTCCGTATTAATATGTTCGATGTCTGATAGTACATTTTGTATTTGCATGTCTAATAAGTAAGAACAAAAACCAAGAAAATAAAAAGAATCAAAATTAATTAATAAATTTAAAAATATTACATTCATGGGTTAATTGATGGTTTTTTTTTTTTATAAATATCATAATCATAAATTAAATTAAAATTTTAATTCCTATAATGATAAGTGTGCGAGAAGGAAATTTCAGCTGTGATTCTTAGACCCAAAAGATACAAAATTGATACCTACGACTAAGAAGGCGTATCGGGCGGTATTATTTGACAGCTCCGTCTAACTTCTAAAGAAAACCTTCGGCTTCACAATGGCCACGATTGCAAGTTAGTTACCGCCAACATTACGTCATTTTCATTAATTTATTTTATATTTAGGAAGAAGTGTTAGCGTTTAATTGATGCAGTAGTATATTAATATATTATTAAATTTAATAATTATATATTAAATTTATTTTTTTAAATTATGTTATATAATAATATATTAATAATTAAATTTAATAATATATTAATATATTATTACATTAGTGATGCATCATAATTATTTTTTTTTATATTTATTGCATCATTCAGAAATTTTATTATCAATCATTTGAGATGTTTATATTAAACTGAAGAATCAATCGATTGATATTGAATTGATGGAATGTCAGTTCAATCGTCAATTTAATATTAGTATCTCAAATTATATGTTGGTTTGCATTTTCAACTCGTAATAATAAAGTTACTATAACTATTTTGCCGGTATAATAATGATATATCGCTAAGTTAATCTTATATTTATCATTTCCCTTAAAAATATTTGGTAGTTTTAATTTAATAAAAGATTGAGGATGAAATATATTTTGCTACCTAATTGAAATATATTAAAAGGTTGTTTATTTTGTAGTAATAGTATGAGAAATTTTATTTTACAGGAAATAGAAAATATGTAAGTCATTTAGCTAATTACTTTCTAACAAATCAGAAAAAAATAAAATTTATTTAAAAATATTTACTTTTCATAAAATATAAAAAATTTCTCATTCACATTTCTTAAGTAAGTTCTATTTTTTATATTATTTATAAATATAAATATAAAATTATTCTTATAAAATTTAATAATTAAAATATATTAATTTATATCATAATAATATTCAAAGTATAATAATTATTTTGCTAATACTTTCTAAAAATTTTAAAACTAAATCAAATAAAATATAAAAGATTATTTCTTGAAAAATGACACTTCCACGTTGTCGATTAAACAATTTTGAGCATTTTATAAGAAGTTTATATAATAAATTATTTTTAAAAAATTTAATTTCTTACAAAAAAATTACTTTTCATGCATATTTTAAAATTAAATTATACTAATGCAATAAAAATATTCAAAATAAGAATATAATTATCTAAATTTTAATTAATTATATTTATCATATTACATATTTATTTATTATTCAAAATATAATAATATAATAATATAAAATTTAACTAACTATATTTTCTGACATCATATATTTATTTATATTAAATTAATGAAAATGCATCAAATTTAAAAAAAGGCAATAAATTAACATATAAATTATAAGTTACTTTGTGAAACTTAATAAATAAAAGCTTATTTTTTCAAATAAATTAGTGAATCAAATATTTCTAAAAATTAATTTATAATTTATTAATCATAAAATTAAAAAATTATAAATTAACTTATTTATTATATATAAAATATACATAGTAACTAATTGTTCTAAAATTCTTGTGATTTATCTAGACGAGGGAAAGTATAGAAATGATGGGAGTAACATAAGAAGAAGAAGAAGAAGAAAAAAAAAGTAGAATGTTATGCTATAATTTTCTTTTAGAAGTTGATTCTTCTACAAAAGTGCTTTGTTTCATTTTAGGAGTGAAAAGTGGACGGATCGATTTATACGAATTTAAGTTTATATGGACGAATTGACACAAACTTTCATAAAAATGAATTAAATTTTAGATGGTTTGATTTGTAGTTTAGTTTACAAAGCTATAGATTTTGATTGTAAAGTCAGCAAACTGGTTCGGTTTGAATTAACTCGTCCAAATTTTAATTTGTATGGACGATTAAAATAGACTAAAATTAAATTGCTTGTTTCACTTAAATGACTGAAATGGAGTAATCCGTAAGGTATGTTCCGATTAACACTCTTACTGCTTCCACGGAAATTTAATTAAAAGGACAAAAGTATCTTTCAAAATTTTCCATCACAGAAATCATTTAATTTTATGGATTTAACAGCAACACAAATGTATACTTAATAAAATATTTCTCCTTGCTTTTTGTGTATACGAATGAATTAAAACGTTATTATTTTAAAGTTAATAAACATTTTTTATTTTATATAGATTTTTTTATAAAGAATTTTTAAGCTTTTGAGAGGCAGTTTTACTTGCATTTATACTTTCTCATCATCCTACTATGCTAAAAACCTAAAATAGTCATATAAGAAATAAATTATCTTATCATCTCAATGTTTATCGATAAAAAGATGGTTTGGTAAGTTATGAGATTCAATTTTACTTGAGTTTTTTCAAATAAGAAAATTTTTCTAATTCTAGGGATTTGATTCCTCTAAAATATAAAATGCATTTTATAAAATAAAATAATACATCATAATTTTAATAAGAATATTAAGAATTTAAAATTAAATAATTAAAAATTAATTAAAAATAATTTTTTAAACTTGCAACTATCTACATCCTTTCCTCAAAAATTGTGATATAACATTTTATTTTCTAAAATGTATCTCATATTTTACAGAAGTAAGATTACAAAACAAGTTTTCATAAATAACAGTCAACATCAAATATAGGTCAAATGACATAGGAAAGTACTCGTTACTTTATTTGTCATATAAGTAAATTTAAAATTTAAAAATGAATATTTTTAAATTAAATCTATTAATTTTTTATTCATCATTCTTATTTTAGTGATATTTATATATTGAATATAATATAATTGAATGAAATGATTATTCTATCAATTATATTTAATGTGATAAAAATAAATAAATATTATTTTAAATTTAAAGGGTCATGAGTTCCATCTTTAAAAATGTTGTTATTAAGAAAAATTTATTATTTATTACTTCCGCCCCCAAATAGATCTATACTAAAAAGTACGAAAAAAGCATTCCATATTATTTATAATAAAAGTATAAAATTTTTAATTTACAAAAAAAATTATATTAAATAATTCTTATAAATAATACAAAATATCCTATTTTAAATTATATTATTAAAAATATAATCATTAAAATATTTTAATTATATAACATTAAAAAATAAAAAATATTTTATTAATTATTGATAAAGATTAAAATATATGTTTATATATTGTTTGTATATATACCGAATTATGTCCTTTTTATCAATACTACTTACGGTTTCTTTTACATTGCACTAATTATTGAAGGAACTCTGCCCGTTAATTGAAAAAGAATTGTTACTTAAAAAAAGAGTGGAGCATGTACATGGCCATCTTCGATCAAAGATAGAATAATATTAAAAGTTTATAATTAATCTTTCATACTTCTAGTATCATTCACCACTTACTATTTTATGTTCCTCTAAATGTTTAAGGCTTATGACTAATATTTTTAAATTCTATAATTTAAAAAAATGAGAATTTTTAGAAATCTAAATAAAGAGAATAAAAATAGTACTAAACCATCTATCTTCTTTGCCTTCTTTCCCTTTATTATTGGCTCCATTTCGCGCAAATAACTGATAAATTAGTTAATAACTGATAAGTTACTTGATAACTGATAACTAATAGTTAATAGCTGATATCTAATAATTGATAAGTTAACTAAAGTGTTTCATAAAATTAAATATTAAACTAGTTGAAATTATAAAATGACATAAAAGGACATATTAATAGAAATACATATATAATTAAAATAATTTATATTTATCTAAAAATTAAATTATATTAATATAATTAAAAATTTTAAAATAAAAGTATAATTTCTAATATTTATTAATTATATTTTATAAACTTATATATTTATTTATTTATATAATTTTTATTCTACTATTTATTATAAAATTATAATTACTTAAAATATAATTAATTATATTTTACAAAATTTATTTAAATTTATATTATACAAGATATGAGTTATAAATTAATAAAAAGAATAAGAATAAATTTAAAAATGATTTAAAAAAATAGTAACTTATATGTTACTTTAAGTAACTTATTAAATTAGAACTTATAAGTTACCTGGAGTAATTTATAAGTTAGTATGAGAAATACATCTAAAGATTAATTTATAATTTATTGATCAGGTCAATAAGTTATAAATTAATTTATTTATTGTACGAAACTAACCATTATCTTTCTTTTCTTTTTTTTTTGCTGAATTTATTCCTAATTCAAACCATTATCATTTATAGTACTGGGACCATTTCCAAGTTACCATTTGGATATTTAATGAAGTACAAGCCCGACTTTGAGATTTTGGATTTTTTTTTGTTGACATTTTTTGTTATATTTTGGAGAAACTGCACAAGATTTTTATAAATTCTAATGTATAAAAAAATATTATGGATTTTTTGCCCCCAAAATCCATTATATATATTTTTTAAATACAACAAACACATAACAAAAAGGAAAGTAAATAATTCAAATTCTTTAAATTGAGTCCCTCGCTGAATTGTGTATTTTCATGAAAGATGAACAAGAGTTTGGTCAGAGTTGGCAGGAGCAACAAGTGCAACCCACTTTCTAATTATAATTGAACTTTTCAATCCTGGTGAGTGCGATGTGGATGACTTGTCCACCAAAAAAGAGCCACTCTATTGGGAATTGCCATTTGCGCGTTTGGTAAAGACTAAAATAGGATTATAATATCTCCTTCGCATTTTAAGTATTAATTTTGAGCCCATTTTTTAAAGAGATATCATATGGGAGAATTATATGAGAAATTAAAATATTAATAAATTTCTTTTCTCTTGTTAAAAATTATTTTTAAGATTTAAATTCTTGTCCACGGAAAATCTGTATTTCTTTCCTAAATTAGGATAATTAAAAACAGGTAAAAGGTAAGATGGGATCAGAAAAAGACAAAAGGTTTCTATCTGCGTATTAGCATATGATTAAGATTGTTATCTACTTTTAGCGGGTCTGAGATTGCATAATGTGAGGGTTCACATTCAACAAATCAACGTGAAGCACGTACACACCCACGCGATCTCACACTTTCCAACACGTTCACAACTTGTGCTTGCGTGTGTAGCCCACACACACAGCCCACCCCATTTTAAAAAGTGACGAGGTGGAACAGCCCCCAGCCTCCGCGGGGCCCACAGCCCAAAAATCCTTGGATGGTAGGATCATAAATTTACGAGAATTATAGTATTTTTAAGAATGTAATTCTTAAAAATATCATATTATCATATATAACTAAAATTTTTAAAATATTTTATTATTTTTATTTTAATTAATTTATATATTTTTAAAATTTATTAAATTATTAAACATGCCTTCATTAATAATTAAATAATTAATTGTATTTGATAATAGTTGTTTGTAATTAATTACAATGGATAATTGTTAATAAATAATGATTAATAATGGAAAATGATGATGAGTAATAATCAATAACAATAAATGGAGAAAAATAGTGATCAATGGCAACCAAATGCCACCAATGACAGATAATGATTAATAACAATGGATGAGTAAATATGGTACTCAATAATAGTGGACAATCATCAGCAATGATTAATAGTAGCAATTAATAGCATCAAACAATGATAAATAGTGGCAGGCTATGGTCAAATAACCGATGATAATGGGCAATGGTGATAGGCCTTGATCAATATTAATGAACAATGGTGAAATGAAGTAGTAAGAAATAGAATAATAATTTTATATTATTAAAATATTTCATAATGTGAGAATGTACAAAATTCATTTTCTTATAAGAATATTTTAAAGGAATATAAATATGAAAACATTTCAAAAAATATGCATATTAGTGGGTGTATTTTCCTTAATTTTGAACTAAATAAAAGAATTTAACATTCTCTAAAAAGTTAAAGAAATTCTATGAATAAAAGGTCACCTCACTTTTAACAAAATATAAATCTTATTTCACATGAAAGAAAATGTCTTTAAAATGTTTTAAAAATTATTTTCAATGCCACTCATAGAAACACTAAAAAAATGGGTTATCCTAGCCTAATGTCATAAGTTAGTAATTCTCCAGCCAAAATCATATGATACATGTTTATCACTTTTAGCAAATATATCAATCTTCCTATTAAACTTTTGTCGCATGCATGGAATAGATAGCAAGACTCACAAGTTCACAAGCTGTAATCTAATGTTACTAAAGCACCTGTGCATGCGAAGTCAAAAGAATGCCCCACACTAGGAGCCTTTAGGTATAATAGGCTAAAAAGTTTTAAATTTAATTAGGGAGAGAGATATTTCATTTGCTTGATATATGCCTTATTTTATTGTTTTAAATATATAAGAGATAACCATAAGTCAAAATACTCAAGTTTTTAACTTAATGCCAAACTGCCTATTAGGCTTCTTGATATTCCACCCCCTAAAAAGCATTCTAAACTAAAGTCCACCCATTAGAAATAGACATGCTTTTCTTCAAGTTAATATAAGGCTTTTTCACTATGATCTAAGTGTCCAATCACTACCTTAATACACTAAAATAAAAAAAATATGAGGATCACAAACATAGACTTTTTGAACCTTTCCAAATTCTCAAATTATACTGAAATTACTAAAATACTTTTAAACTTGGGATAGTTAAGAAAAACGGTATACAAGTTAAATCAATCCCAAATTTTATCCAAAGACTTACTCAACATGTTTGATTTTTCTTTTTCACTAAGTTTCATCTAATGCAAAACATGTTTACCTATTGAACTTGTTACAACTACTAACTTGTGACATTTTCTCTCATTTCATATATCAATACCCTTATTGACTCCTTAATCTAACATGACTCCTTTATTAGGAATCTACTTACTTTCTTGAATCTTCATGTCAATGTTTAACTTATTCCTTTAAGTTATAATCTCAACCATTTATGCCTATCTTTTTTAGCATTATAAATGTTCCTCATCTCAAATTTAGGTTGTTATATCTGCAACATCAGTATCCTTTTTGTCAAAATGTATTCTCCACAAATTTCTCAAATGGTTACCTTTGTAGATTCCTTTCAAAATATCTTAAAACCTTCTAGTATTGCTTTCCTACTAAGTTTTTAATCTCATTACCTTTGTAAGTTGTTCAATGAGTATTTGCCTTTACAATTGCATACTTATTGCCTCTACAACTTACACGAACGTCATCTCTGCAACAAAAGTATGTTCTAACTCTATAACTCATGCATAATGCTTAGTATTTTAAATTACCTATTAACAAAATATCTTAGTCTAATGTCCTATAACACTAACTTGAGAAACAAGATTTACACCTTGACCTATGCATATAATCCTATAATTTTTCTTTTAAGAATATTTGTATTATTTTTTATCAATTCATTATACTTCACAATACAATTTTCGTACCTGATTAGATTTTTTGATCATTTCTAAATTGATACCCTCTAGGATTTTATTAGCTAACATAACTAACTCAAAGTTAATGCTATTTATCATTGTGGTCCTCACATCCCCTCCTATATTAATCGACATCCATTAATGTCTAGGCTCTTGCAATCCTTTCTTGAGTGCATTCTCTAATAACTTCTTCAAGTTCATTCTTTAATGGCCTCTCACTTTAAAATCTTGAAAGAGGTTGAGCATAGAGCATCATCCACTTTATAGCTCAAGCTTTATTTTGCTTGTACATGAGTAAATATGAATCTTAAGGTTATTACCATAAAGTCTTTCAATGTGTAACCATGTAATGTTAGTTTGCTACTTTTTCTTCAAGCCATTGTTGCTACTTTGCCAAATGGCTATGTAACCTATCTCATTACATCGAATAATCTTATGGGTGAGCACTGTAATTCTTTCCTTACTCCACACAATGATGCACATAGCTTCAATTCCTTTGGATCTTTGTTCTGTCATCTCGCTATACTCTCTTAAAGAATTCTTTTATCTAGTAATTCTAATAAATATTTTTGCTAATATTAAGGGATATTTCTATGGACTATCCATTGCTAAACAATATTTGGTTTACCACTATTGGGTTCTAACTATTGATTTTTTATCAAGTATTATAACTAATCCCTCTAGAAATAGCCAATCCTTCTAGCAAAACTAAGCCTTCTCCTTTTGAATAAATTGTCAATTTACTCATCCTTCTAGATAGTGTTTTGTATATCTTAATATCACTAATATGAATGAGTGCATAACTAATGTTCTGCACAATGCAAGCAAGCCTTCTAGCATAAATACTTGTACTTAATGCACTAATCAATGTTCACTCAGATGTGCATCATTCTCCCATACATTAGCTTTTTAAGCTGATCCAACCTTTTACACCCTCTGGTTGAGTTCTTAGTAACGTATTTTTTAAGTTTGAGAATGATAGTTTTATACATGTTTCATATAGCATTGGACAAGCTATATCTAAACTAATTGTAGCCTATTTAACCTTAGCCTTCAAGCACAAAATAAGCTCTAACACCACTGTCACATGCTAGTAGCTCTTTAACTAAAATCATGTAATGTGAGCTTGTCACTCGTGGTGAACATATTAACCTTTCTATTAAACTCTTGTGGTATGCTTAGAATAGATAGCGGGACTTACAAACCTAGAAGCCAAAATTGAATGTCACAAAATAAGTTTTATATTTTGATTTAGGATAATTAAAATAGGGAAATTGAATGGAAGATATTTATTCCCTTTGGGTGTGTTTGGTTTAAAAAAGTTAATTCCCTTTCCTTTTTTTTTCTTAAATAAGCTTACCCAAAATCATGATACACTGATTCCCCCAAATCTTCTAAGGAATCCAATTCCCCTATTTTAGGTTTTGCACACTTTGTAGTTATCCCTGAAACCAGTCAACTTTTCTTTGTAATCATTCCTAAAACCAACCGATCTCTCTCTCCAGCCATTCCTTTATCACTCTTGCAATGTAGTAGGTACCTCTCTTTCTCTCTTATTCGTTCTTTCTCTATCTCATTGTGTCATTCTATTTCACTCATTATCTCTCAATTGTTCTTTTTTTTTTGTTAATTTCTCAATTGTTCTATATGAGCACTAGTATAGCCATAATTAATAGGTATAGAGGAAGTAACCTATTATAGGCGATGGATTTGAGGCACACCCATATACTGTTGCTAAAATTAACTAGAAAGTATTTGAACAAATGCTTGATTGGATGCCACAGGGTCTTTGTACATATTTAGAGCTAACTTTGGTAAAAGAATGGTAATTGACTTAGTAAGATAAATAGATGGAGTGCCATTAAGGGATAAGCACTTTTAGGTATTAGAGGCCTGGTTGTTAAGGCTACCATATTTGGGTTAGCCATATTGGCTTGCAAAGCCATGTTGTAAGGTTTTGTGCGCCCCACAAGCATTACATAAACTAGGTATTGCTAACTAATCAGATGAAGTTGTTGTTGTGATGGTAGGGCATAGATTGGATAGTAAGATTACATGGGCATAGGACTTGTGGCATATTGATAGGAAATATAAAGGTGTAAGCCTGTATATATTGTTATTGTTATTGCTGCTGGAGTTTTGGTTCTATTCTAATTGTAGGGGTAATGTGTAAGTAGACTCTCGAATTTGTTGTTCCCTTTAGATGTCAGGGTTAGGATGACCAGATATTTCACTCTTGGTGTTTGGCATGGAAAGGGCTTTGTTTTCTACTTGAGTTGCATGAACTTGGTTTTAATAATGAACTAACTTTGAGAAGGAATTGGCAGATGCAATACTATTATCACTAAAATCATAAACAACAGTGGAATAATATCAAATCATAAAAATCATTACAGAACATTAATATAGAAATCTATAACTATTTAATTTTCTTTTATAGAAATAATGCATACCAATTACAAAAGGTTAATTAAAATAAAAAAGAGGATAATAAACAATCAAGCTAACCTTATCATCTGAAAAAAAACAAGGAATGTTGGCAAAAATAGTAATAATAATAATAATAGAAGTGTGGGTGATTTATATGATATAGCTTCTTAATTTAATACATGCAACATAAAAGTGTAGTGATTTATATGATTATATAGGGTGAATTTTAAATAAGGTCTAATACAAAAAAATGAGTTAATTTCCCCTTATTGAACCAAACAATAACAAAGGGAATCAAAAAGAATTTCATTTCCTTTTCTGTGTAAACTAAACAAACTGGATAATCAAGAACGATTCCTTTCCTTTTCCCCTAATTCCCTTTCTTGATTCCATTCTCTTTCCCTAATTTGAACCAAACGGCCCTAAATTGATTTGACATGCAAATCATAATCATTTAATAGGCATAAATATAAGTGAAGGAAGAGTTAAAATGGCACTTCATCGTGCTTCCTTAAATAAAAATACTAGAGGAAGAGAGAAATTTAGGAGTTAATTAATAGAAAATTTATCAAAAGTACAATTTTCTAAAAATAGATAAACATAAACTATTTGATTAGTTATTATATGTTAAAAGAAAAAATAAAATTTTTAAAAATTTTTTTAAAATTTTTTACTTCTTATAAAATATAAAAAGTAGCTTAGTCACTTTCTCTCGATAAATTTTACTTCTCATATTTTTTACAATTATAAATATATTATTATTTTTATTAATTTAAGAATAAATTATACAGCTTTCGTATAAAATTAAGGATAAATACATCGATACCTATCTCATTTTGGAAAATGCCCATCAACCCTTTCTAATAAACAAAAAATGATGCTTTATAAGTTTAAAAATTTTGTACAAAAAAATAGGACCAGATTTCCACACCCTGATTCTAATACAGACTTTAGTTAATACCTTAGACAATTTGTAACTTTTTGGCCACATAATTGAAGTGGTAAGGAAATGGACAAAGAAGTCTAGTTGAATGGGGGCATTGGATACCACTGAATGGCATTTCCAAATGGATGAATTATTCATCTTGCGCATTGTTGCATAAGAAGCTAATAATTACATATTAAACTAGAATTTTCAAAGGAAATAATGGTGGGCTGTTGAAGCCTAAGAGCAAAAATGATTTATTGTTAAAAACCTAAAATATATTAACTGTGAAAGTGGGTTGATATAAAAAAAGCACCATTTATTGTTGAAAAACACAAAAAAGGTCACAAATTCAATTAATATTTATTTAGAAATAAAAAAATAAATATGACAAGAATTAATACATTGTAACTTAAGTATAGTAGTTTTTAAATATTATAAATGATATAACATAAAAATATTTATTGAATAATTTAATTTTATTTGTATTTGGCAAATTAACTAAGTGATACTTTTGTTTAATAACTATATTTATCATAATTTTGTTGATATACCACATCTTGAAAATAACTTAATTTTATATTTAATTGTCTAAATTTATATAATTAAATATTGTAATAGTTATAATTATTTTTATTATGTAAATATTCTTTATAATACTATAAAGTATTTAAATCTGATGTAATAAATAAACTTTATATTATTGCTTATTCATATATTGTCATATTAATAAAAAAAATATTAAAACTTGTTTACTATAGTTAAAAATTCTTAATTATCATTAAATTTTTGATGACATATCTTTTTTTTTCATTCATGGATAATGTAAAACATTTTACACCAAACCAAATTTAAATTCTATTTAAAATATGTAGGAAAGAATATTATTAAATATTCTTTAGGCATAATGCTTATCTTAATTATTGAAAAAATTATTAAATATAATAAGTGTTGAATTAAAATAAGTTTAAAAGTAGACTTTAAAAATTTATTTTAATCTTTATAAAATTTAATTTTTATAAATTCTATCCCTAATTAAAAGTTTATATTAATTTGGTCTCTATAAGATTAAAAATTTTAAATTTTAGTCTTTTCATACATAAGTTGAAATACTAAATTACTATAAGGAAAGACTAAAATCTAAAGGGTTTTAATCTTATTTAGACCAAATTGATATTAACTTTTAATTAGGGAAAAAATTGATAAAATTTTAATCTTATAAGAATCAAAATAAATTTTTAGTATTAAAAGTATTAAAAATGAATTTTATACTAAAAAATTAAAAGGCAAAGGTTACAGTTTACAACAAGCCTACAGTTATGATTGCCTATATTTATATGATATTTTAATATCAAATGCTATGATTTAGACTACTCCATTTACTACTTGGAATTAATAGTAGCAAACCTTTCTTCTTGATTTTGTGTAAATTGCAAGCTTACCTCTAAATTGTAGAGGCAACATAGACGCTTACTGCTATCCCATTTTAGTATCAAATTCTTGAAGAAAAAAATTTATTTCATGAATTTATTCATCTTTTTTCTTTTTCTTTTTCTTTTTGGTTTAATTTTTGAAATACATCTATTTCTTTCTTTCTTTGATTTGGGCTTATTGTTGCAACGAAGATTTTCTTTTTCTTTTTCTCTTAATTTTTAAGAAATGGAAGAGCTTACTTCATTTTAGAGTAAATTTTAAGAAAATAATCAATTCTATTTAAAGAGTTGTGGTGGTGCGTTGTTGGATACAATCAAATAATTTGCAATTTCATCAAATACTTTGAGAATCTTATTATTCCTTCAGTGTTGTATATAAAATCATATTTTTCCACCTAATGGCATTGATGAAAATTTATGACTCAAAGCACTAATGTATAATTATCTTATGTTATTTGTAGTATCTATACCTACCTCTCTATATTTGTATCCTCTATTTATTCCCTTATTTAATGGATTAAATTTCTTTGACTTGTAGGAATAAGTCTAATTTCACTTAGGTGTTCTAGATCATGATTTCGCACTACAAGTGGAGAAACTTGTTACTATTATTAATGAAAGTAGCATTAATAAAAGGGCTATATATAAAACTTAGGAAAGATCAAGTAGATTAAACTTAATGTTTATGTAGATGAAAGTTACAAACAATTTAAAAAGCACTCTTTCTACAACTGAAAGCATTAAGGAATTTAAGAAATTAATGGAAGAGAAATCTTAAATTGTTGATAAGTCACGTAGTGGTACATTAATAAGCTTATTGACCACTATGAACTATGATGGTTCATGTACTATGCATAAGCATCTTCTTAAGATGACAACCTTAGTAGCAAAATTAAAAAACTTAGGAATAAATGTGGATGAGTACTTCTTCGTATAGTTTATACTTAGTTCCTTGCCTTTTAAATAAAATAATCCATTTCAAATGAATTATAACACTATAAAGGACAAGTGAAATGCTAATGAATTGACTAATATGTTTGTTTAAGTGGATACAAGGTTAAAGTATCAAGGAGCTTATTCTATTTATCTCTTAAGTTATCAACAAGTTCAAAAGATTTTTAGAAAGAATAGTGGAAAGAGCAAGAAAAAGGGGCGTACATAACCTAAGTGATTCTTTTAAAGTTATTCACAAAAAGGAATGTGGGAACAATAAGTGCCACTTTTGTCATAAAGTTAGGCACTTAAAGAAAAATAACTTAAAATGTAAAGCTTAGTTTGAAAAGAAAGGTAAGCCTTGTGGCTTAGTATGTTTTAAATAAAACTTTATTGAAGTTCTTCATAATACTTGGTGGATAGATTATGTTTCTATTACTCATATTTCAAATATGATATAGGAATTCCTTATGATCCAAACCACAAAGTGAATTGAGAACTTTATGTTCATGAGGAATGGAAATAAGGTTTCAGTTAAAGGCATTAGAACTTATCATCTAGTTTTAGATACTAGACATTATGTGGATTTGTTTCAGATTCTCTATGTGCCTACATTTTCTTGTAATTTAGTTTTTTCATTAAGACCTGATGTAGCAAGATGTATATTTAAATTTAGTTCTAGATCTTTTAATATATTTAAAAATAATAAATTTATTAGTTTTAGAATATTATGTGATGATCTCTATAAGTTTAAACTTGATAATGTTTTTCTTGAGACTTTAATGACCTTGCATCATAGTGTTGGCATTAAACATAATTTAATTGATGAAAATTCTACTTATTTATGGCATAAATGTTTGGGTCACATATTCAAAGAAAGAATAGAAGGATTAGTAAAGAGTGAAATTCTTGCATACTTAGATTTTATTGATTTTGAAGTATGCATTAATTGTATTAAAAGAAAATAAATAAAACATACTGAAAAAAGAGCCAAAAGAAGTATACAACTTCTTAAGATGATACACATTGATATAAGTGGACCTTTTGATACTCCATCTATTAATGAAGAGAAATATTTTATCATATTTATTGATGATTTTTCATAGTATGGTTATATTTATCTATTGCATGACAAATCTAAATCAATTAAAGCACTTGAAATGTGCATTAATGAGGTTGAGAAACAATTAGATAAGAAAGTGAAAATTAAGGTCAAATAAAGATGGTGAATATTATGGAAAGTATGATAAATCAGGATAAAGTGTTAAATTTCTTGAAAGTCATGGTATTTGTGCTCAATAGACAATACTAGGTGTACTATAACAAAATAGTGTTATAGAAAGACAAAATCATACTTTAATGGAGATGGTTCAGAGAATTATGAGTCATTTATTTTTACTTATATCCTTATGAATGTGTGAATTAAAAACTATCAAGTATTGGCTAAATAAAGTTCCAAGTAAGCAAGTTTTAAAAACATCTTTTAAATTGGAGACAAGAAGGAAACCCAGTTTAAGGCATTTACATGTTTGGAAATGCCTAACAAAAGTAAGAATATATAATCCATATGAAAAGAAATTAGAATTTTGAATAGCCAATGGTTATTTCATTGTATATCAAGAAAAGTCCAAGAGGTATAAATTTTATTATCCTAACTATAGTCTAAGAATTATTGAATTTGAAAATGTTAGATACATTGAGAATGGTAACATTAATGGGAGTGATCGAATGCATAATGTTGCATTCAATAAGTTAAGGAGTATATTCCTGTACTTAAAACTTCCACCATTATTGTTCCTAAACTTAAAAGTCAACCTAATAATAATTAGGAATAACATATCAATGATCAAACACTTCATAATGAAAATCTTAATAGTGAACCTATGGTAGTTAAGGCATAAAGTATAACTTTGAGAATATCTCAAAAAGAAAGAAAGTCTACTATTACTGATAATTATGTAGTTTATCTATAAAAGTTAGAAACTAACTAAGGAATTGATAATGATGTAGATTTATATTCATAACCATGCAGCGTGATGATTTTGATAAAAGGTATCATGTCATGGAAGAAGAGCTAAAATCTATGGGTCAAAATCAAATATAGGATCTTGCTGAATTACCAAAAGGTTGTAAAAAGGTTGGTGTAAATGGGTTTTTAACACCAAACTAGTATAAGGCTAGACTTGTTACTTCAGGTTTTACTCAAAAAAATGGCATTCATTATAAATTAACATTTTCCCTAGTTTTTAAGAAAGACTTTCTCAGAATTATTATGGCTTTAGTGGCTCATTATGATTTAGAATTACATTAAATGGATGTTAAAAACTGCCTTTCTTAATAGAAATTTGGAAGAAAAAATCTACATAAATCAGCTTGAATGCTTTTCAATTAAAGGAAAGGAATGCATGGTGTATAAATTAAAAAAAATCAATATATAGACTTAAACAAGCTTCTCGACAATGGTATCTCAAGTTTAATGATACCATTACTTCTTTTAAATTTGCAGGAAACACTATGGATTGGTGTATATATATATAAAGGTTAGTGGGAGCAAGTTTATTTTTCTAATTCTATATGTTGATGACATTTTCCTTGCTACTAATTACCTTGGTTTATTACATGAAACCAATAAATATCTCTCTTAGAATTTTGAAATGAAAGATATGGAAGAGGTAACTTATGTGATAAGAATAGAAATATTCTATAATAGATCACAAGGATTATTGGTATTGTCTCAAAAAGCCTATATTAATAAAATTCTAAAGAGATTTAAGATAGAGAAATACTCAGCAGGTTTAGTTTTAATTCAAAAAGTGAATAAATTTAGTAGTATGTCATGTCCAAAAAATGATTGGAAGGAAAGCGAATGAAAAATATTTCTTATGCATCTATTATTGGGAGTTTAATGTATGTTTATACTTGTACTAGACTTGACATAAGTTTTGCTATTGGGATGCTAGGTAGGTATCAAAGTAAATTGGGTTTAGATCATTGGAAAGTTGCAAAAAAAGTTCTTAGATACTTAAAAGGACAAAAGATTATATATTCACTTATAGAAGATCTAATCATTTTAAAGTGATTAGACATTGAAATTCAAATTTTGTTGGATATGCTGATATAAGAAAATCCACATTTAGCTATTAGTTCCTAATAGCTAGAGTAGTAATTTCATCTAAAAGTATGAAGTAATTTGTCATTACTAAATCCATTATAGAAGTCAAATTTGTGGCATGCTTTGAAGCACTATTCATGAATTATGGTTGTGGAACTTAAGAATCAGGACATAAGATTGTTGATAGTATAACTAAGTTATTAAAAATTTATTGTGATAATTCTACAACAGTTTTCTTCTCTAAGAATGACAAATATTCAAAAAGTGTTAAACATATAGAAATTAAATACTTTACTATCAAAGAAGAAGTTCAGAAATAAATAAAGGTGTAAAAATGGGTTAAGTTTAACGGATTAGCTTGGGACTAATATAATTTTGTTTGACCTGGGTCTAGGACTAAGACTGAGACTAGTGTGAAAAATAATAACAATGACTTGATCTGGTAAGGAACTAAAAGTGAAACTAGTTAGTCCGACCTGGTAAAAGGATTGAGACTAATAAATATTTATCTGTCAAATTATTGGGTTAGTTCATTAGTTTAGTAATAATAATAAATAATAATTTATTAATTTATTATTATATATTTAATTTTTAATTTTTTATATGTAATAAAATAATAATTTTAATATATTAAAATTATACTTTAATATCATAATTTTAAAAATATTATTTAGAATCCACATGTGCATGCATGGGCAGTGTTCCTAACATCATTAAATTTAGAATGCATTTCACCAAATAAATGAGTTACTTTAAAACTTATAAATTCATCTGATTAATAAATTAAAAATTAATTTTTTGATATATTTGATGCATCAATTTGTTAAAAACTTCTATTTAATAAGTTTCATATAAATTACATAATTTATAATTTATAACTTAATATTTTTTTTAATTTTATATCTCTTTTTTAATTAATTTATAAACAATTTTTTAATTATTTAAATAAATATTTATTTTATATTTATTAATTTAATGTAAATAAAAATAATTAGTTAAATAAATAAATTTTTGATATAATAAAAATAATTAATTAAATTTTAAATAATAATATTCTTGCTTTAAAATTTTAATCACATTAATATAATTTAAATTTTAAATAAATATAAATCAATTTATTTTATATAATTATTTATATTAATACATTTTTTATATTTTTAACTAATTTAATAAATAATTTTATTTAATATATTTAAAATATTGAATTAATTTATCAATTGCTTACACTAAAATAGAATGTCAAAGCATGTCATATGTATTAAAAGATATAAACATGTATTGTTGTATACTCAAAGTGGCTACTAAAATCTTATTGTAATGGATAATACGTATGTTTCAAGTCTCGTACTTTTGAGATAGCGCTTTTATTTGATAGCATAATCGTGATGAAAATCAAGTTAAAAAAATGATATTTTCTCTGTTGACTATTAGCAGCACGACTGCATGAGAATTCCTATATAATTTTTAATACGCTTTGCTTTTTAAAAAAATTAATAAATTGAGAGATAATTCAAATTCTTTCATTTAATAATTTTTTTAAATTTATTTTGAAAATTAATTAATCACTCTCATAAATTTATTTATAATTTATTTTTATTTTTAAATTATTTAAAAATTAAATAATTATATATGTACATATATATTTAAGGTTTAGGAGTAAAATATAATATATGATGTCGCTCTTCCGCTCACATTCAAACACCGATCTGCCATCGTGGGCTCCTCAACTTTGGGCGGTAGACATAATTACACAAGTGAAAGCACAACTTATAGAAAGACAAGTAACAAATTAGTTTTGTTTACAAGAAAGAGTAAAAAAATTGCAACAGAAGTACTATGAAAATATGCAATATGAATTTAACTTAGACTTTTACATGAATAATATAAATAATTTACTGTTAGAAATATTTCAAGTATATAATAATCAATTTAGTTCTTTGCATTCATACATGGATTCTTCATCTTCTTCAAAAATGAGTATCCATTTCGTGAAGAATATGATAACTTCTTAAATTTAACTGATGATACACCCTTAATCAACAATGAGTTAAGTTCTTACTTATTTACACCTATTGTAACTAATATGCTAAATTTTATTATTTTAGAATGATGAAAAGCATAAATGACATAATATCTTATACTTTCTCTTATAGCACATGATATACTAATTCTTCCAATATCTTTAGTAGTATTAGAAAATGCATTTTCTCTTTGTGAGTGAATTTTGGATGACAAGCATTTATTTATAAATAATCAAAATTTAGATATGATTATTTATTTAAAAGATTGGTCTAATACAAAAGATAGACAATAAAATAATTTGTAAGAAGATAAATCATCATTGGGTGAAGAAGATAATTAGAAATAAAGATTTATTTATATATTATAAATTTAGCTAATAAAGTATTTGTACTCACTTTATTTAATAGTAAAATTTTTCTGTATTAGATCTCATGATTTTTACCCTTTTTAGTAGAAGTTTTCATGTTAAAAATTGTTATGTCTTAATTTATTTTTTATTATTTTTAATTTTATTAAACAACAACAACAACAATAATAATAAAATATAATTATATTTTATAATAATAAGAGTAATTATAATAATAACAATATTATATAATAATCATAAGAAGAAATTTTAATTTAAAATTTGAAGTTTCTAATTACTAATTAATCATCTAAAATTTTTAATATGTGATTTTAGTTACAAGTTTAATTAATTATTATATCTCAAATTTAAACTTAACTTATCTAAATTAAATGCATTTTTATAAATAAATTTTTGCAGGTGGTCAGATTATTTTTAGTCAACATTTTCTTTTATTATTAAAGATGACAAGATTTTAATTTAAAATTTTAATATATTAAAAAGATACCAATATATCCTAAGAAATTAGGAACAAAACTACATTAATATTTAAAAAATTTCTTACTTTCTTTTTTAAAAGAATTCATATTTAATCTCTTTAAAATTTAAAAAAGATATAATTTTTGTTTCAATTAATTTATCTTAATTTCATCATTTTAATAAAATTTTAAGTGATAATAATAAAAAATAATTATATTTAATAATAATAGATTTTAATTAATTAATTATATAAAATTAATAATAAAAAAATAATATAATAATAATAAAATGTAATAAGTTATTATAACCCACCTAAACTTACGTAGGATTGGGATTAGGACAGGTATTGTAAAAATTCGATAGGAATATAACCTATTTAAAAAGTAGTTCAGCTTAAGATTGAGATGATGTATAATTTTTTTCGATTAGATTAGCCTAATAGGGTTAGCTAGCCCATTTTGATAGGTTTAGAAATAAAAAATGTCAATTGAACACATTAATGGCAAGTTTATAATATTAGATCCTTTAACAACGGGACTATCACCCAATACATTTAATGAACATGTTAAAAGGATAGGCATGTTTAGATGTCAATAAAGATTACAATTGTATTAAAATTATGTACTTGACATTCTAAGCTCATTTATGTATTTTTTATTATTCCTATTTTTATTTAGTATACATAATTGTTTAAAATAATGATGATAGGAATGGTCTTGTAATCAAGACATTAAAGTTAGACCGTTATTATCTTTACTAATGATCATGTTAAGTTAAAATATGTCTATCTATCAATAACTTTTAGCATAAATAATTAGTCTCTTATTTATAAATGTAGTGAATATTATATTCTTTAAATTTTATAAGTAGCATTATTAGTCACATATCATTATTTTTATTATAATTATTCATCCTTTCATTTATTTACAATATTAAATAGGATAAAAATATTAAAATAGATTGTTAAATCTCACCTTAAACAATGTTCAATAAATATTTTCTATTTGATTATATTTTTTACCACTCATTTTATTATAATTAGTGAAGAAAAGGATGAAGAATTATAATAAAAATAAAAATAAGGAATTAATTGTGCTAGTTATAAATTTTGATGGATATAATTGTCATGACCTTTATAATTAAGTAGCTAAAAGTTGTATTTATTCATAAATTTTAATACAATACAAGAATGAGAGTTTACTTTTTTTTGGATGTCACATCTTGATAGAGGACAAACAAATTATTATAAATGTCGCTTCCTAATTAGATTATTTTAATTGCTTTATACCACACAAAAAATTATCGCATATTGTTCTATAAAATAACTTATGATCTCTCAATTTTGTATCCATAATTACTAACATGAATTAAAAACTCTCCAATTTTGTTCTTAGTTAATATCAACTTTTAATTGTTTAATTAATTTTGGTTATGACCTTAATGTTTTAATATTTAATTTAATTTATTGTAGTTATAATCACTTAAAAATACTTAAATATTTATAAAGTACTAACATGAATTAAAAATTCTATAATTTTATCCGTAATTGTTGTTAACTTTTAGTTACTTAATCATTTCTTGATCTTTAAATGTTTACCTTCTTTTGTTATTCCACTTTTAGGTACAATCTTCATATTTAATTTTAAAATTTAAAGAAATAACTTTTTCATGTGCATCCCAGGGGGCATAATACCAGTTAGAAAGTAAAACATATTCCAAGCCATAACAATATTGCTATTAAAAAATGAATTATATAAGAATTTTTCTTCCTCCTAATTTTTATCATTAATATTATTGTATTGTTATTATTTAGGAAGCTAAATTAATTTCTTTTTTATTCCTTATATGGGTCCTTTAAACCTTTTTAGTTTATTTTCATAAAAATATTAAACTAAAATTAGAAGATTTATATTATAATAAAACATGTAAATTAAAATTAGAATATAAGTTTATGATTAAAGAATATTAATTAATTAAATAATATACTATACATGTATATTTTAAACAAAACATTACATTGAACTCGCACCTAAATCTCATTTAATACTTCTTTTACTACAAATATATTAATGATTATAATTAATTGATATTTTAATCATAATATAGATCTTTTGGTTTTAATATGATACCTCAATGGGTGTTAATGCATAGGAATATATTAACCACAAATATTTATTATATTATCCTTTGATATAACAATTGAAGATAATTATAATTGTATATAATGACATGCACAAAATAGATTGTTCTTTTGTCAAACACTATGATGGCATATAATGACTCTAATTACAATCAACCTAAAATATTATATTTCTAATTTTAATTACATTAACAATAATCATCATTTTGATTAGTACAATATCATAATTGTAATTATTCTACATTATATAATATAACAATATATTATTGTATTGACTACAATGTAATAATTAGGCGAATACCATATTTATATTATTCAAAAACCATGATATAAACAATCCTAGAAATTGGTTGTTATAAGCAAAAATAATTGTAATTGATTTACTAGACATTATTACTACTCAATTAAATTGTTATTAGCACAAAAATGATTAAAATAAGACTATAACACACTCTATATTTAATTAGAAAAGCATTGATATGCCTAAATTGCTATACATATTACATTTTAAATCTTTAAAAGGTTTAACATTGTCAGATAGAATAGTTGGGAAGTTAGGTGTAATAAGTAAGCAATTAATGCTTGAATGATGTTGAAGGAGAAAGAAGAAGGAGCCTATCATGATTGACAAAGTATGGTAAGTATGGTGTGTGAAGCATTATTGGTACAAATTATGAATATAGGGTATAGCCCTTTGTCTTTTTTTACTAGATCTACCACAAAACTCGTACATTATGATGGAACATAAGGCTTATGGCCATTGATATTGAATGAGAAAGGCATGGGTCTGAGTTTACCTTAATAAACCCAACACTTACCATAACAACATTAGAACTAACGAGTTTTATTAAGGCTTGAACAACATTGAACGTATATGGACCAGATTAAATGGCTTTAATTTAGATTCATTTTCATTTAAACCTAACATTGGGCAGTGCTTTCCCTTTAGATCAATAGAAGCTTCACTACAGTTGAGAAAGCAACATTAATGTTGAATAATGGTCTAGAAGTGATAATGCTAGTGAATAGAGTGAAAACACAATTTGTAAGGAACAAATGAATGCATAAAATGAACAAACAACATTAAACAATGCCTTGAAATTAATAGTTAAGCAAAAATGAGCAAAACTTCTCATTTTCTATTGTTTATTCCTTATTGAAGTGAGGCACAAAATGCATATTAAATCAAGTCTAATAACACATCCTTTAGGTTCAGACCAATCGAAGCTCTAAATCAATGCATTAGCTTTGAAATAGATGAACAAAGATTGTGAATGGTCAATTAGTTTTAGGGTTGCACATGCACAAATTCGAACATATGATGAATTTTAACAATTCAAATTTTAAACTGACTAGCTAGATGTCAAGTTAACTTTTTTTCTATCTTACCAGATTTTTAGCTTGAGTAAACCCCATAGTCAAGTCCAACCTAGTTATTGATAAGCTAAGTCTAGCTTTAAGGCTCTCATACAAGAGGATAATTTTTTTTCAAAAACTATTTCTTGCCACATTTATATATGTATATGGGATATATATTTTGATTTCATAACTTGGGAAGGTATCCTTTATTTTAACTACAAGTATCCCTTAAAACGTTACTAAATCTATTTATATTAAAATCATTATATCCAATTATTTAGTACTAGTAATCTTGATTACTAAAGAAAAAATTGAGATTTGTCATTTCATAATGGAAATATTTTAGTCCAAAAATATTCTAATAACCTTTTGAAACTTTGTATGTAATTTAACAAAGCAAAACAATTCTTTTGTCATTAAATCACGCAATTTAAAGGTCTTCCCACTAATATAAAATATTATTTTCTTGCTCTCTGCAAGGATAATTGCACATAATTGTAAGCCTTTAATAATAGGAATTGACCAATATATTCTATATATAGATTGAGTTATACTACAAACTGCTTTATAGAATATAACTATAGGAAACCATTAAGAAACAATAACACATAGACATTTCAACCTCTAATATTAACCATGGATTAAAATGGTACAACTAGCTCCTCCAGGTTAAAGCCACTGAGAAAGTATGGGAGAAAGGAAGTGAATTTCTAATAAGCTTGTTTTTCAAAATTTAGTTATTACTTAAGATATGGTCTAAGGGTTCATTTTTTTGTAGACCTTATAAGATAAGGCTGAGATATTGAAGGGTTTGGTTGTTGGGAATTCAAATTATCATATGTAGCGAAAATTCAAAATTTGATCCGAATTCTACCTAGGATCCATGCAAAAGACATAAATTAATGACTAGAATTTTACCTATTGGGCACTCGTATTTCTACTGATCAAAACTTGAGAGAGCGGATGAATCAAATGTCAGTCGGAAGATACAGCGTCTCTACGGTATCCACACGGAGTTAACAACGACCTCTCACCCACAACAAATCTATTAGGATGCGTTTTTCTCTCCAGGATTTAGGATTTGATGTTTTCTGAATGATTTAGGGTTTTATGAAAGCTTATGAGCGTGTTTAAAGTACTACCCTCAAGTTCCTTTTTATAGAATTTAGGCAAGCCATAATCCTAGTCCTACTAGAATAATGCCTCCAAAAAATTCTAATCACACTTAACAACTCATCTTATCCTTATCCTAAAGATAATGAGGAGAGATAGGACTTATTTATTAATTATTTAATATTAGATAATAATATTATCTCATAATATAAATACCTTAATATCAGATAATTATATATAGTTATCAAATATCAAAATAATATTATCTCATAATATATTTATCTAATATCTGATAACGTAATTATTTGATATTACTTTAATATAAAATAATATCACATAATAATTATATTTATTACGTGAAAAATATATTATTTAATAATATATATATGCACAAAAATAAGTTAAATTAATTGGATATTAATCTAATTAAAGTCTAATTAATTATTATTTTATTTTTACTCCTTTTGTGTGACCCTGTAAGTTTTTACTACGTTAACAATGACTCATTATTGAGCCATAAATAGTGAGCGGCATCTAGTAATACATCACTGTCACTCAAGTAGTAAGAATGTCTGTGATTCGACATCCACCTAATACATGATCAACATTTTGCATCATAATCTCTTTTATAATAATATTCAAATTGAACTGGAGGTATAGAATGTATCATCCTCGTCAAAGTTTAATTTATATTTCTTGATACTGAGTAGAGTTCAAAATAAATTATCAATATCACATATTAATCCATTTGAGCATAGCCATGCATTTCTAAGTCTTACTCAATCAAGAGGCCCAAGGATATATCTCCTTTTTATAAGAGTAACAAAATTCTATCTACATCACTCACTTCCCTCTGCATGATTCGTGACACACTCAATTAACGTCCTACTTGTCATCCCGATTAAAGGTGATATAGGACAACATCAAAGTGAGTAACCCCTCATGTAGGGAGTCGTAGTGACTTCAGGTCAAAGGACTATATGCAATTGTGATTATATGAGAACTACTAATGACACAAGTCTTATCCATGTAGTATTCTCATATTGGGTCAATCCAGTACATCTGTTCACTAACAATGTACTCATATATTGACTTGATATCACATATCCATGATTCATAATCATCAGTCACTATACATGCCAGTTTCGATGTACTATTATTATTCATTTCGTAATAATATTTGACTAGAAGCATTTTAGGAATAGTAAAATTATCCATGTAGTATTCTCATATTGGGTCAATCCAGTACATCTGTTCACTAACAATGTACTCATATATTGACTTGATATCACATATCCATGATTCATAATCATCAGTCACTATACATGCCAGTTTCGATGTACTATTATTATTCATTTCGTAATAATACTTGACTAGAAGCATTTTAGGAATAGTAAAATTATTCCAGGGATAATTATTATATTAAGTTATAAATTACGTAAAATTAATAAAATAAAAATAAAATAATATAATAATTATATTGCCTAAAATAAAATATAATACATTATGTATTATTTTAATCATTTATATGATTAGTTCCTAAGATATACACCAATATTGGTTGCCTCCCTTTAATCAAATCTTAGCAATATGAACAAGCTCATAGCTAGCTAAATTGTAAGAGATCAATCATTTAAGGCTAAGCTAATGAAAAATTTTGAATAGCTTAAAGACTAGTTGAATCATTTTAAGCCACCTCAAGGATAGAGACAAAGGAAGAAAGGCTTCTACCTCTATGAAAAAAGCTTCTACTGTAGATAATTCAATCCTTACATAATGTCAACTCACCTTCTACATTGTTAGCCAATAAGAGAGAAAGCTGACACTTGATAATGCAACAAGTATTAAATAGATAAAGGCCTAAATTGTGCACTTATGCATAGTTTTTATAATATACAATCCTCACTATTGCTCACCAATATATATTAATTTTATACTACTACAAGCACTTGCATGTTATCTAACTTTTACATACTTTGACATGAAGGGAAAAAGGAAGATGAAATGTCTATAAAAAAATTTGAATGGTTATTCAAAAATTATTTAATGAATTGTTACAAAATGTTTGTGCTAAGTAACGAAACAAAGGCATGATTTCTGTATGTTTTATTATAGGCAGTTAAGGTAATGTTATTGATATTGTAAGAGTCCCACTTCCACTAAGTGTAGAAGTTAACTTCTATTAAACCATAGCCATGAAATTATTCCAATAAGAATTTAAGGTGGGTGTATACATCTTTTCTTCTAAAAAGACTCTAGGGTAAGATTAAAAGGTTACACTTTCCATATTCCTTCTTTTCTATGTAGTTTGTTAAAACATTATGGATGTTTATACATATAGGCTACCATTGTAACTTGTAATACATTATCTAACCCATGCAGTGTGATGTTGGTTAAGTGTGCAAGTGGATACTCAAATAAGGGTGATCTTAAGCCTCTTTATCCTGAGTATTGGGTGTATGGTATTGTAAGATACCAAACTGACCACTTTTTATTTCTGCTTTATTAAATTTTGATCCTAATTTATCCATGCCATATTGTATCATAATTCTAAGTTCTTATAACAGTGGCTGCTAGAATGATGTATGAGGAAAGGAAGCATTGATGTATTCATAAGTTATTTCTTCCACCCTATTTTGTAGTAAGTTAGATAAGCTAACTAGTTTATTATTGGATATTAAGTTTATGGTTGATTGAAATATCCTTTAAAATTTATAATAACTTACCCTTGGGAAAACCCTAACTCTTAAGAAAGTAATAATAAGTTTTTGCATTCTATTCATGCTAAATAGTTTAAACAAAGTTAATAAAATTTATGTTTCTTTTAATGATGACAACATCCATTGGTTCTTACTAATTATTTCATTTTGAGATGAAAAGTTAATTTATTTGGATTTTGATCCAAGTCTTATTATTGAAAGAGATAAGCATAAGCTAATTAAGTCAATGGTAGGGTTATGTAGGAATAAATTTGTAAGTTTAATTTCCATAATTATAAGTCTGTAACCTAACTCTTGCTAACTATATATTTGTAGGTTGCATTTGTGGAGCTTACTAAAAAACAATTGAATCTATAACACTTATTGGAGAATTATCCTTGAGATTTCCAATTAGATAATTACTGCACCAGTTGAAGTTCAAGACAGAATGACTTGTATTCTTATTATTTGATATGTGACCTATATATATGACTTTGTAATTTAAATTATTTAACTTTGATCACAACTTTTGTTTGTGTGCACGTCATGCTTGTGGTGTTTGGGTGGCTAGCTAGATGACATTAAATGCCATAAGGGAAAATTTCAAGACTATGATACTTTTATATAGTTATTTAATTTTTTCACTTTATTTAGTTGAATATATAGTAAAATACCATGGTTAATCTTACATCCTAGAAGAGATGCTAGGTGAATGCGCTTAGCACTTGACCTTATACTTGGTGAGTACAAAATAACGAGGAATCAGATTATCATTGTTGTTAAAGAACATTAGGGTTACATGGAAAACCAGTGAACCTTTAACTATTACTACTTGTATATTATTATTTTGGCTTGTATATATAGATAATTGACCATGTTGCCTTTTAGTTTGTATATATGTAGTTGACAAAGTAGCATGAATGTCTTATATAAGGTTAACAAGGTTTAGAGTTTGGTAGGCTTAGAAAATAAATAAAAAAAATATTGCATGAACTTGTAACCAATTATTTTGATAAGCTTTTAGAAGGATGAAATAAAGTTAAGATCTATGATTATTATGGATAACTCTAAATCTCTAGTTTTTTTAGTTGTGTTTTGCTAGTCTTTTACTAAGGGCATACAATGCATATAAGCCTAAAATGATGTGAAGGACCCTAGTGGCTAGGTAGTTGTAAGAAAAAAATTTATACAATCAAAGGTGTGTTTGATTTATATAACTAAAGCTTAAAGATGTAATTGTTTGCATTAAATAAATTATTACTTAATGATGACACCTCCTTTGTGTAGTTTTACGCAAATAAAATAGCATAAAGTTTTAACATCAACAATTTAAACTAAAAAAAGATCCAAACTTAATTGTAATTTCTAACTGATTAACTAGTGTGTGTTAACAATAAATTTTGATCATTTTATGAAAAAAAATAATGACTATAATTAGTGATATTCAATTGTTAGAGTAAATGAAATTAGCAGTTATTAAGAGACATAAATGAAATGATTGTCCTCCAATAAATAATATAAATATTATGGATTAAACATTTATTGTCAATTAAGATTTCTTAATTAGTCGGGCATGTAAGCCTTTTGTATTCAATCAACCACTTATGATTATAGATCATTTAAATTTTTATCAATGCTATTTTTATATCAATTTTTAAGTATTATATGTGAAATTAAATATGTATTAATTAAAATTTTATCAAGGGTTTATAACTTATGTACTATTTCTTTTCTTTTATCTATTTCATTATATATCTTATTTGTCATTCACTCTTAGTGTTTAACATTCAACATTAATATTATTGAGTATTACAGATATAACACTTTATATTTTCTTTTTATTATAGATATAATTTAAATAAGTGAAAATTTTTATTTAATTGAATTAATTTATTATATATTCTTTTTTCCTTATTATTTTATACCTTATATATTATTTTTTATTTAATCATTTGCATATTTTTTTCCTTTATTAGGTTGTGCCCTCCAATTATTTACAATTAAAACACTAAATGTATAAATATAATATATTATATTTTACTTTGAACTTATTTAACTATTTTAAATAAGTTAAAACCTTAAAATAGAAATTATTAAAGAAATTAATTAATTACATATTTTATTTATAAAATTAATAGTTTAAATATTAAATTAAATTTAATCATTTAAATTGTCTTAATATTTTTTATGTTAACTTATCAATGGTGTAAATTGCATGATCATGACAAAAATAAATAATTTTGCTAGACAAATTTTAACTTGAAGATGAAATGCAATGTTTTATCAAACAAAGAATATTAACAAACTCTAAATATTTAACAATCAACATGTCTTATGATACATAAATCTTTATGCAATCTAAAAACTAGCATAATATTATGTTAAGCTTTTTGCAGGACTTTGTATTGTTTAGTTAGAGTAAGATAAGTTCATTTATACTCATCAGACAATCATAAAACTTTAAAGGTAGTAATTGGTAATATCTTTCTATCTTTGCTTACACAGAAATATAAACAATAAGCGAAATTTGAAATATCCTAACAAAAGAAAGCATATTGAAATGCTCATAAAAATAATACACTTGTGCAAGTTCAACATGTAGGATCAAATAACAAATAAACCTTGTTCAACAATCGAGTAACTATGAATTTACTAATCACTCCAATATATTTATTAACTAGATGTGAATTACCAATACCATTAAAATTGAAATAATGAAACTAGATTATGAGTGAAAGAATTATCCTAAACTTTTTTTATACAATCATCATAAATGAGAGTAGGAATTAATAGGGCATATATTTTGAAGTTTGAACCAACATGGTCATATCTATGCAAACCAATAATAAGAGCAAGTCAATCCAATTGTCAATTAAACTAGCCATAGTAATAAATTTAGTACAAAACCACAACTTTACTATCATAAGTGACAGAGTTTGCAAAACACAGCTATAGCAAAAATTGAAAATGCATACTTATAATGAAAAATGACATGATATGTAGTTACCAAAAGACTTGCCATTTAGTAGGAAGACTATAAGAAAAATGGTAAAAGATTGCTATTATAGATTAAAGTTATAGGATATGAAATTATACTTCTAAAGGAATTAAAGTAATTAAACATTTACTATATTTTAAGCAATAATAGAGGACTCAATTTTTACAGAAAAAATATTTCTAGCAACTAAAAGCCATACAATTCAAAGAATATTTTTAACTATAATAAACAATAGCCATTATGAAGACACAATCTCCAAAGCCTAATCATATAACACCATCCATTAAAAATTTATTGAACATAGTACCAAATGTATATAATTGGTTCCTTGTTGTTAATAGCAAATTAACAAGTTTCAAAAGCCGTACCAACCTAATATAGAATGTAATACTAAGAGATGTGTTATCAAACTAAGAGATGAATGCTTTCATATTGAACCAATTGCCACATATCATTTAATTAGTCATCCACATCATCATTTTTGTATTCCTACAACATGATTAGACATACAATAAATTACTTATACAATATAGCATGAAGCAATAAGAATTGTATATTATTTTGATCATATTTTGTCATTAATCTTTTTACCATCAAGTGTGTAAATCCCAATGTCATCTTTTCCTATGTCAATTGCTTCAAACTTTATAGATGCAGCAAGATCATAGGCACTACCATGCAGGTTATCATCCTACCAAGGAAGTTGTTGAAATAAATATACTTCATTGTTTGTTCAAATCGGATATATAATTAAATGTAGATATGTATGAGAGATCAATATCTATTGAAACAATTAAAGGTTAGAAAATTAATAACTAGAAAATTATTAATGAAAGGGCTATCAAAGTTAGCTAAATTTGAATTCATTTCATCTTCTAATGATATTGTATCATCCCTAACATAATGGTGTTCATTTAGGCTTTTGACATGATTTGATTAATGAAATGGGTAACTAACCCTTATGTGACCTTTTTGCTAGCATAAAGTGAATTGTTGCTTTTTTCTTGTAGAACAAGCACTGGATGGTAGCTTTCCTTTTGCTTGTGTAACTAGAAGGTCAAGGACTTTTTTATCATATCTTTCTATGTTTCTTTCATTTGCCATAAGCTTTTTACTAATATTCCACAAAGTATTTTTTGCACATAAGAAATTTTCACTTGTTAATGAGCTAAGGTTACACATTAACCTATAATCTTAGGTGAGAAAGCCATATCCTAACCTTGCCAAGTACTTTGAATTGCCATTATCCTTTGGTGGCACATCATCCATTTCTTTAGCATTTTTCATCCAATCGTATTAATAGTAATGATGGTAACTTGTCAATGTCTTCTTGTACCATTACAAATATTATATATTAGTATGAGATCTCAAATAATTGTAACTTCCTATATTTACATTGAATTTAGACTTCCTGTTATCTATCAATGTGGACAAACTAAGTGATTTTAGGATTCATAAAGCACTTTATTAAGTATATTTTTATTATGATCTTTTGCTTATAATAAAGCTTAACACAAGTTCTAGACAGTTTTATTACTCTTCAAAAGATCCAGAATACTTCCCTTATGTACACTTTGCACCACTCCATTTTATTGATTTTAATGTTATAGTCAATATAGGTTTCTCCCATGAACACTCTTAATGTTAGTAGCCAACTCATTGTACCTAAAGTAATTTAATGCTCATTGAAAGTGTTGCATAAAGTCTACTAAATTATGGCTTCACTTCACAAACTTCTTAACATGGGTATGTATTCCTCTGTGTAATGAAGTTATATGCAAACCTATAAATATCTGGCCACGAAGATATGCAACAACCCACATTGTTCTTCTTCTATACATTTTTGAACATATTTATTTTCCTCAACATTAAATTTTTAAATTTGTGATCTTTATTTCAACTCAAACTATGCAGTATTAATGTCATTAAACATTCAATTTTTAAACATTTGGCGAATTATGGGTCAATAATATTGCTGTTACATTTCTTTGTAAATGCCACACATATAATTTATGAGTACACTAAGGTAAAATGTTCTTAATTTTATTTCTCATGGTTGTATCATTGTCTATTATTATTAACATTGGTTCTTTCCTATCATTTGCTTCAAGTAATGTTTGTAACAACCATTTATAAGTTTTCTTTGTCTTATTTATAATAATTGCATAACCAAACACTACTATCTTTCTATACTATTAACCTCAGAAAACACAACAATAGGTTTATTATACTTGTTCTTATTATATGTCAAATTAAATGCTAAAACATTTGTAGCTTGCTATACTATTACTATTTACTCAGAAAAAAATGTTTGGGGTGACCATTATTTTCAACATTATACTTTATAAAAAAATCTTGAGTTTGTATTAACTTTGTCTTGTAGATAGTACAATGTTGCAATTACATCATTATCACTTGTTCTCAGCTTATGCTCATCGTATGTGATTATATAGATCTTTCTTAGTAAAGTCAGGCTTGTTGTATTCGCCAACTTGCTCAACAATGTATTCATATATTTGTAACCCTTTAGAGTTATATGATTGCATTATATCAACTTAAGCTATATTAATATTTTCTATCTTCCTAGGATGTCTATGGAAAACTATATGTTTAGGTGCAAGGATACAATGATTGGGATTATCATCAAATTTGAAAACCCCTTAAATACCTATTTCCTTGTTTTTTTTAACTTTCATGCAAGTTATACATCTTGATCAGGTCAATATCCTATACTTTTTCTTTCATTCTAGATTTTCAATGTGCATAGCCTTCTTTTTACCTTTCGAACTATATATTATTCTTCTTGATTAGGATTTTCCTTCCTTATTCCAATATATATTATCCATCTTTATCCTAAACTCTTTTATATGAGCATACTTCTTGTAGAAATTCTCCGCATCCTCTAATGATTCAAATACTATACTTATAATAATCTCTTTTAACATGTTTAAAACAGCTTTATTACCTTTATCAACCATTTCATCATTTTGTTAATGGTATTACATTTCACAATCTTCATTAAAATATTTATTATTGTTGTTAACCTTAACATGCAAATGGCTAGCCATCAACATACCTTTCTTAAAGTGTTTGACCTAGCCAAATAAAGTATCTGCAATATCTTTGAGACCTTGTAAGTTAAAAAAAGGTCATACTTTTAAAATCATGTCTTTAATCACAAAATTAGAAAACATTAACTAATGAAGAATAGCAATATTTTAAACTAATAGAAATCTAATGGAAAATGACACTGCATGGATGAGAAGCATAACAATTCTTTCAATAAAATAATTAATAGTTATTGTATACCTAATAATAATATATTTATTCCATAGAAGAAAAATATATAAATATGTTCCTTATAGAAGAAATATTGACTTTTCTAAATTTAATAATTGTAAGAAAAGGTTTTATTGACTTTGAGCTTAACGTGTTTAGCCTTTCATCCTCGACCTTAACTCAATTGTGATTGGCGTGGAACCCTTTTTCTAATTTTCACCAGCCTATTCCTAATTAAAAGACTTAATCTCGAATAACAGTTATCATGCATCTATAAAATAAAAAAGTATTTTAGAAAGAAAATATTCATTGAGTTTTCTTCAAAAGATAAAGAAATTAGATATGCTTATAGTTCTCCCAAATAAGGAAAAGCAAGCTTAAGTAAATTATAAGAAATCAATTCAATATTTCCTTTGCTCAAATCTAAAACAAATAAGGCCTAAAAATATTCTATGTACAAGTATTTATGCTACCAAACTACCATCAAAGTACTCCTACAAAATCTAACTCTAAAGAGGTGGAGGTGAAGGCTCGATCTGAGAATCTGTAAAATAAAATATGGAAGAGTAAGTTTAGGGCTAAATGAGTGAATAATCTATAAGAATAATTATATTTTATATTAACTTATTCATCGAATTATCATCCTTTAATCACTCACATCACATTTAAGCATATTAAAAAATAAAGCCAATAACACTAAATTTAATATATAATCAATTCATTCCTAATACCTCATATGGGGAATGACATACAATATATAAAAATATAATTTCCATTTTTTTCCTCTTGGGTTAGCTTTATATCGTTCATAAACTTTTCATCATTTTCCTTCCAAGATTTGTCTTATACTTTTTATAAAAATATCATCAGGAAATTACTATCCGACATTTACAATATCACCCTATCACATTTCTCATCTTTAATGCCTTTCGTGGCATGATTGTAATTTAAATACTAAAGCTCAAACTCTATCTAATACAATCACAATTTAATTTCAATATGTATCATAATACTTATCAACATCGTTATGCCTTATTATATAGTTACAAGCATTCACATATATCATACTACTTAATTCATAAAGCATTTCTCAATATATATATTTTATTCCGTGAGTAATGTAATAAGTTTATTACGTCACCTATTATATCACACAAATTTTATCTTCTCATGTCATGATTATCATCCATGTAATCATCTTTTATTATCATAAGCCATTCTATCTTTAGATTTTAGTGACTAAATACTTATATTGGGCTATTATAAGTCATAAAAACATAAAATAGATGAGGTATGGGTATAGTCACCTTGACTATGACCTTTGTGCGGTCTTTTATAAATAGCTCAAAAATTATAAATGTAATATTTATGAAACTTATTTTATATGAAAATAAACTTAATTAACTTTTTATAGATTGGTCATTTGTTCAAATCGACTAAATTTAAAAAGGTTACATTCTTTTGAAAATAGATGCAAAAAGTTCACTTTTTAACATCTTGAATTTTTTACCTCTATCCACTCTTTTGATGACATCTCAAAATATATATAACATTTTAATTTGAAACTAATTCCATTTGAAATTAGACTTAATTACCTTTAAAATAATAGGTGGTTTGTTTAAAATAGACATAAGATGAAATAGTTATACTCCTTCAGAGTTGACATAAATTCTATGATTGATAAATTGATTCACCCACCTAGTTTTTGCCTTTGGACCTGTAGAATTAATTAGTTATTTGATTTTGAGCTTAATTTTGCTTCTGGACCCCTGAAATCGATTCATAAACCCTTAGACACCTAGAATTGATTGGTTACTCAATTCTAAAGCCCATTTTCACTTCTTAACTTTTGAAATCGATTCATTAATCAGTTCATACATGAAATTCTAAATTTTCTGTGAAAAATCATTGTTTATCCAACTTTAAATACTTTTTTAACACATATATTATACACCAAGCCTTAATATAATCATCAATACACTTATCTAATATATCAAATCACCTTTCCTTATCATTTATTGATTTTATGACATCAAAATAAACTAGATTCAAGCAAAATCATATAACAACCCATATTTCATCAATATTATCATATAACCTTAAAATTTGTAGATTTAACTAGATTATTTACTCACTTTGTATGGAAGAGGATGCTAGAAGACTAGTCAATCATATTAAAATTCATGATTTCTAGAGTCAAGGTTTAAGATACCCAACAAAATCAAATAATTCTTAAATCTTTCATCAATTAAGAAGAAATAAGAGGGATTGTTGATAAAAATAATGTTCTTACCGTGATTGAATGAAGAAATAAAGAAGATTTGAAGTCTTCCTTACTTGATTGATGAAGTAGTGGAAGGATTGTATGGAGATAGTTGAAAGGGGTTGAGAAATGGAAGAAAATGAAAGGGGCTAGAGTTTGGGGGCTAAAATAGGAAAGTTAGGACCCCAAGAGCATTTTTGAAAATTTGCTTCTAAACCTCTTCCATACTCATATACTCACTTATATTAGTATATAACTTTATACATTATGATTCTAATAACTTTTCCTTATCAAAATTTCACCCAAATTATATTTTCACATTCTTATTTTTATTAATTCTATTTTATTCCATATTTCACACATAAAATTTCTAATCCACTTGAATTTATTGATTGTTTTAGCTATTCTTTCTCACAAAATAATTTCTAATATATTAATAATTAAGAAAGGTATAATAAAAAATTAGTGCATGCTAATATTTTAAAGATTGTTACCATTACAAATAAAGAGTGAGTCAAGTGGCTTAATATCAATAATAAAACTATTCAAAATATTATATACTTGATTCTTCAATAGATTTAAAAAACAAATTTGGAGGTTATCATGTTTGCAGTGAAGTAAAAGGAAGTATATTTTGGAGTATGTTAAGAAATTCTAAATCAGATATAACAAAAGAATTTAAAATAGTGTAGCTTGCATCCAATGCATAGGATTGATATAATTATGATAATATAAAGTTCTGTTTATTGGTATTAATCAATACTTGTATCATAGATTACACATTTATTTCTATTTGTGCAAATAGATTATATAATATCATAATTTCACAAATAATAAGTACTAATTTATCTTACCATCTAATAAGTTGAAAATTACAATATTTTAACATAAAATTGATATTATAGTATATATTAAAAAAATTTAACTTATTATTTTAATGAATAACAACACCATAAATTAGAAATATATTACATATTAAATGTAAAAATAAATAAAAAAATACATATTATACACACACACATACACACATACAAACACCCTTATATACCATTTATTCAAATGATTAATCTTATTGAATTGTGATACATTAGTTTGCCTAATTTGACATTTAGATCGATCTTTAAAACATTAACTTAATGAATTATTGATTCCAGAGGCTTGGGGGCACTATATAAATGGCATCTTTCACATGCTTAGCATCGAAAGAATCAAAATTATTTCTTTATTATCATGTGATAATAACACCATAGTAACAAAAGCTAATACAAATACAAAACCAAGAAAGAAAAACTTTGAACTAGGTTAATTTCTTTATTAATCAAGTTAATCATAGCAAATTACTTAATCAAGGTCATGAATGAACTACAATAGCCATTTCATGTAAAAAACTAGAAAAGTCCTTATAAAATAAATGAACATATAAATATAAATACAAATCAAGAGAAAGCATTATTTTTATGAGAGATTAAAAAAAGTAAATTCTAAACATTAGATATCACATTGTTAAGCTTAGTCTAAAACACAAACTCATATAACATTATACTAAGTGATTATATGACATTTTTAAGTAATCATGTAATGTTTAATTATATTTGAATCTTAATCATTAATATTGTAAAATTTGATAATTATAATTCACTCCTTTTATTTCTCTCATAAAAATACTTTAATTATTTGGTATGTCTAGTATTTGGAAAATGAAAGCAAAAGTTTATGGAATCAACTTAGACCAAATGAAAGTAGAGTCTAACTGTAAATCATTCAATCGTACATGAGGATGTTTGCTTCTAAGTTAAATGACATATAAATTTAGTGTAACACCCCACCAGGATCTTTATCATATGCTTGAACTAAAAAGACTAACTGTTACAAAATCAAGATAGATAACCAAAAAGGGTTCCTAAATGACAAATGGCTAACTTAAGTGTAAGAGTGTGTCACAAACATGATAATAAATGAAACTAAAAATTAGAATAGCATTAGTATTAAATGATTCCGAAATAAATCTAGGATCATTCATAATTCCATAGGTAATGACAAAAAAAATGCTTTTGCATACATATGCTAGTGGTATGCAAACACTCTTGAACCACCCAATACTTTAGAAAATTTATACCATTTAAATGTATAAGGCATCTATTGGCTTAAAAATATTTGAACTTTTTACATGGATCATACTAATGCTAAAGCAAAGACATGATTCATGAAGAAAAATAGCTTTTGTATGCATTCTAAGAGTGACAGGCCAAAAGGTAGAATCTTTATCTAAAAAATTTGAAACCTTTAAATGCTTTAAGCATTTATCCATCTAAAGATACTTGAATACTAATGATTAAAATGTCAAAAGAAAAATAAAATTTGAAATATTCAATAATTTTTTTGCCATCAATATCCTTCTAAATGCAATATGATAATGTAATTACTAAAATAATAAGTTAATTATAAGAGTGTAGAAAGCCTATCTATATGATAAGAGAACTAACCTGCAAATCAAGGAAAGTTGGTTAACATGTGTATCAGAAAAATCCAAAAAGACCAATACTATCACAGTTAATACAACAATGAGACATATCATGAGAAGCCAAGTGGTTTCACCACTGCTGCAACATAGAGGACAACATAACTGATTTGTTTACTCTAAATTGTATAATGAGGAATTGTGCAATCATTGTGCAATATTCTTAATTTTTTATTATTATAAATAAAAATATAATCATATTATTAATTTTCCTAATATTTTGTTAACCTTTTTACAAGCTTTTTTTATTTCTCATACATTAATATTGTGCAAAATGCTTGATTGTCAACTAATATAATTGAAAAAATAATCACACCCTTAATTTCCTTAATTATTTAGTTTCTTTAGCCTTTTACATACTTTTTATTTCTTATACATTAACACGATTAATTTTCTCATTTAGTTGCTTAATATTAATTATTTTAAGAATGACAACATTTAAATAGCAAAGGAATATAACTTAAAAAATCAAAGGGAAATTCACCTCCAATTTCGATTGCAATCAATAAAACTCTCAACTCTGACCCTAATTACACCATTAATTTTCCTAATTAATAGGTTTTCTACCATTTTACAAGCTCATTTATTTCTCATATAGTAGCATCATTAATTTCTTTAATTGATGGCTTAAATTAATTACTTGAAGAATGGTAGCATTTAAACCACAAGGTAATGCAACTAAATAATAATTAAAAAAATTAATGGAAAATTTATGTTTAATTCTAATCGCATGCTATACAATTCTCAACTCTAATTCTCCTAACATACTTAGAAAAGGTTTCATTGTTACATTTAATTCTTCTCTTCATGTACTTGAAAAGGGTTTCATCGTTCCATTAATTACTCCTAGATTTTCCTCATCTATGTTATCTTTCTTTATTCTTCTTCTTTTAGGTTAGAGTTTCTTGTATTAAAAAATAAAGACAACATATCAGAAGGAAAATTAGTGAGAAATGGAGAATGAAACCTTTGTATTCTTTTTTTAGGTTTGGGTTTGTGCTCTCCATCCTTGCAACATTTGCTTATTGAATTAGCTTTCAAAGAAAATATAAGTTGTTAAGGGAGTAAATTGTAATACTCATTTGTGTAGTCTAATTACCAAATAGCTTGAAATTTTAAGAACTTCAACTAAAGTTAATAAACCTTAAACAATAGCTAAGGGATGGAAGTCCTACCCTAAAATTACCTTTCTTAGTTTTACTTTCACAGAAACCATTTTTGGGTGGGAAGCTTTGTTTGCTTGTTAAATCAAAATGATGGAGTTAAATAGTTGTAAGGCCATTATCAATGTGAACTAGTACCATTAAAGACATTGTAACACTAGTGGTGATGTAAAGGCTAGGCAGTAATGCTTTGGAAATAGGAAGGTTACTAAGAGATGGTGGAGTAAGAAGTAATGGATATTTGGTTGAACTTCGTGCTGGCAAAGGATTGAAGAATTGCAGCCAAACAATGGACAGTGGGTTATATAGTAAAGTTAAGTGGTGTTATAAAGGAGGAGGAAAGTATAGAGCCTTAAGAGTTGAAAAAGGAATATAAGAAGATCATGTTAATGTCTAAAAAGATAGTGGTCTTGGAATTAACAATAGGCAATCCTAAGCCAAATCCTATTTTTTGAAAACAAAGAAAAGTTATGGTATGGAGCTTTGAGAGTTGAAAGGAAGATGGGATGATGGTGACTGGAGTTAAAGGGGAAAAGATGAAAATTAAAGGACTCAAAGAGAAAGGAAGTTATGAGAAGAAAAAAATAGAGAAAAAAAGGGAAGTAGGAAGTTTGAAATATAGAAGTAAGGAAATTACTTAAGGAGAAATAAAAAATGAAGAAAAAAACTTAATTAATAAACTAATAGAAAATGAAATAAACATAATCATGCTTTGAAAAAGAGACTAATCTCATTAACATCAAATAAACTATGACCAATTATTAAAATGGGAATTTTATTAATACATCTTAAATGATTAAAATAATTAAAATATAATTTCAAGTATACTTTAAGTTAAAAGAGTTTAAATTTGATTCAATAATAGTGTAAAATATTTTACATTATTAGTAATTAAAAAAAGATACATTATTAAAATAATAATAATAATAATAAATAAGAATTTTTAATAGCAATAAATGAGTTGTTAATAATTCTTTATTGACATGATAACATATGAATGGTTAACATTATAAAAACTAATTTATACTAATAGTGAATCAAATTTAAGTCCTAAATTAAAACATAAAAATATAAATTTTAAACTTTGTATTATTAAAAATTATTTAATATATATTAAGTATCATTGGATTTAATTAACACTAAAATTTATTTAATAGATATTAAATATCTAATATACTATATGCTTTGAAGAAAAAACCTGAGCCAATTTATTATTTCAATTACAAATATATGCTTTATCATGAAAATTTACTACCAAAAATAAAATTAAAAATATAAATTTTATTATGTTACAATTATTTATAAAAAAAAATCAGAAATTAAAGAATGAACGTAACCATTCTGCATTAGTCTATAATAGTTTTGCAATTGAAATTGAAATAGTACATTATCTCAGTTTTGATTAACTAAAATAAAACAAAGTAAATTAATTATAACATAATATTAATTGTTTTAATCAATTGCTATTTAAATAATAAAACCTGGTGGTAATGTTTTTATTTGTAATATATTATCTAATAGATTTAGTTATTTATTACAATATTCTTTATGGGGTAAAATGGTCATAAAAATTAGAGGAAAATTTGGAAGAAAAAAAAAGTTCAAGTCCCACTTCAATTACATAGACTAATGGACTTCACTTACAACGGAGGACAATGTAACAAAATTACATAATTTAAGGGATGCTTACAGGATTTTTCAAAATCGAAGCAATGTGAGTGACTGAGTGTACTTACTTTTAACCTTAAAAGAGAGAAAATTAATTTACCCTATTTTTAATTAATAATAACTTTATCCTCATATTTAATTATTGGAGCTTCATTTTATAAACACTTCTTCTCTCACAGGATGTTATTTCCTTCCTTGGCTGTGTCGATGTGCTCAAAAACGGTCAAAAATCGTTTTAATTTTATGATTCTATTTATTGTTAGCAAAATTTTTCTTCCCAAAAACTTTGTTTCGATTCGATTTTGTATTTACAACTAATGAAATATATAGGAACAAAAATAAAAGTTTTAAGTAATATAAAACTTTTCAAAATACAATTTAAAATTAATTTACTATGTGCTTTTTTATTTTAAATTATTTTAGATAAATGTGTAATACATGTATTTTCAAAATAATATAGTTCATAATAAAAAAATATAAATTATGCACTATGTGTCAATTTAATTTTTATGAAAGATATAAAATTTTGAGTTAATTTAATTTCTTTATGTAAAATATAAAATTATGAAATAATAAAAATTATGATGCAAAAGATTTTAAATACATGATTTCAAATAAAAGAAACTAAATACAATTAAAATATATTAATATGTATAAAAATAATATTAAATACATAATAATCATTTTATTAATATTTCATAAAAAAAGTTCAAACTCGAACTAAATAAAATATAATTTTTTTTAATGTCACTTTTTCAATATCAACCAAACAATTTTGATAATTTCTTAAAAAATTTGAATAGAAAGTTATTTTCAAAAAAATTTAATTTTTAATATAAATTTACTTTTCATGTAAATTAAATGACTCTTTATTTAAGGAAGCCATTATTTCCTTTTTCTCTCTGCTGCTATGTGTTCCTTGTGTGTAAACTACTACTACTATTATTATTGTTATTATTTAGTGTGGAAGTCTTGTCCTTATTTTATCAATCGAAGAGATTCACTGTCCTATTTAATCTAATCTACATATATTATGTTAACAAAAGAACTAATTTAGATAATTGAATTTGGTGGAAAAAAAATCTAATGAATAATTGAGATTTGGCATGAAAAAAAAACCTGAGTTAAAAATTGGATTTATTAGTTTTGTCAACCCCAAATTAACTAAAAAAACTAATCTAAATTACTAGATTTTACCGATCCCAAATTAATTGACAAAACTAATTTAAATTATTGAAATTAACTAATTTAGATAATTAGATTTCACACGAGAGACTTATTGGATTTTTTTTTAATGCTGGGATTCTCATTTCCTCATTCCTATGATGGAAAAAAAATCATTACCTATTAATAAGTAAAAACAAAATACAATTGATTGGCTACAAAATATAATTAATTAACCAATCCTTAACCCCAAAAAAAAATGTAGGAAAAAGAGGTGGACAACTCGTTTAATAGATAACTTATTAGAAATATTAATTAACAACATTAAAAGTTAGGCATAATTATAATTTTGGTCCCTTAACTTGCACATTACATGCATTTGGTCCCCTTAGGATTTTGAAATGATTTTGGTTCTTTTTAAATGCTAATGGGTCTAAATCAGGTTCAAAATTCAAATGACTAAATTCCATCAACAAAAGACAGCGCTTCTTACTTGGCAAACATAATTGCTCCGTTGGCACGCACTCTTTCACCGTGGTACCAAATTAGCAGAAAAAATTGTGGGCACTGCTAACATAACTCTGATCTTGCCTCTGATACTCTGGATATTTTTCGTTGTTGGAAGAGGTCGCTAAGTGGGTCCTTGGTTGCCGAAGGTCATCACTTGATCTTCGCCGGTGATCAGAGTGATGCAATTGGGGGTGCATTTGAGGAGCCTCGTTGTGGCTGCCGACAGCAAAAGATTGTTGGCGACCTGATTCTGATTTACATTGAAGAAAGGTGAAGATAAAAACATAAAGACTATCAGCAGATTTAAATTGATTCAAAATTTAGGATTGATAAGGAAATAGGAAGTCAATTTGAAAGCATAAAACAAGAGAAAGCTGATGAAGTTTTTGGTCATGAAACTAATCAATTCTAGAATTGGGAAAGTTAATTCAGTTTGTCAATTGAAAAGCTACAAACTTTCAACCTTTCCAAAAAATAAAAAAAATTCACAGGGAAAGTGTCTAGAAAATAAGGAAATTCTAAGATATTCTTAGAATTTTTAAATTTTGAGTGATATGATATAATATAAGTCATTGAATGAGATTATCAAAGACTAGTCATTGAATGAGATTACCAAAGACTAAAGCTTTGATAATTTCATTCAATGACTTGTGTTGTGTCACACCATAAAACTAATTAATTCTAGAATTGGGAAAGTTAGTTTAGTTTGTCAATGGAACAGTTACAAACTTTCAACCTTTCCAAAAAATAAAAAAAATTCATTGGGAAAGTTCTTAGAAAGTAAGGAAATTCTAAGATATTCCTAGAGTTTTTAAATTTTGAGTGGTATGATACAATATAAGTCATTGGATGAGATCATCAAAGACTAAAATCTTTGGTAATTTCATTCAATGGTCTGTATTATCTCACACCACGAAGATTTTGAAACCTCTAGGAATATTGTAACAAAGCCCTAGAAGGCTTCTTGACGCCCAAATTGGCTTTCGCCTCCTCCTATTCTTTCTCAGTTCCACTGTATCTGCTGAGGCCTACAATTTTTCTTTTTCTTACTAATTTGGTTCCATGGTTGAACAATGTGTGCCAATAGTCCAACTCTGTTTGCCTGCTAAGAAATTCCGTCTCTCATTTGACAGAAAATGATCATTTGAATCTAATCTGTTCACATTAGCATTTAAGAAGGACCAACATTATTAAAAAAAATTTGAGGGGACAAATGTGTGGAAAGTGTAAATTAGAAGGACAAAAAAATGCAATTAAACTTAAATGTTAATTTCTAAGTTAATGTTATTTCACAAAATTTTTTGGAAATTGAATATAATAATTTGCTAATTCCTAACCATGGTCCTCTGGGCTATCCGATGGCTATAGTTAGGAAAACCTTATAATCCTCATCCAAGTCAAGTAGTTGCTATTTTGGTTAGGTAAATCTAACTGATTGGGTAACGTTATCAAAAAGCATTAACAGTTTCCAATATAGTCTTTAGATATTGCAATGACTATTTTTCTCAGTTGGAGACAAATGACGATGATCATTTTTTCATAGAACGACTCAACTATTTTCAAGCCCAGGAATCAAGAATCAAGCTAGAGCCTGGCCTCCATAAACCCATCCACCGTGGGCTTATACGGTATTGGCGCAATGAAGCATTGACTTCATGGCTGCCCATAGAACCTCTAGAATCAAATTATTTGAAGTTCTTAGCCCATAGAGTTCATGACTTACCCCCTCAAAAAAAAAAAAAAAAAAGGAAAATTCAAGTTCCATTCAGTGGGCAAAAAAATAGTATTTTTCCTTGTTCTGCTCTTAATCTCTTCAGATCCTATCTATAACATCTATAATAAGAAATAGAATTTGTATCATCTCCTTTTCCTTTTGGTTATGCTATCATCATATTACAGAAAGACAAACAAAATTTTCACGTATAAACAAGTGGATCTCTAAGTTCTTTTTTTATGTGTAATAAGATCCACAAAAAATTATGTCAATATCTTTCTGACATGATAAAAACATGGCCAAAAGAAAAAGGAAAGCATCCGAATTCCTCAATCTAACTTAACTTTCCAAGTCATTGCTATTTAGCTTACTACTCTAATCCTCCCACGTTGATATTGGCAAATTCAATTGGTAAAAAGAACTAATATTAAGCTGATAATAGCACTAGAATTATCAATTGGTAAGTAAACCAACTTCCGGGGAATCCAAAAGGGCATCAAAGATTTATCTTCTAAAATATTACAATGCCAGATTTATATCTTCTATACAAATATTTAGGCTTTTATTTTTATCATTGCAGTAATAACATATATAACAAGTTTGCTAATCCCATATCTTATATCTCACTTCCGCTTTCACATCCTCATAAAAAATACCCTCCACATCTTCTGTATAGGGTGTAATATTTCAGCGACATGAATTTGAGTGTGGACTAAGCTTTTCCAATAACTCGATACTCCCTATTTCATGTGAAGGAAATTTGTCAACACTGAACATAAATTGAAGGACACATCCCTCGAGGTGGCATGGCACTTTATTTTGTCCTAGAATAATTCTCGTTTTACTTTCTTACGCTCGCACCTTACCCAAAATTTTAAACCTTAAATACCTGTCAGAGGATATGAATACAGAAAAGTGAAAATAGCATTGTTATTTATCTCGTAAACCCCACCCAAATAAGTTTTTCTAAAAACCTGGTCTACAAGGATATTTTAAGTATCTCTCTTAAAATATATCAACTTGGCTTCTCTTTTGGCAGTGGGAAAACTCGATTTCCTTTGATCAATTTCATCTCATGTTGGCTACTTGTACTCGGTATTTAATCCGTTAATCCACCCAAATAAATTCATTCTGTTCAAATCATCGGCCATGGCCCATGGGTCCACGGCAGGGAAACAAGATGGAAGCTAGACTAGGTAAAATTAAAATATTGAGCCTCCACCAACATGATATAATGGCTACAAAAATCAAACCTAAAAAGTTGCAATGCACTTGAGCTGATATTAACTAGAAGCTGCAGACACTAATCCTGACTTTATAGTAGAAATTTGCTAGTGGAATTGGGGGGGGGGGTAGAAAAAGGGAAAAAGAAAAGATAGGCTTTACTAACCCCACTGTACACATATCTTCATCAAAACCAGTAGTTACCGCTAAACAGTTACACTTGCTCTGCCTAAAGAATGAAATATTCAATACATGCCAGCCAATTTCCAATTTGCACTTCTGAAATATGTTTCTATGCCACTAAACACTCTGGCTCTCTCCTGGATCCACAAAACTCCAAGCGGGCTGCTCAAAAGCCAATCCTCCCAATGTGGGTTGGCTTACTTAGTACAAGAGGATAGCCCTAATCACCTCATAATCCTCAGGAATCGCCCCAAACAAAGGTAATCCCAACATTTCTTGAAGAACATACACTGAAATCATATCTTTCCCTTTGATCAGATCCGTCCAAACCTGGTTTACAATCATCTTAATCTTAATATCCCTAATTGCATCGCATTCAGGCAGCTCAGTGACCCTAGCAGCATCCCTCAGGCTGGTAATATCTGAGGTGGTAATTAAAACTGCCTCATTTGCTGGGTTTAAAGCAGTAATGAACCCAGCATCAATTCCTGCAGGACAATCTATGAGAATTAAATCTGGGCAGCCTTCTTGCCTTGCTTTCAATTCAAGGCTTTTCCACCAACGAAGAGGCTGTGATTATTTGTCCCTTACACATGCTGAGAGAAGGATTCATGCCCCATGAATCTACACTCCTTTCGGCTAAACTTGATGTTTTTGCTAGCAAACCCTCTTTAAAACTAATCAAAACTCCGTAATACAAATTGATGAGAGAGAGAGCTGGTAAACTCTGGGTATCTTTTCAATGAACGTAGTTTTGTGAGGCACCAACAAAATGAAAATCTTAAACTAATAGACAATGAATAACATGTGAAATTGCCTTTGCCTTGTTCACGTACAATATATAGCAAACCTATGCTTTGGACATAAATTACTTCCCTTAACTATGAGGACGTATTATGCGAACTTGAACTATGCTGTAGCAGTGCATTGTTATCTTCTTGCTTTGGTTGTTGAAGCCCAGCCTGATCCTGATTCTCAATCTCTGAACTACTAGATGGCTTTGCACCATTTGTTACAAGATTTTTTAACCACGCAGCTTGAAATTTAGGTGAACCTCCGGCATTTGAATTGCTGGGTGATTCTGAACCATTTTTAACATTATTAGTGACACCCAGGAGAAACCGGTACGCTACTTTGCTTGCTGATACAATCTCTGTTTTGGCTTGCCGGAACTGCAATAACCAGTTATTACTATTAGTGGAACAAGTACATAATATGTCTCGTGTTGCATTATAAACATGCCAACAAGAAGCTCTCTCTCTCTCTCTCTTTGCGCCAAAACCAATTGTGCAGTCTTTTTGCAGACTCAAATTATATTACCAAGTTGAGAATGTCCTAAAGCATAATGCAGAAATGTTTACTTTATTGCATTTTCAGGCGTGAGAGTAAAACCATTCAATGTCAACATGAAAAGAAATCATATTTGGTATCTTCTCACCAGCAATGCAGTATTTCCGGCCACTTCCACAGCAGTATCACCAGCATTGGCAAACCTATTGACCCAACCTGTGATCAAAGCCCATAGTGAAACTTGTTAGTAACAAAGTACCAAAATAAAGCCTCCATTATTGCTCCGGATAAAGTTCAACAGAGACTTCAACAATGGAAAGGCCCACATGAGCCACTAACTACAATTTCCTCAGTATCTTATATACAAGGGAGATAAACATTGTGAAAGCATACAACTATCACCGCTCTGCATGTAAAATGCAAAACATCACATCCTAATTTAACCTGCCCACTTTCGCCTTCCCTCTTCACTAAAATGGGTAGTTTGCTATCCCACTCAACAAAATTTCTGTTATTTACAGGAACTGCTTGAATATGCAGACACAGTACTATACTCACACAAGAAAGAACTTTGTATTTAAAGATTTAGCAAAAAAATTCAAATAAGTGGAAATTAGCTCACATTATTAAAGAAAACATGTGGCAGTTTAAGTGAATTATCAAAGAGGTGGTATAATATTACCCGGGGCAACTATATCCACACCAACAAACTCATTAAGGAACACTTGCTATAACATAAAATTGACATATTATGGACATGAACAAATATACAGGAGAAATTTTGAAGTGGAATAAAACTAAAATAAAAATGGTTGAGACCCCTTTTGCAACAAAAATGACATATCGGGCCTCAATCAATCCAAGCTCAGCTATGAAATTCTGTGTTTACCTGGAAGTTTTGGCACCCCAAGCCTTTCACAAAATTCATCACAGAAGTGGTTGCAGTTTTTGGATAATAGATCATACGAACTTCCAGGCCACTCTCTACTTAGTTCTCTTAATATCTGGTTCACCGTGAAGATTGAACAGTTTGTTTTTCCCATAATCATGGATTCCCGATATGTATACATTGGATTCTTTCCGGAAGGGCAGCTGAAAACTCCAGTACCTTGCTCACAGAATCCAAATGACCATTCATCATCTCCGTACACCTGGGGCAGCATCACGGGGGTGGGGGGGATCAATATACATCAGAACTTCATAAAATATAGGCCACCACAATATCAAGAAAGCAGCAAACTTAGAATAAACATGAAAAACTGAAAAATGGAAGAATTTCCATCTTCCATTAAAAACAATGAAGTTGCTAACCCTGATAGTGTAGCTTTCCTTCTCCTCAAGGAAAAAGGGCAGTCAAATGATAAATTGACAATTACCTCAGTAACGCTGGAATAAATTCTGAAAATTTATCGTTAAGAATGTAACTCCTCAGTCAACACATAATATCATGTATTTGTATTTTTAATTTTCTGCTTTGGCTTTCATTTAATCTTAATAAGTGCAATGTCATCCATTACACTGATCAACACTACTAACCCATAACCATATCTCAGTACCTAATTGATACATATTAGAGAACCTCTGACTATAAATTTAACACTAACAAGAGTAGATGCAAGATACTCGCACCAAGACCCAAGACTACGTGGACAGCCACAATACATGCAACATACGTCACCTTATATGAATAAATCACTTGGATATCTAGTCAATCTTGTCAATCACAGTGATCCATCAACCTCAAAACCCTAGATCCAATGCGAACCCTCGATGCCCAACAATAATCAATGAAGATGTAAACGCATGAATACAGAAATCAGAAATCAAAGAAGAGAGGAAAGCACCTGAACGGCACTGTGGAATATGCCACCCAGACCAATGCCATCCTTGAAGATTTTGTTGATCTGAACAATGGTGTTGTTCGTTTTCTCCGATCCACTATTGGTCACATCATAAATATGCAGTATCACATCCATCATCTTCTTCAGCAAAAACCTAACTTTCTTTCTCTATACTTTGTATCTTCTATCTGGCTCTCTAGCTGTCTCAATTTCCCTCTGTCGAATGATTCAATTCAAGAAAAACAGAAACAACTTTACCGCCGCTTCTTCTTCTTTACCGTTTGTGTTTTCTCAGTAAGATTTGAAACGAAAAGATATGATTTGGCCTCGAGATTCTGGAAAACCCACGGATTTTCTCATTCGAAATTTCAACTTTTGGACATTTGAAGCCTAATTTTCTTTTTCTCGAATTATACTGAAGAGGGAGAGCCAGAGAGAGCAGAGAAAGTGGCAGACTAAAGATGTAACCTGAAATTGAAAAAATGGATTCGCAAAATTCCGGAACTGCCCATGGACCTAGCGTGAAATTACAGTGAAAGCAGTTATTTTACAGCTGTCTGCCAACACTGTGGTCTGTGGGCCTGGGGATTTTCTGCTGATGATTAGTCCCGTTAGGATGAGCTTGCCAAAGCCATTAACGGTCACATAATCATGATACTGGTGCACTGAAATGACATTATAGCCCGTATTCCTGCTCTTTTCTCTCTAGCCCTATGCTAGGAGCCTAGGATGGCAAGAAAAAGAAAGAAAATTTTAAATTTTTAATTAAGAAAGAAAATGAATAATTGTAAAATTTTTACGTTGAAATGTTAGTAACAAATTTTACCTTTTTATTTTTTCTTCTACTCTTTCTTTTAATTCAAGTAATGAAAATTTTTTAATTTTTAAATTTTCCACCACCTTTTCTTTCTTTCCTTCGGTCTAAGCAGGGGGTAGGGCCGCAAGACTTGCAATTTCATTTTGTGCTTCGGATTTGTAATATGTCAAAATTAGAAACAATTCAAATAAATACAATTTAATTGACCCTTACTTGTATAATAATTGTGTTGATGCAGATCAATTTATATAATTTATTTAACTCATGAAATTTATATTATATTTCCAAATTTATTAAATTTTATTATATATTAAGTTTTATAAAATATTTTAAACTCTATTTATATAAATAATTGATAAATTAATTAATAATTAATAAATTAATTGATAACTGATAAATTACTTAATTTATAGCAAGTATTTTATAAAATTAGTTATTGAATTAGTTGAAATTATAAAATGATATCAAAATATATTTATATAAATAGATATATAAATTAAATTAATTCATATTTATTTAAAGATTAAATTATATTAATGTGATTAATATATTCAAAATAAAAATATAATTAATTAAAATTTAATTAATTATATTTTATAATCTTATATATATTTACATAATTTTTAATTAATTATTATTTATAAGAAAAATATAATTATTTAAAATATAATTAATCACATTTTATGATATTATATATTTATTTATGTATGTATTTCTATATATTTATATAAAATTTAATTAATTATATTTTATGATGTCACATATTTATTCATTTATTTTTATTTAATATTTGATACCAAATTTATGATATTTCATATTTATTTATTTACTTACCTAATTAATTTTTATTTATTTATTATTTAAAATAGAAATTTAATTATTTATTAAGGCATGGGTTGTAGATTAATAGAAAGAAAAGGATAAATTTAAAAGACTTTCAAAAAATCAATCAGTTTATAAATTATAAATTATTCAAAGTTATTAAATCAGAAGTTTTTTTTGTTAAGCTAGTATATGAAAAATTACAAAATAACTTATAAATTATAAATTATTTAAAGTAAATTATTTAAAGTAAGCTATTAATTAAAGTTCTATTTTATTCAATAAATAAGTTAACTTATAACTTATTTGATTAATAAGTTAACTTATTTATTAAGTAAAATAGAGCTTTAATTAATGAATAAATATTTTATTAAATTTTAGTATGAAATTATTAAAAGATGAATTTTATCTTTTTATTATATATAATTAAATTATTAAACAATTTAATTATTAATTTTTCTTAAATAATATTTTCAAAATTATAATATAAAAAATTACACTTTACTTGATTTCATTATTTTTTATTTAATCTATCTATATTTTTAAGTATTGTTATTTATTTACTTGTGTCTTTAATCACTAACATTTTACTTACTTAAACTATTTTTCTTTCAAAATTTATTACAAAATTCACATGTACTATATGTGAACTTTACTTTCCCTAATTTAATATCAATTTGACTCTTACTTTAAATTAATTTACTCTAAAAAAAAAACTCTATTTGACCGCTTTATTCAGCATTTATGGGCTAAATCATAGAATAGAAATCTATAATAGAATTAAAAAATTTTTTAGGTAATTTGATTTTAAATAAGTAGTGAATTGAATCAAAATTTGTGAAAGTAGAGATTATATGTAATATACATGAGTTTTTTATTCAAATTATAAATGGGAAATAATTTAGATGAATATGAAAGTATAAGTAGATGATGAATTATAATACTTAAAATTATATATAAATAAAGTGAAAAGGATGAAATCATGAATTAATAAAGTGTAATTTCTGTAAATATAAATTCTTAAATAAATTAAAATATCTTTTAAACAAATCTTAATATAACTTATTTATTATTCGTGTTAAACAAACCTACATATTTACAATTCAAATCTGTATAACCTTAACTCAAATTTGTATAAATTATAAAGTATCTCATAGTCGGAGGTGTTATTGTAGTTAATGGACAGTTCCGTCAGTTAATGGAATTATAGTTTGTTATAATTAATTATAATTATAGAATATAGATGTTGGTAGGTTCACGGTCAATTCAATTCGACAGGAGGCAAAGATTTCCACGTTGTTCACCAAAACAAATGTTTTGTTGGTGGAAGGTCAATTCAATTGTTTTGGTATGCAGTTTCTCATTAAATATTGTACAATCTCACTGTTACTTGTTTCTAGACATTTATAAAAGAACAGCGTATGGTTTCTAATTTGTAAAAAGTAACCAATAATACTGAAATTACCTGATGACTTCACCAAATGAATTTGCACCTTAATTGATGAGACCAAAACCTCCAAATACAACCACCAAAAGAAAAAAACAGAGTGGGCACAACATAATTGAAAACATGAAAGCATTATTATTAGACTTGTTCAAGCATTCTTACCAGTGTAACAAGAAAGAATTAGAATTGTTCAAGCATTCTTACTAATCTAACAACTAAAGCTTCATCAAGGTATCGGTCAAAATAAGCAATAATTGCCAAATCAGTGGCACCAAAATATCCCTTATCATGAAATATTTACAGTAGAAATCAATATTTAGATAAATCTGGTGTCTCCATCAACTTGAAATTGACCTCGGAGCTCCTCCACATTGAATAGCAGTTTGTTAACTTCGGTGTTTTGCAGAGTACTGGAGAGCCATGCCGACTCCCTGAAGGTTGAACTTCAGGTATTTCTTGCAAATCCAAGCCAGTCTTAAACAAAGAAAGAAGAGATACTTCGTTAGGAAAATAAAAAAAAATATATAAAAAAAAAAGAAAAACAGCAAGACAGCACTATAGATATTTAGAAAAGGAAAAATTTTCAAACTAACCTCAGGTGCACTAAATGCAGGCAATTCAGATGAAGATGCCACGTGAGCAGCCTTATCTAAACAAATTATATACCAAAATAATTAGTAATTCGAGATCAAGGCAAAAAGCTTATAATGAAATAATAGTTGAAAAAAAAAAAAACTTCAATTACCACTTTCAAGTCCAAGAGTCTCCAGAAATTGACCCATATCCATTGCTTCGGAATGTGATTTCACACATTCTCGATGATCATGCAAAAATTGTTCTTCAGCAATGCTACTAGGATAAAGAGGTTCCTCTGTCGAGGCACTTAGTTTCATGCCATTTTTGTTTCTGATCTCAGGAAGTGGCAGCTTCTTTGAGTTTGAAATGTCAGAAAGTGCTTTCCTGTTACCATTCTGTGATTTCGCTGTGGTTTTGGAGATAACCCTTTTGTTCCTTTCCAAATTTCTGGCCTTGGGAGCGGCAACAGATTCTTCACTAATAATAATCAGGTTATTATTAGACTTCAGCTGCTTTGGAGACTCACTTACAGAGGATATCTGCGTGTTGGATAAATCTCCAAGTGTTTTCCTTCCTCCACCCCTTACTACTTTCTTCTGTCCTGCAAAATCTGCCTTCCCTAAGGCGTTTGCTCCTAAACAATACCAGAAAACTTCAATTCTAAGAATGATCAAAGAAAACAAGTAATTTTCATAGCAGAAGCAGACTGAACTAATGAACTAGCAGCAATACCTTTGAAGTGGATACTCAAGTTCTGATCTTGAATCAGGCAACCAGAATGTGCAGCCATTTATGCTTCCTGTGACCAGTTTTGGATTAATCTTCTGAATTTAGTGATAATTCACAAGTAAGATACACAATACAATTGTCGAGCGGCACCGCTTTTTTCTGCATTTTATCTATGGATAAAAATAAGTATATGCACGATACGCATTGAGTCGACCAAGACAATTTTACATACCACATATAAAATCAATATAGTTCCTTATAATTCTCTTAAAAATAATTGAAGAATAAAATAAATTGTATTGAAAATATTGATATGCCCTTGCCAAAGGTCCGAGTAGTCTAATTTATAGAACTATTTCTCTCCATTGTTTTCACCAGGGAAAATCCAAAATTGGTTTTGTTTTTCTATTCTTTTTCCCCATATATGGGTAGCCTGAAAGATTAAGAAAGACAGAAGGAAACAAAAATCTTAGCCCACTATTTCACCTTCAGACCCCATAAACCCCATTCAAGATTTAAATTTTTAATCAAAAAGCCCCAAGGGAGAAGAATCCATATTTCTGTCCAGAATTCTCATAATTTCCTCAGTCCCAGCGAACGGAACAAATTTTCAGAACTGCAAAAGGCAGCACTCAACATCAATTTTCTCATTCTTCGCAAAGACTCTCGTCAACCAAACCGAAAAGCAAAACAATAAAACAGCATGTGATGCCCCAAAATCAACATTTCATAGTTCAGCTCCCCCGTTTACTTATTCGAGATACGCCCATCAAATAATCGGAAGTGGACAGGTTAATTAAGGCGAAAGAAAAGAAACTTACGAACGGATCGGCAAAATAAACTTCCTCAGTTTCTTGTCAGATTTTTCGCTTTGATTTTCTTTCACTTGAACTCTTGATTCTTCAATCGACTTCTGAGCAATCTTGAATAGTGAATGATTTTGAGATGGATTCAGGTTTTAACGGTAACTTGCCCAATTTACACTTGAACGTTGCAAAAATACATAATTACATTATCAACCATTGGGGCGTTAGGAAGCAGTGACCAAATAGGCCTGAAGTCTCAGCACTGTTCATTCAGCCTGCAAAAAATAAATGGACCCAAATTAGGCTTCTTAATTCCTTGAACGTGCACGGAGCAAAGCTAATAAACATATTATAAATCATTCAAATTATATTTAATTTTCACCAAGTTACTGGATATAATATATTGCTGAGAAAGTTATATAATATAATAAAAATTTTAAATTTAAATTTGCTTGCCTTCAACGTCTAAAAAAAATTATTAAACCTTCATTGATGTTATGAAAAATACTTTGAAGTAGGCCTTCCAATGTAATTTTCTAGATATGGTACTTATTTATGGCCTAGCACATATATTTTATTTAGAGGTTTTTATAGTATGTAATTTTAAAAGTATAGCATAATCATCATTGTAAGTAGCATTATATGCTTTATTTATAAAAAAAAAGTAGTCTATGCTTTTAATTTAACCTTAAATGTGTAAAATTTTGCATTTTATTTTAACAAGGAAAGTGTAAGTTATAGATAACACAGTGTACACAAAATAGATAGCAAAACAAGAGAAACAACATTACACAAAACTTTGATATAAATACTAGAGAAATACTAGTATACTTCAAGCATATTATATATCTAATGTGTGTCATTCATACCAAAATTATTATCAAACTTACTGTAACTATCAACAAGGGTGAGTTTCATGTCAAACTCAACAGATTAATGGTCAATCAATGGAGAAAGAATGCAAAACAATGATAAATATGACCATTGGATTGAGGTAGAGTATGGCCCATGATTGGGCTACTAGATAGTACCCAACAATTAGCCTATCAAAAACTGGTCTAAAATAAACTATTGAACCCTTGGATGGTGATTGATCGACCTTTGGGGCATGTGAATGGACTGCACTGCCATAAGTGTGTCTTACTAACCAAACAGAGCAGTTATGATTGGTAGCTCACTAGCTAGTAAGGGTCTAGTTAAGAAACTTCTTTCATAATGAATTGATTCATTTGCCTCCTCTTGAAAAGGATTGGTCTTCCTTTTCTAGAATTTTTCATATGACCCCTATATATAGTGATTAGGTACACCATTGTCTCTATTTGAACACTCTGTACACTCATTTTCTCTATATTCTTTCTCTAAAATACCTTTAACTTGAGTGTTGAAGGATCTTAAGTAGTATACACCATTTCCAAACTTGCTTGTAGGAAGATTAACCATTCTTGGAAGCATTGCAACTAGATCAACCATCCTTTTTGGTGAACAAATAACCTACCATCATTATGCACCGCCACTAAATTGGTAACATACAATAACATTGGCACTATTTGCAATTTGGTCTTTCATTTTTTTCATTATAGTATAATATTTCATACTGTTGAACAATTTTCAAGCATATTTTCCTTTTCTAATAATTTTTTAGATAATAATTGAACGATCTTTAACTGCTTTCTTAAGAAATTTAATAAGATCGAATGATTATAAAGTTGTAGAGCACAAGTTACAAGATCTTATTAGTAACAATGTAAATCCTAAGGTAATACTTACTGCCAATGGATCACAATGATCGTTATCATTAGCATGATCAGTTATACCATTATACCAAAAGGAAAGAATTGCTTGGTTAAGTCTCTCCAAGGCTATTTTTTTTAGGAGAGGCTAAATGATATATATAACCATTAGATTGAGGTAGAGTATGACCTATGGTCAACTTGTTAAGAGGTATCCAATGATCAACCCATCAAAGGATGGTTCAAAATAAACCATTGAACCATTGAATGGTGATTAATAAACCTTTGGCGTATGTGAATAAATTACACGATCATAAATATGTCTACCCAACCAAACTAAGCATCTATGTTTGGTAGCTCAACAATTGGCAAAGGTTTAATTAAGAAACTTCTTTCATAGTAAATTGATTGATTTGCCCCTCTTAAAAGGACCAATTTACCTTTTTTAGAATCTTCCAAACAACCCATGTATATGGTGACCAAGTATGCCATTTTCTTTACCTAAACACTTTGTACACCCATTTTCCTGTATTCTCTCTTCTAAACACTTCTAACTTGAGCGTTGGAGGGTTCTAAATGGTGACCAACCCCTCAAGACTTGCTTGCAGGGAGACCAACCGTTCCTAATAGCATTGCAACCAGATCAATTGCCCTTTCTGGTGAATGAACAACCTATCAACCCTATGCATCACCATCACATTGGTAACATACAACAACAAAATAAATGGGTTTTGCTAAAAAAAAATACCAAAATTTAAATAGTATAAAGAAACTATGATGAGAAAAAAGCTCTAGTTTAAGGCAATTCCATATATTAATTCAATGATTGATCTTTGACAACTAATGAATTATCTTAGAATTGATTACCTAACCAAAAATTGCCTAGACTCCCCACAAAAATTGGAAACTATTCCTAAAATCAATTAGTTCAATAATCACCTAATTAATTCCTAAATGTTTTTCATAACTTAAATTATTATTTAGTTATTTTTTATTGCAAAATAATTTCTAGGGAAAATTATATTTTACTGGTCAATAGTTTTATTCTTTTTCACTTAACCTACATATAGTTTTAAGTATTATAATTCAATCGTTTGTACTTTTACTTATTAATACTTGACCTATCTAAATTATTTTTCATCTAAAATTTAACAATAAATTTACATACATTGCATGTGATATTTACTTTCTTAAATTTTAACTTAATTTGACACCCACTTAAAATTAATCTACCTCAAAAAAATTATATATAACATCCTCTATTCAACAATTGTGAATTAAATTGTAAAAGATAAATATCCAATAGAATTACATTTTTTTGGATAATTTGATTCCGAATGAATGTTGAATTGAGTTAAAATTTAGGAAAGTAAACATCACATATAATGAATGTGAGTTTTTTTTTATTTTTTTGTTAAATTTTAGATAGAAAATAATTTAAATGAGTAAAGTATTAATGATTGAAAGTACAAATAAATGAATTGTAATACTTAAAATTATATATGGATTAAGTGAAAAAAAAAAAAGTGAAATCACATATGAATAAAGCATAATTTTTCCTAATTTTTATATCTTTTTTATTGTGTTGTTAAAAAAAAGGCGAAATAAACCTCTCTCATCTACGTGAAAAAGTGAGGAAAGAATGTGTTTCCAAAGAATTTTCATTATCTTTTCTTGGATGGGTAGTCAAGTATGAAGATCCAACTCTTAACCAACCTAGCGGGCTTGAAATTACACGCCTAGCTATAGTCTTTTTGTAAGCTGCTGTAAAAGGAGAATGCAGCTGCAACTGCCGAAAAGACTTCGCCCAACATCACCAGTTTCACCTTCCCCACCTCTCTCTGCATCTTCTTTAACATTGTGCTTGCTTGCTCTGCAATCGATTTCTTGTTGCTTGTAAGACGAGGCTTGGTTTATTTTTGCTGCACCTAACAGATGCCGTCGCATGTTAGTTTTTGTGTTGTTTTGTACTATCTCTCAATGAATTTCTGTCTTCTCTATGGTTAGTGGAGTCTCTGGTTGTGTTGAGGGTGTTGGTTTCTCAAACACAGGATTTTTTTATTTTTTTAAAGTAATATTAAGAGTGATAATTTATTAAATACACACAAGATCTTGAATTTAATTTAAACTTCAGATATGACGAAGAATAAAATCATAAGATAAAGTCGGGTATCACTTGGCAAACATCTATTTTTTTATCATGTAGGATGGTGATGTAAAGTGTTGCTTCTTTTGTTGGAACTTTTTCAAAGAGGTAACCTCGATGAGGGTTAGTCTTGTTAGTTGGTTGCAATGGCCGAGACGGGAGGGCTAGGGTGGGCCCGGACCCCCCTATTTTATAAATTTTTGTAAAATATATGATGTGAAAAATTACATGATCCCCCTAAATTTTGTAATAATTTCTCTTGGTCCCCTGTCCTAACTTTTCTCCCTCCGCCACTGATCGGTTGACTCCTACCCATTTTACATAAATCTAAACAAAAAAGGTTGAGAACAAAGTAAACAAATCAGAAGCTCACAAAGAAATAGTTCTGCTGCATAATTTCAAGCTAACCACTCTGCAGTCGTTTAAGAGAGAGAAAAAGGAACACTATGAAAATTATTTAATATTAAAAATAATCATTTAGAAGCATGCAGTAGCATAGCATATTAATGATAAAAAATTTTATTGGAATAGTAACAAAAATAAAACGAAAAACTATAATATAATTCAATTTATTAACGGTTCACTTCATGATCTATATATCCGCACTACCCAGGTAGTTTCCATAAATAATGAATCCAAAAAACCTCCGTCAAAGAATTTGTTTTTCACATGATAATTAAGTGGATTTGCATTTGAGAAGATATTGTCCAGCTCAAGTGTTGGCATTGTGGCGTCCTAATTGTCTCGCATAGTTCCTTGGATCAATGTCATCAAGATCATACGGAACAGTTGACCCAACCACTTTACCAGGTTTTGTTGAAAAGAGACAATGTTAGTTTATCAATATTAATGATTATAGCAGCACAAAAAATGAACATAAGAATATGATGATAAATGAAGCAAAATTGGATACATAGCGTTGGCCTTTCAGGTGAGTCAAAATTGATGCTATCATCTGAAGAGAAATCAGAACCAGGAGGAAATTTACCTGTGCATAATGATTTTTGACCATACGTTCACCTAACAAAATACATCTCAACAAAGAAGCAAAATGTAGCAGATGATATTTTGCAGAGCAGGTAACAAAATCAACTTTCCCACGAGAACCACTTGAAAGGAAGGGGAAAAAGGATAAAAAAAGTTGTCTCAGTGTTTCTGCACTCTAGGCAGTCAATAAGACTAGCAAAACCCATCGCATATTCCATATCATGTCATGTCAATGTGTACTTCAACAGTCAAAATAAGTTGCAAATTATGAAACTCAGAGACAGCTTCATGTGGACAATGAGCCGTGGTACCCATACCCTACCCATCACATTATCCACCACACTTGTTTTAGATAGGTGGCCACAATTATATTCAAACAATGTCATGTCAATGTGTAAATGTGTGGAGGATATTGTAAGGCATGTGTGAAAATGGAAGTTTTGATATGAAATATATACCTAATTATCTTCAATAAAAGAATGGGTTTCTTTGTGATTAGTGGGATTACCTTTATTCCCCCATTCAGTCTTCTTTTAACATCTACGGCTGATAACATGAATAGCCTCAATCAGTGACTGAAGATTGGTGCCCTCTGAAATCCACCATCTTCCATCAAAATTGAGACAATGACAATCGGTGACTGCCCAAATCTTTTCCGAAAATTTTTCTGTGACACGAAGGATGATTTCTCTAGTTCATCATAGTCTTCAGGCAGTTACTGGCGTCCTTTCCTCGCGTAGTTTTCTCCCATCATTTTCTTTTTCTTCGTGTATAATGCACTGAAAAAGCCTCTTCACGATTTCATCTTTGGTTAGGACTTTCTTGAACCACCGCAACACCACCACCATAAAGGTCAGCAGTCACAAATCATCTTAGACCTTTACTCGGATACTGGTAGATCATCATAGCCAAATAATGCCTGCCTATTGAACACGCATCTGGTACCAATGTATACTGGGCCATGAATACCATCAAGTCCTTTCATGTTGATCTATGACCAGAGCAACATTGAAGTCAATAGTCAGAGTTCACAAAATTGAACATCTATCCTTGAGCATACAAGCGTCCTTAAATGAAATGGGTTCGTCTTCGTAAATTGCTACAGGAAATTTAGTCCACCTGGGCATTCTCTAGATTGCCGCTTCTCCTGGAGTAACTTAGCAACGTATTTGTGGTGCATTCTTATTAGCTATTGCTGCTGTCACTCTCTCCTCTCGTAATCTTAAAACACAAGGCCTCTTTGTCTCTCTGCTTTGCCGAACTAAAATGCCAAAATAAAACAAAAAAATGCAGCAACCAAACGAATAAAATGAAATGAAAGGGAGGACAAGGAAAATGAAACTTACTAGGGGTGTTTTGCGACATTAGCAATCCTCTAGAGTAGTTTTTATTTTGCAAAGGGCTACTTCAAATAATATTAAAGTGGTTTAGGAAATTTTTCACTATTAAATGAAGACTAAAGGAAAGATGTAATGACCTACGAGATTGATTTGGTAAAAACTTACAGGATTATTTGCGGCGATTTCCTTTAGTGTCTGCATGACTTTGAATTTTCTCAGGCAGTTACTAATCTGACTATGTCTTGTATTGCTTCTTTTATTATGTTTTGGGTTGCTTCTTTCAAGTTATCACTACTTTGGAGTGATGATAAGCTTTCCAGCTTCTCTCTTCTGAAAGTGCTATGCCCGAAACAATCCAATGTCTTCTCATCGTTCTGTGATTTGCATGCAATATCCATCTTTCTTAAAAATAAGGTGAATAGAAGGGAACAGATTTCAAAATATCTCTCCTGTTTTCTTTTGCTGACAATCTTCTGCTCTTCTCAAAAGCTTATAAAACTCAATCTTGTTTAATGGTGGCTAAAAGCCTCGAAGCATTCAAAATCAATCAAAATCAGTTTAACTTCGTGGAAAACAAAACAACACGATTAACAACAGGTCGTGGTCCTGATGCTTGCCAAGGAAGTTTTATCTTCAGCTTTTATTTCCAAGACAGGTTCTTTGGTTACCTCAATACATTTGATTTTAAGATGCAATTTGTAAGTCTGTTTGGGATAGAAAAGGAACAGTAAGGAGGCGATCGTTGTAATTCTATTTGGGATATGAAAGGTCCAGTTAGGAGGGGCTCATTGTAATTTTATTTGAGATAACTGAGATACAAGTAGAAGGGTTCATTTAGTCAACTAGAATACAATTTCATATACTCAAAACGAAGGTGATGTGGGTATTTAGACAGGTTTGGTTCTGTAAGATTTTCTTAGGGAAATTGATTTGGCATATGGTGCAAAGCAATATGTGGCATGCCATTGTTCCTATGCTTGGCGTTCAATCCGCTAGGCTGTTCCTCGTGAGGGTGTTTCATGGAGTTCGAGAGGTGGATGCTCAAGATGAAAAACCTAGATATCAACGATATCATAAGTAACGGTAAATGGATTATATCAAGTTAAATGACAAGAATAAGCCCACAATCCTAATAGAGTTTTCAGTATTACCTTAAAAACAGCTAAAAACTGATTCTCCAGAGCAAAAGATCGAGCAGATAGAAAATGGTTGACATTAACCTTAAAATCAGGCAATTCTCATCATGCTAGAACTATCTATATATGAAAATCAAGAGCTATCAATCATCCAAACAGCAAGATTCCATTTTCTCAGTAAAAGCATCTGATAAATGAAACTAGAAAGTACGTTCAGCCAGTAGTACGAGTGATAAAATTGTCATGATGATGGCTCTTAGTGAATCCAGTAATACATGCAATCTCACAAGAAACCTACTCCGCGTCTTTCTTCTTCTTGGGCATTCTGTAACCACCAACCACACAAGCATGATCACGCTCAAATGGTTCCAGTGTAACTTGCTCAGCAGGCTTAAAATTATCTGCCCGCAGCTTGTTAACCTCACTGGCAAAAACTGCAGTTGCTGGGACTGTAGAGTCTATACAATTAGCCTGACAAACAAGATAAAACATTTAAGATGGATAGTATTTAAAAATATTTGTTGTTTGTTATCAAATGTAGATGAGATGGACAATATTAAAAAATAATTGTATAGACAAAATTATTCTTGGTCTCATTCAATTCAAGAGTTGACATCACCATTTTTTTTAGTATATTCTAACAATTGTAGCTTTTCAATATTTTTATTATTAATAACTACTAGTTACTAGTTTTATTAATAATTATTTTTTGCATCTTTAGAATGTATAGGTAATGCAAAATGTAAATATCACTGTCATGTAGAGGTGTACATGGGCCCGGCAACCCGCCCGGCCCGATGAGCCCGACCCAGAAAAATAGAGTATTTGGATTCTTTTTTTTGTCCGATAGGCCCGATGGGATTTTTTTTTATGGCCCGATTAATAATTGGATCGAACTCGGGCCAAGGCAAAAAAACCTGATAAGCCTAACCCGATTATAATAATTTATTTTTAATAATATAATTATATATTAGAAAATATAATTATATCTAATTATTTTTAATATAAAAAATATTAATTTAACATATTAAATATTTTATATATTTAAATAACATATTTCTTTAAATATATATATTTTTTATTTTAAATTTTTATTTTTTATTAAAAAATAAAAAAAATTTATATTTCGGGCTTTCGGGCCTTTTAATTAAAAAATCGAGCCGGGCCAAAAAATTTTAAAACATAAATGGGCCAAGCCAGATTCGGGCCATCAATTTTTTTATTTGGCCCAGATGGCCTGGCCCGAAACCCGCTCGGCCCAGCCCATGTACACCTTTACTGTCATGCATGTTATTAAGAAATACTAATAAAAAATTTTATTTAATTGTTATTAAGTCCAAAATTGTAAAAGTTAAAATCCGTTCGGCCATTTTAGTTTACTGGGCCAGTGAAGAAGAAAAGGTAGCAGTCTAGGTGTCTATTTGGTGAAAGTAATGAAGGGTAAAAGTGAACGAAACGAATACCCCTTGTACTACCCTGTCATATCATGTCATGGGTATGAAGATAATTTTTCCCCCTTCTTTGACCAGTATAAAATGAGTTGACAGTATAACCTTGTACTATCACGGGTAAACATCTAACATCTGTTAAAACATCACAATATATTGTTATACAACCAGCTCTTCCTTATCGGCCTTGTCAAATGGGCTCTAAATGAGAAGAAATCACAGCAACAGTAAGAAAACATCATATAATGACACCACCATTGATCCTACTTAAGAATCTTCAATCAAATCCAGAAACAGTTAAAAGTCCTGAAGACAATTTACCAGTTAAATCTTGTTAGCAACAATCTATCTATTGGCTCATCTACAGATTTTATTCGATCTTAAATTTCTGATTCCTACCAATTAAGACATTGGCCAAGGGACACCACAGTTTTTTGCTTTCAAGGAAACCAGATATGATTTAAATATATGAACAAACCTTAATTGAAATAATGAAATGACCTCCAGCTTTCAGATAGTATGAAGCATTAAGCCCAAGAATCCTTGCCTGCATTGGCATCACAAGTAGTTAAATGAATCTTGGATCCAATTCTAATGGGGTGTCAACCCACCAGATGGGTTAGCAATGCATAGATAATTTGTGGTTAGAGTACGAACACTTCCAAAGTGAGAATTATGACATCAAACAATTACATTTCACTGTAAAACTTAAGAAAGGGAACAATCACTTATACATAATACATTCTGTAACTAAAGATGAGGAATATTATCATGACAAGATAGCAAACAGAACATATCAAAAGAAAAAATCAGCTAATTAGCTTACATATTTGCCAAAATTACCAATTTAAAAAAAAAAAAAAAGTAACACAGTATAAAAAAGTGCAGAGAAATAAAACAAATACACAAATAGATTAATGTGCATCAGAAACTCGGGTTTGCATCACCCATGAAAGTCTTGAAGGGGAATCCGAGTAACTCATCACTTGCACTGATTATGAAATACTAACAAATATACTACAGTGAACAAAGGAATGCATAAGTTATTTAGAAAATGCAGTTTCTCATAACTGTGCTCTTTTTTTTCTTTTTTTTTTTTTTTTTTTGGGGGGGGGAACTGTACAAGACAACAAGCCACAAAGATCCAAAAACAACAAAACAAAAAAGGAAGACAACATAAAGATAAGCAAACATAGACAGGAAACCAGCAAAAACCAAAACCACAGAAGCACCAGAAGCTAAATAAAAACCAGCAGCAATGACACACATTAAAGCGGTGAATGGGAAAATCTTGTTCAACAGAAGCTGAAGAGGGTCTGGAAACCCAATCCACAGCTCTTGCGTAATACACCAAAAATTTGTACATAATAATGCTGGAAAATCAATTAAAAAAAATAAAGAAGGAAACATGGTGTAGCAAAAAACACAAACAAAAAAATCTTCAAAAGTTTGTCAAATTAGCATTTTCAGATTAAAAAACTTAGCAAAGAACTCTTTATCATGGTTGAAAAGTATAGATGAAAATCAAATGAAGGACATATTAGTTATAGAACACTGACTTACAAACTGTAAGCATAGGGATTTCACATGAATAGAAGGCCACATTAATTGTAGCAAATATCTATTGTAACTTCTTTTTCCATAAATTTTCTACATAAACCAAACCTGATCAGGTTGAGCAACATCAGAAAATATCACATCTACCATGCCAACCAACATCCTATATCTGGCAGGATATCTAGCATCCTCAATGATGGGTATAACATTGGTTCGCTTCTTAGCCATGTTGACCAAGTCACGGCCACTTCTATGAGAAAATTCTACTGCATAAACTACTCCAGTCTACAGAAAAGAAACAGTATATTCTAAGCAAATCCTGAAATCACAATATGTAAATATAATGATATTTCATATTAGAACTTACTGGGCCAACCACATCAGAGACATGAGAAACTGTGGTACCAGAAGCAGCTCCTAGGTAGAGGACTCGGGCACCAGGTTTCTAAAATGTGAAGTAAAATACATTGTTATGCTCAAGTATGGCTGGATAAAAATAAAAACAAATCGAAACATAGAAAATAACGAAGATTCTTACAATCCAAATGTTGTCAACACCACCAAGAATGGCAGCGGCTAACTTTGATCGGAAAGGGTTCCAAACCCTGTACTCAACCTTAGAACCATCCTCATTCTACAGATCCCATGGCAACAGGAGTCACTACATGACTCAATATCAAAATGCAGACAATGCATAGATATAAAGAAGGCATATGCAGAACACTGATTGAGAGAAGATATGAACAATTTGAGATCACAGAGCTGCAAGTATTAAAAAGGAAACAACCTGCACAGAAATCTTCTTCTCATTGTAGACAGCTTCTCCCGGAACCATGTTCTTTGTAACAAGAGCATCTTCCTTACCCTTGGCAATAAATATTCCCTCATGGCGATGAGGCTCTATTACAACCTTACTTCCACCTTTCATTCCACCCCTCCCTCTACCTCCTCCTCTGCCACCTCTTCCACCACGCCCGCCGCCACGAAATTTCATGGCACTACCTCTGTCTCCTCCTCTTCCTCCACCACCTCTCCCTCTTCCGCCTCGTCCACCATCACCTCTGCCCCTGAATCCTCCACCACCACCACCACGACCTGCCCAATATTAAGCCCTTAGCCACCAGAAAATATGCAATCTTTACAAGGTTCCGAAAATCACAGTCATCTCTAGAGCATATTATTATCTGTACGTTGGAAAATATCCTAAACCCATTTTTTCATTTTTCATATGAAACGAAAAGTTTGCTCAATGAACTCAAGGTGGGAAGTTTAATGGAGTTAGTAGAGAGCTTAAAAGGCATATTCACATTTTATGGGTATGAGAATTACGCAAAAGGGGTAAAGCAAAGAACAGAAAAATCAATTGATGAACCGTTAAGTAGAAATCAGGCAATTACAATCATAGAATGGCAGAAAAGGAATGAACTTCCGATATTACCTCGAGGAGGGGCCATCTTTGAGAGTTGGCGTACTCTAAGAGTAAACGCTAGAGTATGGTTTATGGGTAGAGAAACGAAATGCTGCGTTTCCGAGTTTGGCTGACCGTTGAGACGGAGTTAGGGTTTAAGGCTTTTATAGACAGAGTTGGCCTTTGCAGCGCTCGACTGTACTCAGGAAGTACAGGGCAACCCGGACGGTGAGTGGACCTCCGCAGTCCATCTTTATTGAGCCTAGGTCTCAGCCCGACCTAAAGGCGTATCTCCTTGGAGTTGCATAGGCAAAAACAAGAAGAAATTAAGAGAAAACGACATTATTATTATTATTAACTACATGATATTTTACATTCTAATACTTATAAAATTCAAACATTCAAAAAATACTTTTTTCACATAAAAATCTTGGGAGAGAAATACTTTATTATAAAATATTTTTGGGTACACCATAAAAGAAGAGAATTATTGGCTTAAATTATAGATATACAGAGGTTACAAAAGAACAATAGGAATCCTTTCTCGACTAGTCCAGAATGAGATCTTCAACTTGAATTTTTGAAAACTTTTAAGTAAAAAGAGATCCTTTAGTAGTAGAAATTTAGATTTAAGTGGTTAGAAAAAAGAGATAGAAATGCAAAATACTACTATTCTAAGATGGTTATTTGTAGAAATAAAAATAAAATTACTATGCTTTGGAATGTAAAAGGTGATTGGGTGGAGAAAGGCGATGATTTACTTGCTCTAATTAAAGATTTTTATCAAAACCTTTTTAAACAAGATGTGATCTCTCAAACTTAAATTGTTACTCAAATGAAATATCTCATCATTAATGTTGAGCAAAACTCCAAATTGTTAATTCCTGTTATAGATATTGAAATTCGAAATGCATTCTTTTTTATTGGGAATCATAAGGCTCCAATTGATGTTGGCTACCTTGCAATTTTCTATCAAAAAAATTAGGATGTTATTAGGGTAAATGTTTGTTGTTTAGTTAAAGAGATTTTTAAAGGCTAGGATGTTATTGATATCAATAAAACCCTTATCTGTCTCATTCCAAAGGCAAAGAAACCTAAGTTCATTAACCAATTCCACCTTATCTCATTATATAATGTCCTTTATAAGAGTATCACTAAGATCATCATAAACGAGTTGAAACCATTGTTACAAGAGTTAATTTCTCCTTTTTCAAACTAGTTTTGTTTTAAGAAAACTGATAAAGGATAACATAATCATAGCCCATGTCACGACCTAAACCTAATCATGATCGATATAGATCTCACTGTCTGATTTCCATTAACCTCAATATTATTTAAATCATTTTCGTCCACCAGAAATCTCCTTATTTCTATGAGAATTCAAAATTCATTTTAAATCTTTAAGGAAAAATAGATAGAGTTTTTCCTATTTTTAGACACTTTCCAAAGGGCACATGCCCTAAATCATGAAACTTATAATTTTTCACAATTACAACAACAACATAAAATACATATAATACTACATAACCTCAAAACACATGATATTTATATACACACCAATAACTTTACTCCTAATCCTGATTTAACTATCAAAATTTCCTAACAAGGTGGTCTTTAATTCTTCATAGATATAGTGAAGCTCGAAAACATTCATTTCTACTTGAAAACATTGAAAATAAATGGAATAAGTTATATAAACTTAGTGAGCATATATCTATCATAATTATACTTAAAATTCATTATATCAAGTGACCATATGTTAATCAAGTATTAAAATGGAAATTAACTACAAATCAAATTTCTGAAATTCTGAAACACGCATCGCCAATTCTTGAATCATTGTATTTACCTACATATAGCTCAACTTCCCTATTTCACATCATAAATTATAGTAATCTCAATTATTTGATAGTACATAATATCATTATTATATCATACACAACCCATTCTAAATGGTTATCTAGTTTTCAATTAGTCAATAAGACTCACTTATAATGAAGTCTTGATAATCATATTAAATAAAAGTATTTAAATCAATCAGATTTCAAAGTTATAATATGATATATCACAATTCATTATAAATATACATGCATCCACCATTTAACTCCTGAGTTTGCCTTACATTCCACAAACTTTTTATCTTTGTCCCTCTAGGGTCTGCCTTATACTTTTTACAAGCTTTTTAATAGAAATTTTCCATCCGGTATTCACATCATTGTCCTAATCACATTTCACAATTTCAATGCCACTCTTAGCATAATTCATGATACAATATACACACTAGAACCCAAACTCTACATATCATAATTTTTAATAAAATTTCAATACAAAGTAGCTAGTTCATCATTATAGGGCAATGTTAAAGCATATAATAATATATATAACAACACCATTATGACCTCTTGCATGATCACAATAGTCATTTACATTTTAATAAATTTAATATTATATTTTCTAACATACATGTAATAATGAAAGCTCAATCGCAATCAATCAATAATTAATAATAGCACCATTGTACTCTCCAAGCTTGGTCAATCCACATTCACATAATTTATATACATATTCCTAGCCTATTATTCCATCAAACATAAATGTCATCAAGTAATACTAAGTAATAAGGGTATCTTGCTTTTATCACGAGGTCTCAATAAGGGAAGCAATCACATATGATAATGCATATGTATAATACAAGTTCTACAATTGCATGATTTCTATAGCTCATCATAGTCTTCAAGCACTTAATGGCATCCTTTTATCATATAGTTTTCTCCTATCATTCTCCTTTTTTTTTGTATAATGTATTAAAGAAACCTCTTCACGATTTGATTTTTAGTTCTTAATCATATTTATGCATTTAAAATACTAGGGATTTTTTGTATAAAGGGAAACTTACCACCACTTGGAGAAGTTACTAGTGTCTTGTTGGCATTGAAAAGCATTGTAGCTCATTATAACATCTAAAAGCTAAGCTTCTTACTTTTAGGTTACTCGACCATGTTTTATACATATGTGTTATCATATGTATAAAAAATACATAAATGGTTTTTTCTTAATCATACTCATACATTTAAAATAATAAGGGTTTTTTATATGAAGGGAAATTCATTACCACTTGGAGAACTTGTTAGTCTCTTGTCATCATAAAAAAGCAATGCCGCTAGCTACAACACCTAAAATCTAAGATCTTTACTTTTAAGTTACATAACCATGTTTTTACAGCTTTTCATTGTGCCACTATGTAGCTGTCAGCTAGAGAAGAAGCCATACCCAACAAAAGCAGTATACAATGATGCTAGATCAAGGATTAGGGGAAAAGGGCACATTAGAAGAGAAGAGCCTGTGCTCTTGCAGCCATGACTCGTGGTTTTTTATTCAACACCACTCGGTCAGACACTAGGAAGAAAGCCATTCACAATGATAGCTTCTAATGCCAATGATGGAACCACTAAAAGCAGTGCTAACAAACCCAAAAAGTTAACCCGTAGAAAGACAAGGGGAAAGAAAAGAGAGAAAGAGAGAACAAAAAAATGATGGAAAGGGATGAGAGAGAAAAGAAGAAAAGGAGCTATGGGAAATTGCTTCACAGCACACCAAAAACTCTCTTCTTACTAGATCTTAACCTCTCACCCTTTTGATTCATATTTCAATCAATCTTAGCCTCCTATAAAAATCAAATTCTATTTTCATAAAACTATCCCTTTTTCCCTATCTTATTTGAATACCTATTTAAATATTTTAGTAATCTATAAATATTAGGAGAATATTTTATTAAGTCATGAGTAAATATATATATTATAATTCATCATACTCTAGATTTTTAAAATATTCTTGACAAATTGTGTTAATAAAGGTCATCAACCAAAATTAACATATATATATAATAATTTCTGCACTTTCAACTTTTAAGTATCCCAAAAATTATTAATCATATAAAAATTTAATTAGTTAATTCTTTCCTCAAATAAAATCATGATAATACTTATTTAGTAAAAATTTAAAATATTCACCCTTCATCTTGGTATAATCAAGCAGAGTTTAACTATTCTTATGGCTTAAGATAAATATTTTGAAATTAAAAAAAAATTCCAAATATTACCTTAAGGTATTACAACCCAAGAGTTAATTTATACTATGTAGTAGATATAGAGAAAGAAAAGGTTTTTCGCTATTAAGATTAATCTTATGATCACTTAAATTAGGATTTCATTTGAGAAGTTCTTCATAAAACCTAATTGAAATTTTTTATTGTCAATTTGATTATGAGATGTATTTCCTTTACTTCTTTGAATATTTTATGGAATGGTAATAAAACAAATAAATTTTACCTATTTAAAGGTGTCAAACAAGGTGACGCTTTTTCACCTTATATTTTTGTCCTTTGTATAGACAAATTATGTCATATAATCTGTGATGCCATGGATTGAAAAAAATGGGTTCCAATAAGGGTAGGTTATAAAAGACTACCAATTTCTCATTTAATATTTGATGATGATCTTCTTCTTCTTAGATAAGCATTAGAATAATAGATTATCTTTATTATGTCATGTAGGAAAATTTTTTGTCAATTATTACGCCAAAAAATAAATAATATGAAATTTCACATTTTCTTTTCTAAAAATGTTAAAGACAATTTTTGAAGGAGAATTGTTAATAAAAGTGGCTTTACTCCTACTTTTAATTTAGGAATGTATTTTAGTGTTCCATTAATTCACAGAAGCATCAATAAAAATATGTATGGTCATTTAATCAAACTAATTCAATCCTCCTTAATAGGTTAGAAAGCTTATTGCCTTTTTATAGTCGGTAGAGTTATTAGGTTAGTGATCAATCCATCCCTATCTATACCATACAGGTGGCTTTAATTCTAAAGAGTACTCTTATAGAAATCGAAAGACATGAAAGACCCTTTCTTTAGGGCCATGATGTAAATCAAAGGAAAGTTCATATGTTTACTTAGAATAAGATTTGTCAAAAGAAGTCTTTTAGTGGTTTGGGGTTCAAGAACTTGGTGGAACTTAATTTGGCTTGCCTTCTCAAGTTAGCTTGAAGCTTACATATAAGGTGTACTACTTTTTGGGTGGAAATGTTAAAGCATAAATATGGTAGAGGTGATAACTAGCTTTATTTGTCAATGAAAGGAATGAGGATTCTTTTTTTTTTTTTTGAAAAGCTTTATGTTCTTTATAGAAGTATTATGAAGAGGTTATTATTTGGAAAGTTAATGATGAAAGTTTGGTTCATTTTTAGGATTATTATTGGCTTAATAACTATAAATTGAGAGATTATATTGCTAATCTAGTCTTAAGTCATTTGGAAAACATCTTAATTGCTTAAACGATATCTATTATAGGTGAATGGTATAATGATACCCTAAAAGATTTTCTGCTAGCAAGGATTTTAGTAAAGTTTCATGATATTTAACCTTTAAAATTAATAAATATGTTAAACTTAATGGCTCAACATTTTAACTCAGATGGGAAATTCTTTGTTAAAATTGCATATAAGTTGTTATTTGCTCAATAAGAAAGGAAGATGACTACATATGAAGTTTGATTTAGGCTTAGAAAGGGCCAAAAAAGATTCACACCTTTATTTGGAGATTATATCATAATGGTTTTTTGAACAACAATGAATGTAATCAAAGAAATATGGGAAATTTGAACTATTTAAGATGTAATAGTTCCTAAGAAAGCATCATCCATACTTTCGTGATTCTCAAGTAGCTCATCAACTTTAGTTAAGTTTAGTGCCAAGGAGAAAAAGATTCCATTTCTTTTTAGAAGAGTTAAAGCAATAAGTTACTTCTAACTTGAAGGATAACCATATAGTGGCTTATAATATGAAGTAAAAGTTAGTGTGAGGTGTCAGAGTTTAACTTATTTGGCATTGGAGGAATAAACATCTTTTTTATGCTCATTTTTGCCCTTTCTTATCCCTATAAAATTGTTTTTAATTATGTTAAAGATATCAAGGAGGCATAACAAGTTCTACAGTTGCATGAACTAGTTTCAGGGTCACTAACAGTGCGAGTTAAATGGATTTGCCTTCCTTTAGGGTGGATTAAAATAAACATTGATGCCACAATGAATATTCAAGAAGCCAAAGTTAGGTATAGGGACTCATTTGAAATAATAGATGAGAATGGACTTAGGTTTTATTAAATTCTTAGGAATGTGTGATATGCTTATAGCTAAACTATGGGGAATTTTAGAAGGCCTTAATCTTACATATTAATTGGACTTTCATAACATTTACATGGAAGCTAATTCTAAGGTCTTGGTTGATATGGTTGATATGTTGATAAATAGGCATTATGATAATTTAAGGACTCAAAGGTTGAAATGTAAGTGCTTTTAGCTATTAAATAGAGACTAGAAGATTAAATTATCTCATAGTTATAGAGAAGGTAATAAGTGTATAGATTAGCTTGTTAGTGAAAGTATTAAGCATGACCAAAGGCTTCAAGTACTCCTTGCTCTGCCTTTTGATTTACAAATTTTGCTACTAGCTGATGTTAGTGGGATCTTTACCTTTCATATTATTTCTATGTAATTTTTTTCCTTAAGCTTAGGCCCTTTTTCTTTACCCAAAAAAATAATTTACTATATTTTAAATCAGTAACATATAATAACTTATTTGAAAGGTTATAATGATATGTATAAATTATTTAACATATTAACAATAAAATTTAATATGAAATTGAGATGTTCATAAATAATAAACTTATAAACTCCATTGATCCACTAACTTATCAAGAAGTTTCACAATAAAAAAATGAATATATTATTAAATAATATGATAAAAATAATTGATAGAAGATAACCTAAATATGCTTTTTTTTATAAGTTTCACCTAATTAAAGTTTTAGGATTTTAAAATTTATATTCTAGTTCTAGGTTTTAATATATTTGTCAAATTTATTAATTATTAACAAAAGAAGGATGGGAAAATGCCATAAAAACACCATACAAATTAGCCATCTCCTAATAATTATATTTAATTCAATTAGTTTTAGATACGTGATTTTTTTAATAATTTTATGTATTAAAATAATTTTTAAAATTTTTTATTTAAAATATATTAACTTGATGAAATAAATATATTTATAAATAAGTATATTAATTTACAATTATATGTGTGGTTTAGTAGACCAATATCAAGCAACTTAGAAATAATAAGTGTGATTATATAATTTAATTATAGAAACCAATGAAAATTCAAAAATTTTAAGGTTCTAATTTGCTTAACCTTTAAAAGTGAGAAATAATATAATTTAAAAAATGTAAATTCTCAAAAATTTTAATTATAGAATTTTTAGTGATACTATCCATGATAGAGGCAAACCCAAAAGTATTGTTAGGAAAAATACATGTAAATAATATATATATATATATATAAATTATTATATAGTGAGTATTTTTCTTATTTTCTTTTTAAGTAAGTTAGAATGTTATAAATATAATTATCAAATATTTTATCCTTGGTGAAAAGTGAATTTCCTCTTAGACTAACATGGAGTAATCTAAAAAAGTTTAGAGCACAAAATAGATAATTAAGATATATAAGAAGGATAAAAAAATTAAGGAGCAACCCTTATTAAAATACATAGATTAGCTTATAGATGAAATACAAAATTAGAAGGAAAAAAATCTTATCAAATATACTAATTATAAATGTTAATATGAAAAACTTTTCCAAAAGTTAGATGTATAGAATGGTAAATGGTGAAACAAGCTTTTGAGAAACATCATACGTCAAATATTCATCCTTCAAATAATGTAAGTCTTATTTTAGTCTCCAATCGATAATTCTATATAATATTTTAGTTCTTTTGTGAAAATAAATGTTAAAAAATTAATGCAATTGATGACTTAGCATTATTGATAATGATTTAGCATGTTAATTGATAAGATGGAATTCAAGCAATAAGCTCACTATCTAGCTAAGCAAATTCCTATTGCAAAACTAATCCCTCTTTTTTCCCTATATATTATAATTAAGTTTGAAGCTAGCAACCTTTATAAACAACTTGTATAGGTGTATGGAGCAACTACTAATAGCATCATTGGGTGGTTATAAAAGTGAGAGATGTTAAGTTACTGCCCTTCTTGAGCTTAATTGCTAATATCATGTTGTTACTCCACTATTTGATTATTCATTCTTCTTTGCTTCCCATCTTTCTCTCCATTACTAACCTTTTCGCAATTTAAATTTTAGTTTCAAGTAAAGTATTTTATCCTATATGATTATTAACTTTCCACTAAAAAACCTTCTTCTTTTTTTTAGATCTTACTTCTACAGTTTTAGTAGATATATTTTAATTTTTCCTATTTATGATTTACTCTCTCTTTCATAATTTTTTATTAGGGTTACAAAATAATAGCTAAAATAAAGTATTATAAATAATAATTTCTCATTGCTTCAAACCCTAAATTAGACTAAATTATCCATTCAACCTCTTAATGCAATTTTTAAGATGAAAGAAAAAGAAAGTTTGATTGGGAGGCCTCAAAAATTTTCTTAGGTTTTTATGTTAAAGCTAGAGATGTTGAAGCAATAGTTAAGCTTTTAAAAGCATTTTTTCCTCTCATGTGCATAAAAATGAAAATGGTGATTTTTTAATTTCAAACGAAGTGGCATAGTCTACTTTGAAAGGAAAAAGAAATTAGATGTTTTTTTTTAAGTGTAATGGCCTTGTTTTGATTGTTTAGTAAGTAAGTTGATTGCTTTTAATGTCATGTCATCATAGGCATGCCAAATCATGAATTCTATTAATTTTTTAACATCCATTTAATGGATGGTCTAAAATATTATATAGAATCATTAGTTAGGGACCAAAATGAAACTTGCATCTTCTGAAGGACAAAATAAATACAAATCTAATCTCTTAAAAATTAAGAGAGGTGTTTAATCAATAAAATATAGAAAGCTTATATTAAATATGCATAAATCACTATCATATATACACTTATTAAATTTACTTCTAAGATCATGGAAACATTTAATATTTTGTACTAACCACTTAAATAGCTTGTACCACCTTTCACAACATTTTTGCATTGATATACAAAAAAATAAGGAATATTTAATAAAAAAAAATCAAACAATAAGAGATAACTTATGAATGGATAAAATTGTATAATTACAAGACTTTCGTATCTGCTAAAAGAGCCTGTACTTGTCAACAAATGACATTTTCAACACTTTTTTAGAGATAAATAATGTATTAAGGCTAATACTAGTGGTACTTAACTAAAAAAAATCCAAGTTTCTAGTATTTTGTAATGTAGGATAGAATATTTTTTTTATCCATGATAAACTCTTACTTTTCACAACCATTCAATTTTTTTATATTTATATTACTAAATAAAGATAACTTTTTAAAATTAACTCATGATGTACCCTAATCAAGGAAGTGACTAATTTGTTATCAATAAACTATATGGAACTAGATAATAAACAATACAAAAACTGAAATCCAAAATAACACAACATAAATATTTCAAAGCTTATAAGTAAAAGATAAAAAAAGCTGTAAATTAAGATTAAAATCAATTTTGAACTAACTATTGAACATTCAAATTTAAGGAGAAAAATAATACTTAAATAATTACATATTTATCCTTTCAATTTTCCTAAATAACAAATAATATTAGATATTTGTGAAAAGTGTTTAAGTGTGCAATCATAAATCAACATACACACATGTGTGTGTGTCTTGTAATTAAGACAATTACACCATTAAACACATCTCTTAAAACCTTATTGTTGAACCTTCCTATTTAAGAATTAAGATCTATGGTTATACTAGCTATATGACTTTGTAATTTGTGCTAGAGATAAGTTATATAACCATTTATTTTTAAAGAAAGCAATGGCATTTAGATAAAATATATGAATTAAAAAGAAAATGAAATAAATTATAAAACCCCTCAATAATATATGGCTTAGTTAAGCTCATATATTAACTCCTTAGCAACAGGCTATAACTATAAAATGGGGGAAAAGAAAGTTATTAGTACCACAAGTCAAACTCATTTGAAACAAGTATGTGTATGATAATTTTATATAAAAATATTGAAGTTACTTCTTACCTTTTTTGCTCTAAATTGTTCAACACATTATAGCTTCAAAACTTTCGGGCTTTGAAAGAAATTGTATAGCTTGACTTGGTTCTAAGCAAGCATAATCTCTTAATGCTTACAAAATACTCTATCTATGTATAAATTATGAAAACCAACCTCCATAAGAAAAATGAATAATCTATGAAATCTAGGCAAGAAGAGAATAAGCATTTGGTCATAATAATTCTAAAAAATATATATTTTCTTATCGAAATAGGATATGAGTATATGTATGATATCTTCTGATTATATCATAAAATGTAGTTATATGCAACTAAATAATATGATATAATTTTAAAGTATTTAGTAAAATTTAATTTGAAAGACACTTATACCTAAGTGCACTTATCTTATTTTGTATGGCTACAAGTTATTTATAAATATGGATTTTTTTATTTTCAAAAAAAAGTAGAGGGTTGTTAGCATTTGTTTAGAAAAATAATAAATCATCATTTCCTAATAAAAAAACTAAATTAAAACTTTTATCTTTTAAAGTGAAGAAGTGAGTTTTTCAAAATGTAAAGTTATGCCTTTTGAATTGAAAAGTTATACCTTTTGCAATGAAATTTGTTATTTTTTTGAATTTAACAATTATGTCTCTTGGATAATTTTTTTTCCAAATTCAATAATTTTGTCTATTGAATGAAACTTTTCAAATTTTATAAGCATTTTAAAATTTTAGAGTTATCAAAGCTCTTTCTTTCCTACCATTCTCTATTTTTTCTCTAGCACTTATAGTTATACAAAACTATTTCATAGAAAAAATATAAAGAAATATTTGTTTTTTCTTTCTACAATTTTTCAAAATTTTTATTATCTTAAAGGGTTAATTCATAAAGTATTTTCCAAAGAAAACTTAATTCAAGTTTAGGCATATATTTTTCGAAGGAACAATGTTGTTTTTTACATCTAAAAAATTTATATTCTTATTGCATAATTTTCCTCTAACAATCTTAAAAAATGCTTATGCAACAATGGAGCTTAAATCTTATGGAATATTACTAAAATAGAGATGGGTGTTCTATGCCTTAATTTGGGCTAATTTTGATGAACAATTCTTATGCTATTGATGGCTTCAACAAATAAAGTACATATTTATTATTAGTAGTGGTTTATTAAATAATCAAAGCTTGGTATTAGTATAAATCATTATAGTTTGCTTAAGGTTGGCTGTCATTGGTTTTATCTTAAAATTGGCTTATGTACTAGGTGCCCTTATTTTTGTTAGCTTCAGTTGGCTATAATTTTTAATGTGATTGCTTAGTTATTGATTCAATTGAAATAATATGAAGTAACTATTACTTTATTGCTAATCTACATCAAATTTCCTATTATGTTGATTGTTAGATTATTACTATTGAATCTTTCTCTCATTTGTAAGCAAAAATAATCTCAATTATGTTATAATGATACTTGACAAATTCACAATCTTCTTACAACATGGAGAATAGAAAATTAGTCTTAGCTTTATAAAGGGATTTTTTTCTAAGACAATAAATTCAAAAAATTTTAAAGAGAAGTGATTGAGAAATGAAAAGCAACTAAATTATCCTATCAATTTAGGCATTAAATATCCATGATGTCATGCTCTAAAAAATATATTCTTTTTCTTACTTTTAAACTTAGAACAAATTTAGAATGATTGTGTTAAGGAATTTACTTAAACATCTCATAATTTGGATAATACGCTCTATAGTGGATCTTAGTTTATGGATATCTTATCAATTGTTATAAATAAATGATATCACAAGTGGTTAATTAGAAATATTGAATTTGGAAAAGGATAAATTGCAAACAAAATAGTTGTTGACTTATAAACATAAATTTAATAATTAAAATCACATAATAAGAAGTTAGTTTAATAAGTTAGAAGTTTAGATGCTAAGATTAATGAACCTTATAATAATATAAGAAGTTTATAATCTTAGAACAAAAATATTTGAAAGCAAATAAAAGTCATCTAACAATAGAATATGTTACTATTGTTATAGTAATTCATATATATGTAGAATAAAAGTGGAGGTTTATGAATTAGTTAGTCTTGAATGTGTGAGTTTGAGTGTTAAAACTAGTATTGTTCTAACAAACTGATGTTAAGAGTAAGGTTCAATTATAACAAATTCAACTAGTTAGTTCCACCTTTTTTTTCTTAATTTTTTATGTTAAGAATTTCAAAAATGGAGTATGCAAATTAAAGTTATGTTTGATTATCAATAAATGTTGAAGGTTGTCGAAAAAGGTGTTGTAGAGATTGTTGCAAACGTTATTATAGCTCAAAAGAATACTACATTGAAGACAAGAAGAAAAATTCTAAAGCCTTGTATTTTCTATACCAGGATGTGAATAGTTTTGTATTTGTAAAGATTTATAATGCTACAATGTTTAAGTAGGCATGGGACATTTTTTAAAAATGCTACAAAAGTGTGGACAAAATATAGAAAGTAAGATTTATGATTATTCATTAATGAATATTTTACTAAAGTGCAAATATCAATGAATTAGATGAAGGATAATGATGATAAGACTATAGATTTAACCATTATATGGCAGGAGTAAAGGCAAAAACTATAGTTAATTTACAAGAAGTGTAGACAAAAATAAGAATCTTAGCAATAAAAAAGATAAAAAAAACTTTGATTAAGAACAATTACAAAAAAAGATGGGATAATGATAATAACAAAGGGATAAATAGATTAAGAAAATTTAATAAAGCATATATTTAATGCTATAAATATAAGAAGTTTAGTCATTTTGTTGATAAATGTAGATTCAAAAAAGTAAATAAGAAAGCTAAATAAGCTACTAGATTTGTCCAAAACGATAAGGATAATGAATATTTATTATTAATAATTTCAAGCACTAAAAATTTAAAACAAAATATTTAGTTCTTGGATTTTGGGTGTTTCAAATCACATGACTAAGAGGAAGGAATTGCTTTCTAAGTTAGATAGCATAACAACCTCAAAAGTGAAATTTGTACATAATATTACAATTATTATTGAAAGTAAAAGGAATATATACTGATTTAGAAAAAAGATAGGAGTGATCATTCTAGTATAATTGATGTTTTATATGTTCTTGCCATAAATAACAATTTGTTAAGCTTGGACATCAAGTTATGACAAATGTATAAGGAAAGAAAGTGATGAAAGCTCCTTTGTTAAAAAATAGGACCTTTAAAGTTGAGATTCATAATAGATCTTATAATGCCTTAAAGTAGTTGTTATATATAATAATTAGGTTTGGCACCTAAGGTTAGGCCATTTAAACTTAGTAAGCTTAAATTAGCAAGCAAGTTTAACATGGTATTTGGCTTACCCAGTGCGCAAATACTAAATAAGTTATGTGAAGCATGCATGCTAGGCAAATAATATAGGAAAAGTTTTATGAAGTAAACTCCTTACAAAATAATAAAATTATTTGAGTTAGTGTATCCAAATATTTGTAGTCTTATTAGACCAAAACTCTTAGCAAAAATAGATATTTCATCACATTTATTAATGATTTTAGCAAAAAAAATTGGATTTACCTTATGAAATAAAATTCAAATGCTCTTGAAACCTTCAAATTATTTAAATAGATGGCTAAAAAATAAAGTGAAAATTTATTGAAGACTTTAAGAATTGATGGTTGAGGGGAATACAACTATGATGATTTTAAAGTATATTATGATGTTAAGAACTTTATACATAAAGCGACTATCCTTTATACTCTTTAATATAATAGAGTAGCCAAAAGGTGAATATAACTAACCTAAATATGGCTAGAAGCATGCTTAAAATTAGAGTGTGCTTAATTCCTTTTACAGTGAAGCTTTGTCATGTACTATTTAAATTCTCAAGCTAAATAAGCTTGGTCAAGCTAAAAACCAAGTATCATTTGTCTGATTAATGTTTTTTAAGTCATTATATCTTGTTTATAAACTAATTAATTGAATTAATTATAGGGTGATTATAAGCATGCAAGGATGTAGAAATTAATGAATTAACATATTGTGTTAGAGTATAAGAGACAAAATAGAAGATAGGAATGGAATTTTTTTTATATTTGAAGAAAATAACTTAAATAACTCTAATATTTCATCACTTGATCGAAGAAATGAACAAGAATAGCATAAGTAACAATCCAAACCCCTGAGAACATGAAAGTTTTCCAATAGATTCAATGACTTTGATATGTTCACAGATAGTTCTATTAATGAAGAAAGTGATTTTGTACATCTTACCATGTTTGCAAAAGTTGAACTTATTAAATCCAAGAAGTAATCTAGATAGAAATTTAAGTTGAAGCCATGGAAAAAAGGAAGTTAATGCTATTATAAAAAATGAAGCATAGGAGTTAGTGGAACTGCCTAAAGATAATAGGCCTATTAATGTGAAATGGACAAACTAGATAGGAATATAAAGAAGTACAATACTAGTGGTAAAAGACATTTTATAAAAACCAAAGGTAAATTATCTTGATGTATTTTCACGAGAAGTTAGAGTTGAAACAATAAGACTTGTAGTGGCTATTATAACTTTTTGAGGATGGAAAATACACTAGTTAGATATGAAATTTACAAAAAGACTTTTGGATAAAGAGGGTTATGTTGGTTAACCTCTTGATTTTAGTATTATGGCTAGTGAAAAGAAGGTGTATATATTGAAAAAGGCTTTATATAAGCTCAAAAAAACACCAAGAGTATAGAATAAACAAATTGACTTTCTCTTTTTATTGCAGAATTTTGAAAATTGAACTAATGATCATAACTTATATGTGAGAACTACAGAGCTTGGACAATTATGGTTGTATATTTATATATTAATGATTTATTGCTAATTAAAAATAGTGAGTGTAAAATTGAAACCTTCAAAAAGTGTATGAAAAAAGAGTTCAAGATCTTTAACATGGAGTTATCTTATTTTTTTGGGATGGAGTTTAAGTAAAAAAGAGTCTTCATGTATCAATCCAAGTATGCAACAAATATCCTAAAAAGATTTAATATAATCTAGTGTAATACCCTTTAAGTCCTAATTAAGACATGCTTAAGGTCAGTTAAAGAAGAGAAGACTAAATTAGTTGATCCTACATATTTCAAACAAATTGTTGGATGTTAGAGATACTTGTGTAATTGTAACACTTGAAAGAAATCCAATAGATTAAGGTTAGTAGAATTTAATTAGAAAACATTTATTAGTGACTAATTAATAAATACTAATTAATTTTTATTGATGAAAAACTCATTAAAAATAAATTAGAGAGATCAAAATACTTTTAGACATATTTAAGAGCTAAGATTAATAAAATTTCAAAGTAACTGAAGGTTTTTACTTAAAACTATCCTATAAAAATGTAAGTAGTTAAAATGAAGAAATTTTGGCAAATTTAAGAGGGAATGCATAGTCACATAAATATACCCGAAAGTAGAAATCTTAAGTAGTAATGGTGCTATAATAGTTTGAAGGATTGACAACTCAGTAAAAATCCTAATTCAATGGATTATTGTCTAAAATCTTAGTTAGTGTTTTATTAAAGAAAAAATGAGTTTTATATTAATTAATATAAAAATAGTGTAATACTCACTAGTGTTGCTTAATTAAGCTGGACTAGCATTATGGATTCAAGTAAGTGATTATTTTCTTATGAAAATTGAGTTGATATGGAAATTTTGATCACAATTATTTAAGGAAATAAATTGGTTTTAACAATTTCTAAGTAATATTTTCATTAGAAAATTAGAAAATGATGATACGAATTAAGGAGCACTATTTTATTTTAGCTTAGAAACATATGTTGTTAAACTTATGGTTTAAGCTTTTTAAGCATTATTTTATTACAAAGAATGAATTGTCTAATTTAAAGCAAAACATGTCATCAATTAAGATAAGAATGCATTTAATATTATCATATAGAAGCATTTATGGAAGGAATATTTCCATTCAATGAGGAAATATGTTCTTAGATTAGAAAGAGAATAAGATCTTATGAGATTATGTGAGATTTGAGAAGATATTGCCTACATGTAGGGGTTCCAATGTGTAACCTATTGGAAGCATGAGATTGAATTAGATCCATGAAAGATTTGCTTCATTTTTTTAGGGTAAAACCATGAGCCAATAAGAAATAAGATGATGATGTAATCTTGCCTTAAAATGGTGACATAAGAGACTTAGTATTTTACTATAAATAGGAATAATGTTTATAAGTTCTCTTCATACCAAAATTGAGAGCAAACCATGGTTAGAGAAAGAAGAGTGAGAAAGTTCTTAAAAGTGTTCTTCTTCTTTTTTCATATTTTCCTAGTGAGATCTTGAGAGTTTTTTAAGCTGTCTTAGTGTTTTGTTAAAAGTTTCTTGTAGAAAGGCTTGGTAGATCTTGGAAAAAAGGTAAAAGAATTATCATCTCTTAATTTCATTTCTTTTCATAGATTTTTTAAAGAGTTCTTCTAATAACTTCATGTTGTTTGTGAATAATGGAACTTGAAGCCATAGGTGCACAAAGAAAGCAAGCAAAGCTTTAAAGATTGAATGAAAATCTACCTAATTTCTTTTTAAGTTTTCTTTAAGAAAATTTAGTATGGATGAAATATATATGAGTTGTGCTTGATGGAGTGTTAAAGCCATGATTTTTCATAATGAATCTTGTTTTCCTATACTTAGAAAAATGTTTTCTTAAAAAGGAAGTGTTTTGGAAAAAGTTTGGCTTTAAAAGTCATCTTATATTTCTAAAAATAATCTTAAGATTTTGAAAGGTGAATCTTTTAAAAAATAAGAAATTTTCTTGAAAAAGAAAATATTTTTGATGTTGAAACATTCCATACCCTAAAAGTTATTTTCATTACTCTAAAAGGTAAGGTTTTGAAAATATTTTTTTAAAAAAAAAGAAAGGAGGCAAATTGCTACTTTGAGAAAGGATTAGAAAAGAAAGTAAAAATAAAATTTTTGAAAATGATTTGGAAAAGACCATTCAATTTTTAGTTCTTGGATGGTCACCTTTTGAAAATATAGTTTCATGCAAAATAAGAAGCAAAAATCTTGTTTGAAAAAGCATATAAAGCTTACAAATACCATTATGTATCCTAGAATAAAGTTTTAATTTTTTAGATAAAACTAAGTTTATATGTTTCTAAACTTTAATAAGGGTATTATATGATGGTTAAGTTAAAGTTTTCAAGCAAAAATCATATTTAAAACCTACTATAATCTTTCAAGTTTCATGTCTAAATCTTGAAAAAAAAATTCTATTTTTATGGAAAAACTTATTCTACTTGTTTCTAAACTCTTTTGAAAATGTTAGTACATATTTATATCAAAATTTTTAAAGAAAAACAAGTTCAAAATAAGCCTTGAAGCTCTCAATATTGTGTTGGAAAAATAGCATTAAAAACTACATTTTTCAAAGTGAAAAATTATTTATTTCAAAATTGGTTTTTTTAGTAAAGTGCTTCAGTTACTAGTGTAAAATATTTTGAGCATGAGAATGGTTGAAATATGACAATTAGTCTCTCTTTTCCAAGATTGAAAATTCTTGAAAACTTTAAAAAATTTAATTTAAAAATTAGTATTTCAAACTAAGGGTTGCATTTTAAAAGCTAGTAAAGAATTGTGATTGAATGCATGAGTATTTGATATTAATATGTGATGAAATTGTGTAATTTTTGTACTATTGGACAACATGTATTTATGCTTGAATTAGTGAGGAAAAGTAGTTTTCTTACTTAATAAAATAGTAAGTAAAATATAGGTTTGAATATGCTAAGGTGTAGAAATGATACAACTTGAAAAACTTTAATTGATCTTCATAGTTTTGTTATGTGAAATTAAGTGATATCTTTTTGTTTTCAATGAAATTATTTCTTGATTTTAAGCTTAAAACTGGCTAGAATTAATATTTTAAGACTATGTTTAAATATGGAAAAAATAGATGTGGAAATTTGAAATAAGTGGTGCTCAATTTTGAGCTAAAATCCATGAGCATGTATTGCTTCTGGCGCATAATGTATGTTATGAAATAGATTATAAATTATCTATTCACTAGTGATATATGATATCATATGATAAAGCATGACTTGAACACTATGACATATAATCTAGCATGTGAATTAAAAAGCTTGAATGTTAAATGTGACAAAATAATTGTGAATACTACTTTGCTAGATTACATTATTATAGATATGATATTATTACTTATGCGATGATCTTGGCATGGATAATATTATGATCTCACCTTGATATGAAAAATATGATCTAAAATGATAAGCTAGAGAGATCTCTATATGAAAATGAGTTGGAGAGAACCCTATGTGAAAATATCGCTTAAATGCTTTATATGACAAAAAAAATATGAATATGTGATATGAAATCTTATGGAAATGTCCAGAGTTTGGCCCAATGCCTATATCGAGTCACACGAAATGAGGCATGGTAAATGGTATGGAGGAACAAGGTTAGGATAAGTGTAAGTATGATTGGTTTTGGAGTAACAAGAAAGTAAACATGCATACCTCTTGCTATTTGTAATGTATGATTATATTAGTAATATGCATGTGATTGACTTATGTGCTCAAATTCTATTCATTTTGAATTATTATAAATGCAGCATACATAAATGATAAACATGTGAAATGCTTTAGAAAAAAGGATTCTCTAGTAAGGAAAGTTGTTCAATATATGTTTTATGTATATTTGACATTTTGGCTAAAACTCATTAGTAAATTAATGTGATAGCCATTCATTAAGTAATTAAATTAGTCACTATAGTTGTTATTAGATTTTTCAAATACTTTGGATACACATGGCACCTACTAAGATTTCGAACATTTGGTGGCACCTATATAAGATTGCATTTGGATGGTATAGGCTTGAGTTTCACCTTGTTAAATGCATACCAGTTCGTGATTGACTATAAGTAAAAGCACCATCATTGGCATTACTAGCCACACCAATAGTAGTAGCAACAGATAATCCACTACCATATTCTCTAGCCCTAGAGGACCATATCACCTATGATTCTACTAAGATAATTGATAACTAATTTAGTAAATAGCTACTATATTTATCTATTTTTAAATTATTTGTATAATATTGCTCCAACTATTTTCTCTTAATTTGTATAACTATTTTGAAACTTTGATGATTGGTTACTAAATGGCCCAAGTAGCCTTCTATATAATTAACTTACATGTATAATTATGTATAATATGTGATGCATATTTATGTCTAGGTATGGTTTTGATGGTATAAATTTATTATTCTAATGATTTTTGTAATGTATAGCAAGTTGATCCACATGATTTTCAAAAGACAAAAGAAAAAGGAAAAATAATTTTCAACATCCAAGGTATTTTATACAAAGGTGTTTAGATTATAGAAAATGCTATTATACCTTTAAGTTTTTGAAAAACTTTATTATATAATGAAAAGTCATTTTCTTTTATAAAGTAGTTTTTAAAAACAATAAGTTTATTGATTTCAAAGAAAGATATGATTTTTGAATATTTTAGGAAAGTATGTCTTCTCTAAAGTATGTTTTGAAATAAATAAAACCCTTTCATTTTTTTGAGTTTTATAACTTAATCCTATTTTATTATATTTATTTTATGGTTTGAACTTGAATTTTGAAATGAAACTTATTCCATGAAAAAAGTCAGAAAAGTTCTTTAACAATTTTCTTTCTAAAATATCTTTCTATTTTCTTGAAGAATTTTCAAGAAAAAATATTCAAATAGTTTTATAAATTTACTTTCAAAATCCATTTACTAAAAAGAAAAGGTCCTTAATATTTTTGTATGGTGAGTATAAACTACTAAATCACTTTTTTTAACCAAAAATAATTTTCTGAATCTATATTCATTTGTTGATAGAAGATTCTATTTATAAAATTATTGATTATTTTTTATCAAAAGAAGTATTTCTAAAATATTATTTGTTAAGGTTTCATAATGTTTGTCTTTTGAATAGAGGTTTGGAAACTTGCATATGTGAATGTGTAAGTAAATTTAGTGAAATTTCCAAATTTGAGATTTCTGCATCTTGCATATTTTCAAAAAAAATAGTAAATTTTATAAAGTGATTTTGTTTTGAAAGGCTTATAAAGATGTTCAATTAATGTCTTTATGTTAGTCATGATAGTTCAAAAATGGATCATAAACAGTGATATTAAACCTAACTTTATTTATAAAATGGATCTAGTAAGCAAATGTATGGAAAAACCTTAGTATCTTCATCTTTTAGTTGCTAAAAGGATTCTAAGATAAATTAAAGGAACATATGACTATGGTTTGTTATTTCATAATAATTAGAATTATGTAAACAAAGAATTTATAGGATTTTTTTCTATGTTGATTGGTATGGAGATAAGGACAATGGAAAAAGTATCTCATGTTACTTATTTAAGCTTAGATATACTCCTTTTTCTTAGAGCTCAAGAAAATAATCTATAGTTCCCTTATCCTTTTGTGAAGCGAAATATGTTATAGCTTATAATAGAGCCTGTCAAGTAGTATAAGTAGGAAATTTGTTAAAATAAAAGCACATGAAGTTAAAGGGCCTAAAAAAGTAGCAATGGATAATGTATTAGCAATAAGCCTAGCTAAAAATCTAGTAGCACATCAAAGGAACAAGCACATTGAAACTAGATTCTACATCCTAAGGGATTATGTAAGCAAATATAGGGTTGAGCTTTTATATTGCAGAATTGAAGATCATATTATTGACATTTTAACTAAACCATTGAAGTTTGAAAGGTTTAAGAGATTAAGAGAGATGATGAATGTACTTTCCTTGAAGAAATTGAATTAGTAAAGGTGTATTGTTGTAATAATTCAAATTTATGTAAAATAAAAGTGGGGGGCTGTAAATTAGTTAGGTAGTTAGCTTATGACAATTAGATGTTACATATGAAGGTGTTGTATTTTGTATATATTTATAAGAAAGCAATGATATGCCTAATGTATAAAAAAAAAGCAGCAAGAGTGAATAATAGTGAAGTATGGCACTTTTGTTTTGAGATTGCTCCTTTTGAATGTGTGAGTTTATGTCCTAAAATTAATCTTGATCTAATAGTTACAAACTTAATTATATATTTTAATTTTATCCATTCAATTTATCTTAAAAGATCAAAAGTTTCAAAACTTAACTTTGTAAGAAGGTTCTCATCAATAACTAAATAAGAATTAATCAAATTCAAAAAAGAGTTAGATGTTCAACTACCTTTTTCACTAGATATGGTAGTTGTTGTTTACATGTAAAAATATTTTTTGAACTACCATTAATTAGGTCTTTTATTTTATTTTATTTAAAATGGGTTGAATTTGATCTTAGAGTTATAATTTTAAGTCCAGTTTTTGTGATCACTTTTATGAACAAAAAAAATGTCTAGTGGGCTGATGTGTTCTGCAATAAGTGTAGACCTTTAACTAATTATGCTTTTAATAGATGAGTCCAATAGCATTTTTTCTTTAATTAGGTTAGGTTCCCCTAACCACTCTATGCTTTATTCATAACCATAAAATACTTTATGAATCTTGGTGCCCCGTCAATTGCAAATTTATAAAGAAGACAGGGAAGATTAAACCCTTCTTCATCAATTAATTCATATTTCATTATGGTGAATATAGGTACACTATCTATTTTCTAAAATTATATATTTTATATTCTTGATTTATGTAACTTTGTATCCTGTTTGAATAATTTTTACTTATATTTGGTATCAGAGGCTTTTGCAATAGATTTAGAATTAAAATACATGTCTTTTTCATGTAATTTATATGATTATTATTATCTATTTTGATTTAATAATTTTTTTTATCAAATTGAATATAGATTTAGATATATTTTGTTTTCTATTCTTTTATGTTTAATTTGATATAATATAATTGTCTTTGCCTTCATAGATTTTTGCAAATTCAGTGCATAATTTTTTTCTCTATTGAACAACCTGCAAATTTAGTCGGGAATTACAATTTACCCGAACTAATATTCTGATTATACTTCTTTTACTGTCCAAATAAAATACATTATTTATGTATAATTGTTTTGTCAAAATATTAATTTAATTTTACTGTTCACGATGAGCATAATTTATGTTTATTCATTGCCATTGATGTGTAATATAGTGTAATTTGTGTTTATTTCTATTCATAAATGAGATATTATCCTAAATATACCTTTTATTATTATTTTTGTCCTTTTTTCTCTAGCTGAAATTCATTACATAATACAGTGTGATTTTTCTGGTTGAATATAATACCGAGTATTATGGCTGAAATTTGTGTTTATTTATAAAAAAAACTTGAAGATGTCATGCATCTTCAGTAAAGATGCAAAGCTAAAGCCCTTGTGGCTTTATACATATGTGTGACCTATACATGCATTACTATAATTTTTTAATATTTTATTTATTTATTTATTTTTAGGGTTGTGATAGATATTTATTATACATTAATATTTCTCTAGATAGAAAATTCTTTTAATAAAAGAAAATTGTGAAAATATCTAGAAAATAATATTTATTTTTTTATAATTACATTAGTGTATTTCATTCTCCTAAAATTACAATTCTAGATATACATTCTTTTAAAGAAATTAGGAGAAAAATTAGGAAAATTTAAATCTTTCTAATTTGCATTGAATATATGCATATTAAGATCATGTTTTGATATAATATGATTTTTTTATAATTAGTATTGATGTATACTGTTTAGCATCCCTTAATGGACTGGTTATGTTTTATTTTAATTTATAATTTTGGACTTAATTTAAATATCATGATTCTTTTAGGAGACTTATGGGTTGAAATAGGTAATTATCACCAAAATAAAATTATTTATTTTGATTTATAAGTCTTCAAGTTATTAATAAATATTTATGAAATTAATTTTTAATTATTTCACATAATTACATGCCCAAAGTGGGTAAGTATGTGTTGTAATTAAAAATGAGCTTATTAATATTTTTAATTATTTTATATAATGACTTGCCCAAAAAGAATTATTGTATGATATGATTAGAAATTAGTTTATTAAAATAAAATATTATTTTTAAATTTATTTTATTATTATAAATTTTACCTACTTAAAAGGGATAATTTTATAATAATAATAATATATTATCTTGATTGGCTTCAATTTTAAAAAGGTTTTTTACTTACTGCATTCTCTCCTTCTGCCCAAAGGAGAGAATGTAGTAATATTTCATATACTCCTAAATGTGATTATGGTTAAATTTAAAATGCTTAAAACTTACATATCACATATTTAATTGTTCTTTCACAATCTTTTTTACAATGAACAATAACACTGTAGCTATTGAATTGTTAAATTATACAAATTATAAAAGGTAGAAGCAGGATATAGAGTTTGCTCTTAATATTATAGATCTTGATTTAGCCTTACGTAAGTTAGAATCGCCAATACTTGCTCCTGAAAGTACTCAAAAGTAAAAAAATTACTATACAAAATAGAAGAGATATAATAGATTTAGCCTCATTGCAATTAAGAGATTTATACCTGAATATCTACTGAGTGGATTGATAGATGTAACCAAGGCTAAAGAATTTATGGATGTTATAGGGTAAAGGTATCAAGTATCTAATGTTGCTAAATCTAGGTGCCTGACGAAGGAACTGATGACCATGAAGTATGACAACATTACTGGTATAAGAGAGTTTAATATCAAGATGGTTCACCTCTAAACTTAATTGAATAACTTAAAAATTGAATTGTCGGATGCATTTCTTATCCCATATACCTTGAATTCCTTACCTCGAAAATTCAGTCAAATCAAGACAGCCTATAATACCTTGAACACACTCTGGACCATTAATGAACTTATTACTAAGTGTGTTACTAAGGAAGAAAATTTGAGGAAAGAAAAGAATGAAATAAGTTTTTTGACCTAGCTAAAATCCTTACCCAACAAAAAACTAACCCACAAGAAAAAGAAACCTAAATCACACTCTCCAAGGAACAATTCTTCTAAATCTTAGAAGGCCCAAAGGCATGGTGATAATAATACCGATCATAAATCACAAGTGCAAGGCCCTAAAGGTTTCATTCATAAGAATGTAGAGTGTTATCATTATCATAAGAGGAAAGATTGCTATAAATTCAAGTCTTGGTTAGAAAAGAAAAAGAACAATGAAAATGATAAACCTTTATCCTTAACTTGCTTTGAATCAAATTTAGTTGATGTCTTTATAGATTCTTAGTGGTTTGATAATGGTTCCACAACTCATGTTACAATTACCTTGTAAGGGTTTAAGCTTATAGTAGGAAATGATCTTGAAGTTATAGTTAAATACATAGGAGATGTTTTTTTATGTTTAGAAAACTCTATTGAGATTACATTGAATAATGTTTTTCATATTCCTAGTTTTAGATGTAATTTAATTTCAATTTCTCTTTTGGATAAACTTGGATACATATTTATTTTTAGAAATGAAAAAGTTGATATTTTATTACATTTTAAGTCCATTGGTTTTGGTGTTCTTGATAATGGTTTATATAGGTTACTATTAGCCTCTAATAGTCTTTTTGCTTCATTGAATGTTAAAAATGTGATTTCAAAAAGACCTAGAGTTAAGGAAACATCATTAATGTTATGGCATAGGAGATTGGGACATATATTTAGGGAACGGGTGGGGAGGTTAATTAAAGAGAATATTCTTCCTTCCCTAGATTTTGATGATATGAACATAAGTATGAGTTGTGTTAGGGGCAAGTCAAGTAAGATTAAGAAGAAAAGTGTTACTTGTAATTCTAATCTTTTAGAGATAATTCATACTGATATATCTAGACCATATTCTCCCACCATTTATGGTTATCATTATTTTATCACATTCATTGATGACTTTTCTCAATATGGTTATCTTTATTTGATAAAAAAAATCTAATGTACTTGAAAAATTCAAAAATTTCAAAATTGAGGTTAAAAAATAATTGAAAAAAGTCATCAAGATTGTGAGATCTGATCGTGGAGGTGAATATTATAGCAAACAAGATATGTTTGGGCAACACATAAGACCGTTTGCTAGGTTTTTACAAGATTGTGGAATTATTCCACAATATAACATGCCTGGTAGTCCTGAGCAAAATAGTGTCGTTGAAAGGCACAAACAGACTCTCAAAGACATGATGAGAAGTATGATGAGTGGAACAAATTTACTTGAATTTCTTTAAGGTGAGGCCATTAAAATTGCTTTATACATCTTTAATCGTGTTCCTAGTACCTAAAATACCCTTTGAGCTTTGGACTAGCAGAAAACCTAACCTTAATCATTTTTGAGTTTGGGGTTGTCTTTCTAAAATGAAAATTTATGATCCATTAGTTAAGAAACTTAATCCAAGATTTGTTTGTTGTTACTTCATAGGGTATCTAGATCGTGCAAAATCTAGATCGTGCAAAAGGATACAAGTTCTATTACCCTACAAAAGGTACAAAAATAGTTGAGTCTATGACTGCAAAATTTCTTGAACTTGATGTTGCTAATTTGTCACCAAATCTAGGGTACCTTGAAATACAAAATGATCCAGCTTCCATTACTATTCCACTAGTTTTACCTAGTCAGACTATTGTACTTCCATCTATTCATGTTGAGACATAAAATGATCAAAATATAGAGTGTGATCAAATTGTAGAACTTGTTTTAGTTGTTCCCATTAAGAACCATCAATTTGTTCAACCTATGGAACAGATCCCAATTAGAAGGTCAGTTAGACAAAGGAGGGCATCAATTTCAAATGATTATTATATCTATCTTGATGAGGTTGAATATGACATTAGAGATATTGTTGATCTAACTATATACAGTCAAGCAATGAATAATTAACAGTCTAATTTGTGGTTGAATGCTATGAATGAGGAAATTCAGTCTATGATTAAGAATGAAGTGTGGGAACTTATTGAGCTTTCACAAAATTGTAAGGCAATTGGCTGTAAATGGGTGTACAAGACTAAAAAAGATTTAATTGGTAGATTTGAGCGATTTAAAACAAGATTAGTGATTAAAGGTTTCACTTAAAGAGAGGGAATTGACTACTCTGAGACTTTCTCACTAGTATCTTCTAAAGACTCATTTAGGATTATTATAGCCTTGGTTGCACATTTTAATTTGGAGTTTCACTAAATGGATGTTAAAATAACTTTTTGTGCATACATGAAATAACTTGAGGGTTTTAAGATAAAAAGATTTGAGCATCTGGTGTGCAAGCTATGAAAATCAATATATGCTTTGAAACAAGCATCCTGGCAATGGTATTTGAAATTTAATGAGTTAATTATATTTATAGGCTTTACAAAAAATAAGGTTAACTAATGTATTTATTTCAAGGTTAGTGGGAGTAGCTTCATTTTCCTTATCTTGTATGTTGATGACATTCTATTAGTGAGCAATAGTCTAGCTTTGCTACATGATACTAAATAAATATTATCTAGAGCTTTTGACATGAAGGATTTTGATAAGGCATCATTTGTTTTAGGTATTCATATTCACAAGGACAGAACTCGTAACTTATTGTGATTGTCTCAAAAGGCTTATATTGATAGAATTTTTAAAAGATTTGAAATGCAAAATTGTAAAACTAGGGATGTTCTAGTTGTGAAAGGTGATAAGTTTAGCAACAAATAGTGTCTAACAAATGAGATAGAGAAATAGTCAATGTAAAATGTTCTTTATGCAAGTGTTGTAGGAAGTTTAATGTATGCTCAAGTTTGCACTAGACCAGATTTGACTTTTGTGGTTAGTGTTTTTGATAGGTATTTGTTTAACCCTGAAAGAGATCATTAGTGTGCTGCTAAGAAAGTTATGAGATACTTGCAGAAAATCAAGAGTTATATGCTTGTCTATAAAAAGGTTAATAACCTAGAAGTAATTAGGTATTCAGACTCAGATTTTGCTGGATGCTTCAATGATATGAAATCTACTTCAAGTTACATCTTCATGATGGCTAAAAGTACTATATCTTGGAAAAGTGTTAAGCAAACATTGATAACTTCTTTCATCATGCAAGTAGAATTCATTGCCTGTTACGATGTTACTTCACAAGTTATTTAGTTGAAAATTTTTATTTTAGGATTACAGATTGTTGATTTTATTACCAAACCATTGAAAATTTATTGCGACAATAGTGCTACGATTTTCTTTATAAAAAACAATAAAAGTTTTAGTGGATTTAAGAGTTTGGAGTTGAAATACCTCACAGTCAGAGATCTTGTGAAGAAAAGGAACATAGTGGTAAAGCACATTCATATTGATGCTATGCTAGCGAATCCCATGACTAAAGGACTTAGACTTATAATTTTTCAAAAGCTTGTTGAGAATATGAGAATTGTATATTCTTTTGATATCTTTGGTTAGTAGGAGTTGTTTTGATTTTTGTGACTATCTTTTATGTAATTTTTCATATGTTTATTTTCTTATATCTTAATATATACTTGTTGGTACATTGATTATGAATTTATGTTATCTTATTGATGCATGCATCATTTAATTATAATGTGCCAATATTGTTATAATTTTTTATAAAGGTTAAGACTCGGTGTCAGTCGTTAGTTCATTATCTTAATTATTTTTCTCAAAATTGACACTATTTTGGGATTTGTGAGACAATCTAGCTTTGTATGTTACCAATTGATTTGTCATGTTATGTAAATTTATTAAAGAAATCATCAAGGATTGACATGAAAGATAAGTATGGTTTGATCATAATTTTTAATGCCATCTTTCATGCTACACTATCACATTAGTGACTAAGTATGTATAGTTCATAATATTTAGTAACTATGGAAGGTCCTACATTATTAAAGAATGTTATTGCTGCCATGATTCCGTATCATTGGTTATATAAGCTTAGTCAAATTTTTAGGTATTTATCTCTAGGGTGGTGTATTTTTAAAATTATGGCCACATGTATTTAAAATTAGTCTTCAACCTAAGAGTCATTTTTTAAAATAAAATATTTTATAAAATAAATTAATTACAATTAATGTTATCCAAGTAGGAGAATGTAAAAATATTTTTTGAACTACTATTAATTGGGACTTTTATTTTATTTTATTTAAAATAGGCCGAGTCTGATTCTAAAGTTATAATTTTAAGTCCAATTTTTATGATCACTTTTATGGACAAAAAAATGCCTAGTGGACTAATGTATTCTGTAGCAAGTGTAGATTTTTAACCAACTGGGCTTTTGATGAGTGAGCCCAATAGGATTTTCTATTTAATTAGATTAGGTTCCCTTAATCACTCTACGCTTTATTCATAATTACAAAATACTTTATGAATCCTAGTGTTCCATCCATTACAAATTCATAGAGAAGGCAAGAAAGATTAAACTTTTCTTCATTAATTAATTCATATTTCATTATGAGGAATACATGTACGCTATTTATTTTTTAAAATTATATATTTTATATTCTTGATCATGTAAGTTTATATCTTATTTAAACAATTTTTGCTTACATTGTATACTTCATGATTGGCCCAACAAAAAGATTTTAAGCACTACAAATTCACCACAAAAGTCATCAAGTAAGCTTCCAAATATACAACCTCTTATAAGTGGTTGAACTATTACAACAAATTTATCATTTATGAGTATTGTTGTCAATGGAACCTACTTTCGGAATTTACAAGTTACAGCCAACCACTTGAGTAATTAGTATGTTTAGTTATTTAATCCTGTGTTTTTTCTTTGATATTGTAGGTTTTAGTTTTTCTTTTTTTTTATATTAAGTTAGGTTTGTTTCCTCTTATCCTTATTCTCGTCTATTGTTTGATGTGCCAAAAAAAGGAAAAACATTTCTATAATTTTAAAATAAAATATAAAGTGTGTTTGGTTTCTGTTTTTAAAAATAATTAAAAATGATTTTCTATTTTTAAAAATAAAAGAAAAAAAGAATTTATTTGTTTAAGTATTTTTCTTTTCATTTTTAAAAAATGTTTCCAAAATATGTGTTTTTAAAAACAAGAAAACAAGAATAATTTTAAGTTATTTTTGTTTTTTTTTTTACAAAATACACTTCATTAATAATATTATTATAATTGAAGATTATTTTCAGAATAACTTACTAAATATTTTTTTTCTCATTATTTTTAAAAATTATTTTTAAAACCTATTTTTAAAAATAATTTTAAAAATAAAAAACAGAAAACACAAACAAACACACCCATAGTTTTTCCCCCTTTCCAAAGGCTTTATAAGGGCGAGAAAATTCAACCCGAGCCTCAAGTTTCAAGGGCATTTCTGTCAATATGGAAAATACGCCAGCCGTCCCATTGAGCGCAGTGCAGCCCTCCAATTTACGTTATCCATTATTATCTACATGCCAAACGACAGCCTCAAATCCACAGTTGCTCCGATTCGTTTCTGCCCCTCGAAAGCCTACTTTATCCTAACTCTCGGGAGACCTGATCCTGTACTCCATGCATATCGCTACCCGAGCGTCCAGACATCAAGTCAGCTACCACGAGTCAATGATTTTCTTTGAAAGATCAATCTATTGTCCAACATAAAATGAGGCCGTAGACCGCACCACATTAGATTACTGGAATTTTTGACAAACAGAAACCAGCTGACAATATTTTAAGCACACTGCCTTGACTGCATTGGAGCCCGGGACAGTCTTCTCTTTTGAAGTGCTTACAGCAAACTTGCATGGCGAAGCCAGTCTCTATCCAAGTTTGGAACCCAAATGGGAAATACAGAGTTGTTAGCACAAAACCTATGCCAGGAACTCGCTGGATCGATCTCCTAATCCAGCATGATTGTCGTCTTGAAGTAATCATCAAACCAATTCTATCCAGTCATCAATTTCGAATTGGGGTTTTCTGTATGGATTTTAATGAAATTTTGTTCATACTTAGATATGTACAGAGAAGAAAACAATCCTGTCAGTTGAGGACATTATTGCTTTGATTGGTGATAAGTGCGATGGAGTTATTGGTCAGGTAATAAATCATAAAGTTTGGATTTTTCAAATTTGTTTTAAGTTTTTTGTATTTGGGTGTTTGGGTTTTTATGCGAGTGAGTTGGTATTACAGCTGACGGAAGACTGGGGAGAAGTGTTGTTCTCTGCACTAAGCAGAGCAGGAGGCAAAGCTCTTAGTAATATGGCTGTTGGTTATAATAATGTGGATGTCAATGCTGCAAATAAGTACGGTATTGCCGTTGGCAATACTCCTGTAAGTTTTCTCTTATTGCAAAGTGTCAATTTAATCTATATATGCCTTAATTTGAATAGAGTTCTTGGATACCGCATAAATGGGATATCATCTGTGACCTCTTGATTGGTTGGGATGGATTATGTATTCTTTGTGTCAATCATCCTTGAGGACGAGGAAATATTGAAATATGAAGACTTATAGTTCAGTGTTCATATGGTAGGGAGTACTGACAGAGACAACAGCAGAGCTGGCGGCTTCACTTTCATTGGCAGCTGCTAGAAGGATAGTTGAGGCAGACGAGTTCATGAGGGCAGGTTTATATGATGGATGGCTTCCTCATCTGTAAGTATACTATTTAGTCAAATTCCCAGCCCTGCCTTTCTCTTATGGAAGGAATTCCATCAAAAGTACTTCTGCATCTGCTAGTCTTCATCCTTTGAAATGTGTAATTTACTCTTTTGATGGTTAGAAAAATTGATATGGTTTGGTTTCTCTCGCAGGTTTGTTGGAAACTTACTCAAAGGTCAAACTGTTGGTGTCATTGGAGCTGGTCGTATAGGTTCTGCTTATGCAAGAATGATGGTAATAATGAATTACACTGAATGTGTTTAAGTCCCATTCAACTTCAGCCGGGTTAAGTTTCAATTCCTGGATGCTATATTTTCCAGTTGCTACTGATTAAATTCACTGTCATACAATACTATGTTCTTCGATTTAAAAAACCATCATACTAGAATTTGAGGGAAATATTAGCAGCTCAAAACTAGATAATTCAATTTGAGATTTCTTATAACAAAATTTGTTAATGAAATATATTAGATACATTGGAATCAAAATCAGTTAATAAAAAATCTTAAGCTGATGATATTTGTCTAATTCTGTGCTCACGACTGAGCAGTCAACATATTTATGGTATCAAGTTTCTAGCCATGACAAAAATTACAACTTTACTCCCTTGCTGATGATTTTCGTGACTTCAACCTGACTATGATATTTGTTAATTTTATTGGCTTATGACCTTAGTTTTGTTGATGATAAAAACTTTGGCACCACTTTTTAAGGTTGAAGGGTTCAAGATGAACCTTATCTACTATGATTTGTACCAGGCCACTCGCCTTGAAAAATTTGTCACAGGTATGGTCCTGATCAAGTCCAAGTCCCAACCATATTATACCGGAATCTGTGAGCTGATATTCCTATCTTACCCCATTGCAGCTTATGCTGAATTTCTGAAAGTAAATGGTGAAAAACCAGTGACATGGAAAAGAGCATCGAGCATGGATGAGGTGCTGCAGGAGGCAGATATTGTAAGATCATTGTGCTGAAAATTTTTTGGCCTTCCAACTTATCTTATTAAATTCTTTCAAATAAAAGCTGGCCGCCACATATTGGTTTTGCAGATTAGTCTTCATCCTGTCTTGGATAAAACTACTTATCATCTGGTGAACAAGGAGAGACTTGCAAAGATGAAAAAGGTAAAACAAACGAACAAATTGAGTTCTGATCTCAAATGTTTATAGCATCAAGATTTATGATTCATATGAATTTGTCTTGGTTAATAATGCCATACTTTTGCAGGAAGCAATTCTTGTGAACTGTAGCAGGGGTCCTGTTATTGATGAAGTTGCTCTTGTGGAGCATCTTAAACAGAATCCAATGTTTCGAGTAGGCCTTGATGTGTTCGAGGTGATTAAACTTGAGCTATCTGTCTTGACATAATCTGATTTGCTATATTACCAGTTAGTTCAACCATACTGTTCATTCTCTTTTGTTAGGATGAGCCATTCATGAAACCTGGGCTTGCTGACATGAAGAATGCCATTGTAGTGCCTCATATTGCATCTGCTTCCAAGGTAATTCACATATTTTTATAAAGATATAAAATGTTAGAATCCATTAGTGTCTTCTCTGGTTTACTCTACTAAAATATAGGACTGATCAGTGCCTAAAAATCTCATCTGTAACTGTAGTGGACCCGTGAGGGAATGGCAACATTAGCTGCTCTTAACGTCCTGGTATGCCTCTTCATCTATTACATTAATTATATTAAGTTCTTAAATTTATGACTTTCTTAGACAGAAAGTTACTGATACTCCTTGCAAATTTAGGGGAAAATTAAAGGCTATCCAGTTTGGTCTGATCCAAATAAGGTGGAGCCATTCCTGAATGAGAATGTTCGTCCCCCGGCTGCATGTCCTAGCATCGTCAACTCAAAAGCCCTTGGTAAATCTGCGATATCATGCAGGAAACTTCGGTCAAATATTGAGTGTTCTAAAAATCTTACTGATCACGGACATTTCTATTCATTTGATTTCAGGTTTGCCAGTTTCCAAGTTGTAAGCACAGATGTATTGATCCTGCAATGTCCTCATGCAAATGTGACCAATTTTTGTGTGTTGAGGAGCTCTGGCCAGTTTGTACTTTCATGTATGATGAGTTTGGTGTACATATATATGTGACTACTTTCTTATTACACTAGCATCATATGATTGCAATGCATGTATTTGAAATTCTTAGGGCTCATTTTGTGGATCATACAAGACACCTGATACTATGTTTGATGCGTAATCTGTATAATATAGCATTATAGGATATTTTTCTTTCATACGTAAAATATCATGTAATGTTATACACTTCTTATAAAGAAGGATAAGGTCCGACAATTCAAACTTTAACTAAAAAATAAATAAGAAAAACATTATTACTCCATCAATCCTTTACTACTCATTACCATGCACTACTATCACTACTGTTATCATCAATATTGTGGCCTTTGCTACAAGGTGCTATAAATGCTGTGGCAGTTACCATTGCCACTACTACCGCCACTAATATGGGATCTAGGTGACCATCACTACTACCATTAGCACCATCATGATAGTGGTGTTAGTGTTGTTGTTGACTCTCACAATTTCATAATCAACAACGACTTCTACTCTAACTACTATTGATATGCACTCATTCTGTGATTTATTATCCTATACTATATTATTTTATTTCTTTTTTGTTATTCATTTTTATCTTACGTGGTATACTAAATGAGGTTCTTAGTATATGTTAACATAAACGCCGCTAGCAAAAAAAAAGAGAAGAGTAATTTAATGTTTTTATACTCAGAAGATATTCACTTCTTTAGTTTCACCTTTTAGGAATCCATCATTTTCATCATCCAACTTATCAATTTAAGTCAATTGAATTACATAATTACTTATCTTGTTAAATAAAGAAAAATGTAAAACATCCTTTTCAATTTTAGATTGATTGGATTTTACATTATTTTACTTTGAAAATTTGAAAATTATCCCCTAAACTTAAAAAGTTTAAAATTAATACTCATTATCAACTTAATTCACCATTTTATTAAGTCATATAATTTTTTCATGGACTTTTTAAATAAGAATTTAAATATTATAATATATTAGTTTATTCCATTATTTTTTTAGACATAATTTTGTAATTTATTTTGAAGTATTCAATTAAAATTCTATAAAACTAGTTAAATTTCTATTAAGAGTTCAAATTTGATCTATTACCAGTGTATTATTTTTTGCATTATCAATGAATAAAAAAATAATACGTTATTGAAAAATTAATAATTTTTATGATAATAAAAAATATTTTAATAATTTTTTATTGATGTGACAACATATGAATGGATTATAGTGTAAAATTAATTTACATTGATAATGAATTAAATTTAAATTCTGTTATTAATTATATAAAATAGAAATTATTTATAAAAAAATAAAAAAAATAAATGAAGATATTGTAATATTATGATTTTTATTTAAAAAATTATTAAAAATTATATAATTTAATAAAATGATAAATTAAATTAATAATGAATATTAATTCTAATTTTATATGATTTGAAGAAGTAATTTTTAATATCTCAAGGAATAAATTTTAGTTACCTCAAAGGGGATATTAATTATTGAAAAAGTTGACTTGATATAGTAGAATTGTCATCTGGCCATGGAAAGGTGATATGGGAAACAAATGAATTTTAATTCTCTAAAAATTAAAATATTTAGATTCAATAAAATTCATACTCCTTAAACTCTTTCCACGTCAAACTGAACACTTCGACGTGCATCAAAAGATCCCCTAACATAAAGAAAATGGGCAGATATTCTTCCCCACAATAATCATAATTTTCTATTTTAGAAGCACAAGACCATATTGAAAATTACAAAATAATAATAATACTTCAAGAGTTTACCTATTATTTCATTTTAAAAATTTTTGTTCATTAAATATTTAGTTTTTTAAATATCAAAATTTTCATTATGAGTCATTTAAAAATAATTATTAAAATTTTTTATCCTTTCATTCATAATCATTAATGTGCACTGTCCTTTTTTTTAAGAAATTAATGTGCACCGTCCTCGTCGCATGAAAGTGTTGAGTTGCATTGATTTTTTTAAGTCAACCCAGAGAGACTAGAGTACAGAACATTGCCAAGCTTAGCTGGATTAGTGAGAGAGACAGAGAGGAAGGGCTGCGAAGACGATGGTGATCTAGGGCTCTGTGTCAACCCAGAGAGACTTCTCTGTTGTTCCATAGGCGACCATCAGAAGGAAGAAAACTTAAACAAATGAAGAGGAAAATACGATGAGAGAGGAATGACAGATTCTTAATTACGGAGGAATTCATGGTCGATTGGGCGGATTATGGTGGAAGAAAACAGAGTAAACCACAGCTAACCTCTTCCATGAAAGCTGGTCAGGCTTTGGGACAAGACCTTATTGGCTATCTCAACAAAGTTAGTGACGCATAACTACATAACAAGCCATCTTGAAAAAATTAGTAACCCATTGGCATACTCTGTTAAAAGACATGGATATGAGGATGAAAAGTTTTGGAGGGTTTTTTTTTTTTAAAGAATCATAATAAAAAGTTTGATAATTGAAGGATTAAATACTTAGTTATAAAAAATTTTAAGGATGAAATAATAGATTAAGTGGGCAAATTGACCATTTCTTGCAGGTCTAAATCCTAAACTATAATGATAAAATTTAAGTACAAATTAAATATAATTTTTTTTAAAGAAATGATAAGTAAATATTAATCTTTTTTTAAGCTAAAGTCTGTTTCAAACAGGTCTGTTAGGTTAAAATTTTTTTTTCAAGAAAATAACTATAAGTTAAAATTAATCTCTAAAGAAAAATTCTATTATATTTGAATACATTGATAACCTAAAAATAATTTATTTTAAAAAATGACTGATGAGTTAAAAATATTTTATTAATTCATATTTTATAAGGAAATTCTTCTAAAAAAATGATAACATAAATTTATTTTTTTACAAGAAACTATATATATTTTTTAATATACTGATAAGCTGAAATATATATTTTTTTAAAAAAGTTTGATGAGTATAAATTATTTTTTTATAAAATATATTTTTTTAAATAAATATTTCTTTAAAAAAAGGGGTTGATAACCTAAATTTAATTTTTTTCAAAAAATGTATTATTTTTAAATATACTGATAAGTTACAATTAATTTTTTCCACAAAAGTATGATGAATTAAAATTATTTTTCTACAAAAGTAATTTTTTTAAAAAATACTTTTTTTAAAAATGGTTGATAGGCTATAATTAAATTTATTACAAAAAAAACTATTATTTTTAAATACACTGCTAACCTAAAATATAGTTTTTTTTCCAAATTCTCTCATGAGTTAAAATTATTTTTTCAAAGAAATAGTTTTTTTTAAAATAATATTTCTTTAAGAAAAATGGTTGCTAAGCTAAAATTAAATTTTCCAAAAAAATCTATTATTCTTAAACATACTGAGAAGTTAAGATTACTTTTTTTCCAAAAAGTCTGATGAGTTAAAATTATTTTTTTGAATAAATAGATTTTTATAAAAAAAATGTTGATAAGCTCAACATCATTTTTTTAAAAAAAATCTATTTTTTAAACATTCTAATAAGCTAAAATTTCTTGCTTTCGAAAAAGTCTGATGAGTTAAAGTTACTTTTCTAAAAAATGGATTTTTTAAAAATACTTTTTAAAAAAAAAGTTGATAAGGTAAAATTAATTTTACTTAAATACATCAATTTTTTAACCATGATTTTATAAGCTAAAGTATTTTTTTTTTCAAAAAGGTCAGATGAGTAAAAATCTATTTTTCTAAAAAATATATATTTTAGTGTTTTAACCAAAACAAAATTACATATATTTTAATATCTATTATCGGTTAATTTAAGATTTATGGTGTACAAAATTTTTTTCAAGATCTCAAACTGTATGAACCTTTAACTAATATTTCTTAATAATATTTCTGAAAGTATAAAAATCTATTATTGTAAACAATTCTTACTATTTCTTTTAAACATTTCTCACTATTTGGATTTCTTATTTTTTTTATTTCAATAATGCCTAACCCACAAGCCTAATAATTAAAATCGTAATAATTTGTATAACAAGCACAATCTACTCAGATTAGAAACATGGTAACACATTCAAATATCAAAATAATACAAGAAAATTAAATAATAATAGCATATGAAAATAATACATACAAATACAATAATAAAAGTAAATTAAAGTAGCATAAATACTATAATAAATAAATTAAATTAATTAATTAATATAAACATAGAAAATAATTAAATTAATAGATTCAATTTTTTGAAAAAATCTTACTTGTCTTATGTTCCTTGAATAATGTAGCTAACTCTGAAAATCAAATTTTGAATTGTTGATGGAAATGATATTTGCTAGGAAAGGTTTCTTTTAAAAAATGCTGCTGGGATGTTAGGGAGTAGAAGAATTTTTTTAGAAAATGACTGCAGGGTGTTGGGAAACAAATTTGCTGTATGAGTGTGTGAAGAAAGGAGTTGGAAGAGGGGTTTTTGTAGCCGTTCTACATGTCACGGACGCACAGGAAAAAGACATGTGGCAGGCAGGGGGAGACGCATCTTTGCTCGGATCACCCTAGCTCGCCACGTGGCGTGCATGCAGGGGAGTTGGCATCACGGGATGACAGGAGTCAGACACATGGTGCACATGCAGGGCGGACGCTGTTGGCGGGAGCACGGCACACGACACGTGGCGGGCGTCAAGTGGCTGACTGATCACGGGCTACAGGAAGCCGTGATCAGATCTGATCACGGGCCTTGACACACCGTGATCAGACTCTGATCACGGGCTCTAACGGCCCGTTATCAATATTTTTTCAAAATTTTTTTTTAAGGGCTCCGATAAATAACTTTTCATGTGCAGGATCCTAGTAAATTAAATCCGAATCCCAAGGAAAACGATAAAAAAACCAGATTAAGTGCATATTTCAAATTTAAAGAAAGGTTTAAATTTAATTTATTATTAGTGTAAGGTATTTTATATTATTAATGAATGGGAAGATATCATATTATTAAAAAATTAAAAGTAATTAAAAAATTCTATCAATATTAAAAAGAACTTAATAATTTTTAAATGATATAATAATATATAGATAAATGATAATATAAAATTTATTTGCATTAATAATGGATTAAATTTAAATAAAATTAACATTAGACATACAAACTAGCATAAAGTGTCTGCTTTGTTAATTGTGCTTTTTTTTTAATAAAATTTACATGAAGCAATTCGGATAAAAAATTGAGTTTTTTTTTTGTTTTTTTAACAAAATGAAAGCAGAAAATCGACTAAGATCTTAAGTCTTATTTTATCACTAAGAGAAAAAAATAGTGTTGTTTTTATTTTATTTTATTTTATTTTATTTTTTTAAGCTTTGCATTAGATCAGCACAATACACGCTGTTACAGAAATACAGTTATTTCACAAAAATTATGTATCATTATTTGCAGAAATCATAATTAAATCAATATTAGTAAAAAATCATTAGACCATATTGAAAATTATAAAATAATATTCATATTTGAAATTTAAAGAGGAATTTACATTAGTCATACAAACAAGCATAAAATTTCTGCTTTGTTCATTGAGCTTCTTTTAATTTTTAATAAAATTTACACGAAGCTTTTCAGATGAAAAATTGCGACTTTTTTTAAAACAAATCGAAAGCAGAAAATCTATTAAGATCTTAAGCCGCATTTGATCCCTAAGAGAAAAAAACGCTATTGTAAAAATACAATTGTACATAAATTATTTCACAAAAAATATGTCGATTTAGAAAGTGATCGGTATTTGGAGAAACCATAATTAAAGCAATATTAGTAAAAAAAAAAAAGTACTAACTTCAGTAACAGTAAATTGTGTTAACGGAGAACAATGGAGAAAGTTGTAGCCATCATAGTGTCTGACTGTCACCTTTGTCAAAGAAATGCAATGAAGGAATAAAGAAAAGAATTAAAATGAAAAGAGTTTTCGGTGTGGGGTGCAACATGGGGTCGAGCGGGCTAAATATGCGGGTTTGAGTTTGCACAAGTTTGTTTAAGCTCATAAAATATGTGAGTAAAAATAGTTGAATTTGTGGATATTTATGGGTAGATCATTTTTATTATTACTTTTTATAAATAGTAATGTGATGATGTATCCCATGGGAATTGGTATAAGAGGCGAGCGGCTTTGTACCTTTTTAAAATGTTAGAATATAAATTAAAAAAAATAAAATCATTGCTAATCATTTTTTTATGGTATGATTGAAATATAAAAAATGATTTATATTTTTTGAATTCAAATTTAGAAGTTAGTTACATATAGAGAAGATATTAGCACAATACGATATTTATTCAAAGAACGACTTCTAATTTTATCTTTAAAATAAATTATAATAATCCTCATTATAACATATATGTGCTTTTCTAAAAAATATGTATTATTTCACATTTCATAATATAAAAAATGATACATGATGCTTATAAAAGTGGGTAGTATTTGGAATAATATATATACTCAACCACTTGTTACAAACTAGTATTTATGAAAATATATATTTTTAAATAAAAATAAGAGAAAATTTTTTTTAGACATTGCTCTTGTAATGTTGTGGCAATATTTATGTGTTCTAATTAATTTTATTTTCAATATTTTATAAAATGTTAGTATGATTATTTTAATTTAATTAATTTGATTGTTAAATTCGTCTAACTTCGTTATAGGATTTAAATGAAATAAAATATCTTAATAATGTTAAGTATTATCATAATTATTTTTGTAATCGGATTACTCAACTTCAATATATTATAGGCATAAATTTTGTTATTTTTGAAAAAAATTTATTTTATTATTTTTGAAATATTTTTAATAAAATGATTGTAATATAACTTTTAAAATAATGAGATAAATAAAAATTATTTTAAGTAATCTTATTTATTTATTTATTTTGAAAAAGTATCAAATCAATAAAGTTTTTTAGAGTATCAAATTTGTCTAATTTCATTATTAAATTTGAAATAAGAAATCACTTTGAAAAATTAAAATCCTATTTATTACACTTATAATTAATTTCAATATTGTTACATAATTTTAAAGTATATAATTTGTCCAACTTCATAATCAAATTTGAATAAAAAAATTATTCAATGAATCATAATTTCAATATTATTCTATAATTTTTAAAATATTAAATTTTTTTAACTCATAGGCAAATTTGAATAAAGAAATTTCTTAGAAAAAATTAAAATTATATTTATTATACTTACAGTTAATTTTAATATTATTTTATCATTATAAAAATATATAATGATTTTTTAAAATAAAAATAGAAACACAATATAAATTATGAATACATGTGTAAATCCAATGGAATGAAACAAATTGGAATACATCATACATAAGAAAGAATAAATATAAAATAATTTTTATGTGCAATAATATTTAGATTTTTTAGTTTAATCACTTCAATCAATTTAACTTTTTAAAATATTTTTTACTTCAAGAATATTACAATAAATTGAAATTCTAAATTATTTTGTCATAAAAATTACTCAAAAATAATACTTTAAATAAACAAAATATTAAATTTTTTAAAAATAAATAGAACAAAACAAGAAAAAAAAAGAAATGGGATGGGGTTGTCACAAAACAAGTGCCATCCCATCCATTATCCTTGTAATTATTATTTTTCTTTAAAAAGTATCCTCTTTCTCTCCTTTTTTTTAATTTGTTAATTTTTTTAAAAAAAGGGTAAGGAATAAAAGGAAGAAATAAAAGATAAAAAATAGATAAGGATAGGACAGTCACAATGGATTGGATTTGTTGTTCCATCTTGTTCCTTAAACAAAAAAAAAAAAAACTAACCATAACTTTTTTCATTTTTTTTTAAATTCAAATTGTTGCTCAATTTTGCTCTTTATCTCTATTACAATTTCATTTCCTTCTTCTTTCCTAGCAACTTACAACCACAATAATAAGGTTCGTTCTTTTATCTTTTTTCATCTTTTTATTCATTATTATTTTTTCTTTCAAAACTAACAAGAGTTATGATTTTAGTGTGTGTAATCAAAATTTATTTTTATAAATGAAATTTTAGAATAAAAATTTTAATATCTCAAATATGAAATTAAAGAGAGTAGAAAACTATGTATCTGATGATAAAAATTTTTCTCTCGATAAATTCTCTTTACTATCTTTTTTTATTTTTTAATCCTTATACTTTTTTCTAATTATTCCTCTTTTCATCCTTTCCTACACTGTTCTTTTCCTCATTTTTTTTCTTTTTCCTTTTCTTTTGAATTTTTTTATAATTTTCTACCTTTTTTTAAAATCCCCTTCCTAAATTTGGCTTTCATTATTCTTCTTGTAAGAATAGATTTTTTTGGCCAAATTTTATGAAGGTCTTTTTTTAATTAGTTTACTAGAAAAAAATCCAAGCATTCTTATATATTACACATGCTAAGTTGGAAAAGACGACTAAAATTTTTTATTTTTTAGGCTAAAGGAGAAAAACAAGTTTCATAAGATATAGTATAGAGAAGTGGAGAATGTCAGTAACTCCTCATCATTATTCTTTTCAAAAAATTTAACTTATCCTGTAATTTTTTTTATTTTATCATTATTTTAAAATTTTTTTCTTTTAATTTTTTAATTAATTATTTTATTTTAGTTATATTATTATTTAGATAAAATTATATATTAATAGCTATCCTCTTTACTCATCCTTCTAAGATTAGGCGAGTAAAGGAGTTGATATATAATCCATGATAAGATGAGAATAACTTAATTGTAAAAATGTTGATGATTCAAAATGCAAGCTTAGCCTTCTTTGATGAACCTCGAATTAATATCGAGAAAATGAATAACTTAGATTGATGTAAACTTGACCTAGTTTGATTAAATTTAATTTAATATTAAGAAAGAAAATAACTTAGTGTCCTGCTATAATTCTAGAGATGTCTTTAGCATAATACTTGTGAGGAAGACAACTATGGACCATCTTTATATAAACATATTACATATAGGCTCAAGTAAACTATAATAACACAAAATCATTTACTGAGCATTTATAAACACTTTTCAAAAGAAATGATAGATCATCCCCTGTTGACCTAACCTTAGCCAGGAGTAACCATTATGATGCCATGGATTACAAATCATCGAACATGCTAGAGCTATAACATAGAGTATAATAGCTAAAATACACCATTTGCACATTGTAGCTTCTTTTTTTTTTTCAGATTTCTATAAGATCAAAGAGTTGCCAAATTGTCATAACATCTTTGTTGTGGTGTGATGCAATGCTGTCCAAAGCAAGAGTAGAAGAAATCAAGGATGGTACGTAAGAAATTGAAAAGAGAAAGGCAGGGAAACTAGGTGAAGAAGGTTGATAGAAGATAACAAAATAACGATGAGAAGGTTAGTAAGAAATTAAAAAGAAAAAAGTAAAGAAATTCGGTGATGGAGTTTAATAGAAAATAAGGGAATGATGATAAGGAGGCTGGTAAGAAATCGAAAAGAAAGAAGTAGATAAATTAGGTGATAGAGATTGAAAGAAGATAAGGGAATAGTGATAAGGAGGCTGGCATGATAAGATAAAAAAAAGGCAGGAATCAAGAGAGAGAGTGATGGAAATTTTTAATGTGTGGGACCATAATATTGTGAAAAATGAGAGGTAAGTGAGTTTTAACTTGCCGACATCAAGTTAGAAAGGTTAAATAACTTGTTTCTTAGACATTCAACTTGACTTAATTGGGTTTAAAAATAAATAAATTGGGCTGGTATAATCCTACCTCAGTTTTATTAGGTCTAATCCAATGATGTAAATAAATTGGATTAAGGCAAGTTTAATCTAACTTGATTCAGTTTAGATTAAATGACTTGAATTAATAAGAGCTTAGCTCGACTTAATTGAACTTGATTTAACAAAAAAAAATGAGATGACCTAAATTGATAAAGACATATTCTAACTTAAATGGGTTTGATGTGAATGGCCTGAATTAACATAGGTTTAACTTAATATGATAAGGTTCAATTTAACAATGGGAAAGTAATAACTTAGATTGATATAAGCTTAACTTAACTTGATTGAACTTAATTTAATGATGAAAAAAAATGTTTTGAATTGGCATAGTCTTGACCCAATTTAACTAGGTTCGATTTAAGAAAGTTGATGACTTGGATTAACACAGGCTTAATTCAATTTGATCGAGTTCTATTTAATAATTAAAAGAAGATATTTCTTCAATTGACATAAGCTTGACTAGGTTTGATTTAAAAAGGTAAATAACTTAGATTAATATAAGCTTGATCTAACCTAATTGAATTTGATTTAACAATGACAATAAGGAAAATGACTTAGGTTGACACAGAATGAGTTTGATTTAATAATGAAAGGGAAATAACCTGAATTAACTAAGTTTGATTTAAAAAGGTAAATGACATGGATTGACATAAACTCAACTTAACTTGAATAAGTTTAATTTAACAATGAAGATGAAATAACTTAGATTAACTAGGTTTAACTTAAAAAGGTAAAAGACTTGGATTGATATGGGCTTAACTTAACTTGATCGAGTTTAATTTAATAATACGAAAAGTGAATGATTTAAATTAACATAAGTTTAACTCAACTTCATTAAGTTTGATTTAATGATAAAAAGAAAAATGACCTGGATTAATACAAGCTTAATCTAGCTTAACTAAGTTCAATTTAGAAAGGTAAATGACCTCAATTGATACAAACTTAACTCAACTTGATCGAATTCAATTTAATAATGAAGAGAAAATAACCTAGATTGACCAAGTTTGACTTAAAAAGGTAAAAGACCTAAATTGACATAGGCTTGACTTAACTTGATTGAATTTAATTTAACAATAAAAAAAGTGAATGACCTAGATTGGCACAAGCTCGACTTAACTTAATTAAGTTCAATTTAATGATGAAAAAGAAAATGACTTGAATTAATATAGGCTTAATTTCACTTGATCGAGTTTGATTTAATGATGAAGAGGAAATAACCTGGATTAACACAAACTTAACCCAGCTTGGCTAAGTTCAATTTAAAAAGATAAATGATCTAGATTGACACAAGTTTGACTTAACTTGATTAAGTTTTAATTTAATAATGAAAAGGAAATAACCTAGATTGACTAAGTTTAACTTAAAAAGGTAAATGATTGGATTGATATAAGCTCGACTTAACTTGATCAAGTTTGATTTAATAATGTGAAAAGTAAATGACTTGAATTGACACAAGCTCGACCTAACTTGATTGAATTTAATTTAATGATAAAAAGGAAAATGACTTAGATTAACATAAGCTTAACTTAACTTGATTGAGTTAGATTTAATGATGGAGAGGAAATAACTTAGATTAAAATGGGTTGAACCTAACTTAACCAAGTTTGATTTAAAAAGATAAATGACTAGGATCGAAACAAGCTTGACTCAACTTGATCAAGTTTAGTTTAATGACGAAGAAGAAATAATCTAGATTGATTAAGTTTAACTTAAAAAGGTAAAAGACTTGGATTGATATAAACTTGACTCAACTTAATTAAGTTTAATTTAACAATGCAAAAAGTAAATAATCTAGATTAATACAGGCTCAACTCAATTTGATTGAGTTTAATTTAATAATGCAAAAAGTAAATAACCTAGATTGATACAAACTCAACTAAGTTTAATTGAGTTTTATTAAACGTAGGTTTGACTCAACTTGATTGAATTCAATTTAACAAAAAGGTGATGCATGTAATAATGACTTGGTTACCTCTTAGAAGAACTCTTTACTTCTTCCTTTCAGAGGCTTTATTCCAAAAAAATCATGTTTAAAGAGTATTGAGTTTTGCCATTACCATTATAAAGATTTTCTCCTTGTTTAGCTCAAACCTTTAACTAACATTACCCCTATTTTCTATCTAATAAAATTGAGACAATCTTAATATTTAGTTTGACCATATATGCACTATTGATTGCATTTAAGTAATCTAAACACATTCAAATAGGCAAGACATTTCATAGTATTCCAATACACAGTTACCATCTAAAGATGTATAATATTTAAATAAAGAGAAAGGGAAAGACATAATAATGGATATAATTATTGCAACAAAGGCTAAGAATGAAGAATCATTAAGCAAAAGATTTCATTATACAAATATTATTTGCAATAGGTTTTTTAAGGGATTCTGGCTTCTTGACATTATGTTTCAAAATAATAATATCAACTACCTTTATATATTGTTCAATCATCACAAATTATAAAACCAATCATGATGACTCTGATTGCATCAACCATCTGGCAAATTCTTGAAGAGATTTCTCTTATTTCATTTTATGATGTAGAATGTTTTTGCTTCACTTTTATGGAAGGGCACATTAACCTAATTGCCAAATGAAAAGTAAATATGCATTATGTATAATACCTTTTTACCTAATCTAAATTGATAGGTTATGATAACTCTTTATTGTTTATATCCATAAAGATCAAAGTTCTACTAGAGAAAGCCTTATTCATAACATATGGTCCTTTTTAGCATATATCCTTATCAACCTTTTTTGACAGAGTTGGCCATAGCATTATGCAAACAATCTTTTCCTTTAATAAGATTCAATTGATCAAACCAATCCTAAATCCACTTAGCCTTTTCTCATAGTGATAGCATGACCCAAATGAGCCCAATTTCACAAAATATAGGTAATTTTATTTAATTGAGCTTTAGGAAAGCCTTAAAAAGGTTAACAATGAGGTAATTAGAGAAATGAAAATTAGTTTAATAAAATTTTTCCTTACTTAATTTTGCATGTCTTAATTAAACATGAAATATAAAACTATAATTTTTCATTAAAGTAAAGAATGCAAAGTCACAAGTAAGAGAACTTTTACAGTGTAAAGAGATTATAGCATTCATGAATCAATAATGCATGTTATCTAGAATTAAAAAGTATAACAACTTTATTTGAGAAAGAAAGAACCTAATTGATAGTATCTTATAAGTTATACTCTTAATTTCTCAAGTGTTTAAGGGTAAGTGTCTCACTCAAAGTTAATCTATTAAGAATTGCACTACCATAAACTTGCTTAAATTCTTAATCTCCATTACCTTATTCATACATATAAAACAAATTAAAAAGTCTTATTAAGAGTTATAATGGGGTCAAGGTAAAGGAAAGGTAAAAACATGGAATGAGAAGTTATCAACCAAAGAGATTAAAAAAGTATTGATGGATGAATCTAAATAGCAAGTGGCTGAGAAGACAAATTAAAGTTAATCTATTAAGAATTGCAATACCATAGGCTTGCTTAAATTTTCAATCTCTACTATCTTATTCATACATATAAAACCAATCAAAAAGTTTTATTAAAAGTTGTAACAGAGTTAAGGTAAAAGGAAGGTAAGAACATGGAATGAGAAGTTATCAACCAAAGAGATTAAAAAAGATTGATGGATAAATCTAAATAGCAAGTGGCTGAGAAGACATATAATTGGAATTGTAGTTACTTAAATGATATATCATTCTCTCATCTTTTCATTATTTTTTTATTTTTTTAATTTTTTGAATGAAATCTTCCTTTTCACTAAGCACTTAATACACCTTTATGCTTATTTAAGAACATATACTATTACTGATTCAATACTTTTTTAACCTCTAAGGTTATATAAAACATTATTTTTCACTTTAGGCTTACAATGAGCTAAAAACAAGAAAATGCAAATTAAGTACAAAAAGGCTAGTTAATGAAAATGCAAAGATTAGTTATTTAGGTGCAAGAGATTTATTCAAAGAAAAATGCCTTAATCATATTTGTGCATGCATGTGAAAATGTAGTTTTAACAAGAATCAAAGCAAGTTATATAATGATAATAAAATAGGTGAATCTTACACATAAGAAAGATAGTCAAGATTAATAAAAAAGGCTCCAAGTTTCACAATTAAGGGTTGCCAAACTTAATTCCTTCAATTCAAAGTTTATTATCCCACTTATTAAATTTCAAGAAGCAAGACAATTATCTAATCATGCTACGAGACCTTTAAATCTAATTAATTTATGCTTAAGACTTATATAATTCTTAAAATTAGTAGAAAGCACCTAGGTAAATAAGAAAACCTAGAACATTTAAAATGAAATTTTAAAATAGACTTTTTTTTGGAATAGGGATAAATCATGAAGGAAAATATGTTACTAAAGAGATGCTAACAAAAGCTAAGAATAATGCTCTACTTGGCCATCTTTTACACATATAATAAAATTGATGGTTTTATTAACAATTTTTATTCTTTTTTAAACCTAATTTAGACATTATCCCCAATGTTTTCTATAAATGAGCAAAGGTGTAGAAAGGAAAAATTAAAACATAAAAAAAGGAGTAAAATTATAAGATTAAATAAAGTTACAATAAAAATGTGGTATTTAGTTTACACTTCTTACTATTGTCTCTACTTGTTTTATTAATAGGTTAAGTTCAGGTGCATAAATTTGTAATTAATTAATCAGCTAATTAGCAATTGAGGTGGATATTATAGTGTAATAAGTTGCTTAGGAAATGAATTTCTATTTCATAACTTGATTTAAGAAAGACAACAAATTAATAAAAATTATTAATGTTTAACAATTCCAATGGCTTTTGAAAGTTTAGTTTAACCTAATATGCAATGCTAGAAATTCCTTCCAACATTTCTAGACTACCAAGTAATGTGATAAAAGTTTTAACATTGTAAAACATATATCCAAAATGTTTGTGCATGCTTAAAACATTTAACTGAGTACCTAAGGCATAGTTAGTGATGATTTTATCGCCTAAATCCTTTAGAACGATACTCAAAACTTTGCTCCCTCTAATGATTGTAGTTATTATCATACATCCTCTTAAACCTTGGATTCCTCTGCTATACACAAGGTTGATATTTTTGATAACTAACACTTTACCAAGCTTAATTGTCACTTTCATAAACTTATCATCTTTCCTTAAATTGGATCCACTAAAGATAAATTAATTTAAATTTGTGTATTGATTGTTCTTCCCTTTTTCATCTACCTTATGATAAGCCATATATGTATAAACAACTGTGAATATGTATATTTATGTTACAAAAATACGTGGTAAAAAGATCATGTAAATTAACTATTACCAAAGAAGTTTGAATTTGAAGAGGAAGAATGCCTAGATGCACAAGTATATTTATTCTTTCAAGTCAGCATTTGTAGATTTCCTAAGCAAATCTTAGGGAAGAGTAAAGAATCTAATTTTAAGTTTTGTGAGCACTTTCTTCATATCTTTTATGATCCTTACTTAGGAGTGAGTTTGATATCGATGGTTTGAAAATAAAAATTTTCTTTTGAGATGAGCTATTTTAATTTTTGAAACATAGGTGAATGTATGAGTGTAATAATATACCTATGGGAAAGCAATATTGTAAAAAAGTCATTCATTCCATTTAAAAAAATGACTTTGTGGTTTATTTCCAATCAATTATAGTCATAGGCTTCAAGTTTTGAGTATGTAATATTAATCCTTAAAGCACAAAATCAATTGTCGATGAGTTTAAGTGATATGAATGACCTCTAATGATTATAATGAAATGATGAATGCAAAATGCCAAAAAATAAAAATAGCAATCACGTTCAGCTAGACAAGAATAAAATAAGTTTAATTTTTAAAATAAGGACAAGCTATTTAATTTAACCAATATATGGCTTAATCATCATTTTTTAAGTAAACTTGCATAGCTTAGATAAAAGATGAATCATAGAAAGGTTCCCTTATGTATTCTATAAGGAAATTTTCTAAGCTTAAAATTTTCTCTCATAGGATAGACTTTTCTTAAATAAAGTGGTTTTAAGTTTATTCTAATTTGTGCTTGATTTAAGTTTTATAATATTTAATTGATAAAAAGGTCTCTAAATTATCCTCACTGTTGCCACCATTGGGCCCCCTATTCTCAATTATGATAGGTTATAAATGAAAAGGGTTTAATTTAAGTAAATGTATTTTACTAGCTTGCATGAAGATCAACAGTCTTATGAAGGCATCATTACTTTGCTTTCTAACTAATCCTAAAAGGTAATATAAAGCTCAAGTAGGAGGTTCGTAATATATGTGTGAGATCCATAATGTATGGTGGATGAGAGGAAATATCAACCATTTCATAATTTTCAAATGACTAATTTACCATAAAATAAATAAAGGTAACCATAATGAGACAAACAAAATAAACATACATGTAAAGAAAATATAAAACTAACATAGACCTAGAAATTTCAAAGTTAAGATAAAAAATAAAGAAACATAATGGCCTAGCTCTAATTTATCCCAAGTGGAGTTACCAAGCTATTGCAATGTGTCTCGTAGTAGATTGGTGTAGGAGGCAAGTGGTTTTGTACCTCTTCCAAATATTAGAGTATGACTAAAAAGAAAATGAAGTCACTACTAATAATTTTTTATAGTGTAATTAAAACATTGACAGAGGTCTGTATTTCCAAAATTCAAATTTAGGACTTGATTATGTGTAGGGAAGATATTAACACTCTATAATGTTTATTCAAAGAATAATTGCCTATTTATTTTAATCTATCTTTAAAATAATTTATAATGGTCCTTATTATAATGTATGTATGCTTTTTTAGAAAATGTGATTAGTATGTCCTGCTTCACATTTCATAATATAAAAAATAATATGTGATACTTATAAGAGTGGGTAGCATAAAGTTATTATTTTTCGGAACAATATATATGCTCACTACAATTGTTACAAAATAATGTTTATGAAAATACATATATTTAAATAAAAATAAGAAATTTTTTTAAACATCGTTGTTGTAATGATAACACTCACGTATTCTAATTAATTTTATTTTTTAAGATTTTATAAAATATTAGTATGATTATTTAATTTTAGTTAATTTAGTCGTCAAATCTATTCACTTTCATTATAGGATTTGAATGAAATAAATTATCTTAATAATGTTAAGTACTGTCATAATTACACTTGTAATCAGATTACTTAATTTTGATATGTTGCACAAATTTTATTATTTTTAAATTTTTTTAATAAAATATGAGATAAAGAAAAATTATTTTAAGTAATCTTATTTATTTATTCATTTATTTTCAAAAAGTATCAAATTAATATTTTTTTAGAGTTTTAAATTTATCCATTTTCTTAGCCGAATTTGAAATAAGAAATTGTTTCATAAAAATTAGAATCCTATTTATTGCACTGGCAATTAATTTTAATAAAATTTCATAATTCTTAAAGTACCTAATTTATTCAACTTTATCACTAAATCTAAATAAAAAAATTATTCAAGGAAATTGAAATTATAATTTTGATATTATTCTATGATTTTTAAAGTATCTAATTTATCCAACTTCATAACTAAATTTGAATAAAGAAATTACTTAAAAAAATTAAAATTAAAATTTCAATATTATTCTATAATTTTTTAAATATTAAATCTATCTAACTTATAGTCAAATTTGAATAAAGAAATTGCTCAAAAAAAATTAAAATCATATTTATTGTACTTGCAATTAATTTTAATATTTTTTCATTGTCACAAAAATGTATAATAGTTTTTTTAAATTAAAAAATAGAGATATGATATAAATTATGATTACATGCATAAATCCAATAGAATGAAATAAATTGGAATACATCATACACAAAAAGGAATAAATATAATATATTTTTATGTGCAATAAAATTTAGATTTTTTCATTTAATCGGCTTGCGCAATTTAACTTTTTGAAATATTTCTCACCTTAAGAATATTGAAATAAATTAAAATTTTGAATTATTTTAATTTATTTTATCATAAAAATTGTACAAAAATAATACTTTAACATCTTATGACAAATAAAATATTAAATTCTTTTAAAAGAAATAAAATAAAACCAAAAAAAAAATAAAAAGGAAATGAGATGGGATGACCACAGTATTAGTGTCATCCCATCCACTGTCCTTGTTATTATTATTTTTCTTTAAAAAGTAACCTTTTTCTATCTCCCTTTTTTAATTTCTTATTTTTTTAAAAAAAGTAATCAACGATAGAAAAATAAAAAAATAAAAAAAAAGGATGGAAGAGTTACAAGGCATTAAATGTGATTTCCCTTCTTGTTTCTTAAAACAAACAAATAAATAAATAAATAAATAAACTAATCATAACCCTTTTCATTTTTTGAATTCAAATTGTTACTCATTTTTACTTTTTCTTCATCTTTACTGTGATTTCATTTCCTTTTTCTTTCCTAACAGCTTAAAACCATACATATGGGATTTATTCTTTTATTTTTTTCATCATTTTTTTATTTTTAAATTTTTTTTTGCATCATAAATGTTTTTAGAACTAACGAGAGTTATGATTTCAATATGTGTAACCAAAATTTATTTTTATATTTAAAATTTTAGAACAACAAAAATTTTAATATTTCAAATATAAAATTAAAGAAAGTAGAAGAATGTGTACTTGATGATGGAGAATTTCCTTTTAGTAAATTTTTTTACTATCTTTTTTTTATTTTTTTAATCCTTATACTTTTTCTAATTATTCCTTTTTTCTTCCTTTCCTATGCTCTTATTTTCTTCATTTTTTTTGCTCTTCTTCCCTTTCTTTTGAAAATTTTTTGTAATTTTTTACCTCCTTTTTTAACCCCTTCTTGAATCTAGCTTTCACTATACTTCTTATAGGAATAGATCTTTTTTGGCCAAATCTTTTGAAAATCTATTTTTAGTTAGTTTGCCTAAAAAAATCCAAGCATCCTTACTAGCACATACTAAGTTGGAAAGGATGGTTGAAAATCTTGATTTTTTAAGCGAAAGGAGAAAAACAAATATTGTAAGGTGTAGTGTAAAAAAATGGAGAGTGTAGGTCACTTTTTATCCACTATTATTTCCAAAAAATTAACTTATCTTGTAGAAATTTTTATTTATTATTACTATTTTTAATTTTTTTTATTTTTTAATTTAAAATTTTAATTTTAGTTATATTATTATCTAGATAAAATTGGATGTCAATAAATAAAAATAATTATACCATTAGACATACATGTAAAGATTGATGATCGAATTCTAGATTTTGTGGATGCTACAAAACCTTCAAGGGACATTGAATAAAATTGAATTTAAAAAATTAATTTTTTTAAATTATAATTGGTCACTTAGATTTTTTTTATAATGAGTTACTTAAGTAAGGCTAACAAACTTATATTATATCATTGGATATTGGAGTGAATTAAATTAAAAGTTTTTAAAATATTTGAAAAATTTAAAAAAGAGAATAAAGGTTGTGGGTACCTGTGAACTTGCTTGTATAAGCCTGTGCAAAAAAAAAGGTTGTACACAAGATACTTGCAATTAGTCCATAATCATGTGTAGCTTGCAAAGTTGGTAGACTCCAAGCTTGTTTTACATGTTTATTATAGATAGATAAAATTGAAATGAAAAGAATAAAGTTTTGAAGTGTAAAGAAACTTATTGGCTTATGTAATTCAAGATCGCATAATATAGATTTTAATAGGGAGACTTGCCTTAGCTAGGTTTACTATGGGTAAAAAAAGAAGGTACTTGATGAGTATTTATGATTGATTATCCCAAAATTTAGTAAATAAAAAAATAAAAATAGAAGGGTATTTGTGCCATACTCTAAAAGTAAAGAAGAATAGGATTGATAAGTGATAAATTCATCGCCTCAAAGGATGAATCCTTTAATAAGTCATAAAATTCTTTCAAGAATCTTAGAGAGAAAGCCTACAAAAGAGACTCAATTTTAATTATTAAAATTTGAAATTCTAAATCAAAATTATATTAAAGAACAAGCCTTCTTTAATATTTTTTAAAGAAAATATAAAATGATTGGATGTAAATAGAATTTTTAGGCTCAAAGCAAACACACTAATACAACCTAAAATATGTTTTTAAAGTAATAAAGTAATTAATTTAAAGTAAAAATGTAAATTAATGAATCACAAAACACTAACTCATAAAAAGGCCTAAATGTCTCTAAAAATAATAATAATAAGAATAAAAGCTGCAAAGGGCTAAAATGGATGTATACATTACACACTTATTGAATCCTGCTAAAATTTTCTATTTATGCTTATAAGCTCATGTTACACACTTATTGAGTCTTTCTAAATTTTTATGTTTATGCTTATAAGTTTCTTGAAGCAATCTTTGAATCTTTTAACTTTGCTCCTAGTTATTGGTCCATTCAAAGTGTGTAAATATATTTTCGATGCCTTGGCAATTCTATCACTATTGCATATGAGTGAATGGTCATAGAGCATGTCATGTGCAAATAGAAACCCTCATTTATTTATTTTTTAAAGTGCAAAGAATTGGTCAAATATAAAATAATTTTTTTTGATAAGCAAACTTCCTTTTTTTTTTTAAACTAGTAATGAAGGAGAGATGAGAATTTTATGATATTAATTTGCCGCTATACGAGACTTCCGTTTCTTTTTGATGAAATTTTAACAATGAGACTAAATATATTCCAATTTGATATTTCGAAGGATCAAAATTGATTATTTAAAACTAGAAGGACCAAAATCAATCAATTTATAAATTAGGGAATCCAAACACATTTAAGTCAAGAAATTATTTAAATACTCTAATTAAAGAGAATTACCTGAATGCCTCTGTTGATGATCATGTTAACTTTTGCTTTTAGTAAGGAAAGATTGTATGTAGACTTACCACTAAACGTGCATTTTTTTTTCTCTTCATAAAAACAGTACAAGGAAGATTAAAGTGCATACATTACTTACATATTAGTAAACAAGGCTGCCATTAGTTCCTAATTCCTATGCAGGCCAATCGCCTAAAATTTACTTGACATATGCTTTTGACCACCGAGACCTGACTAAAGTTCCTACGCAAAGCCAAAACATCATGTGAATATTATTGATTTCAAGTCTTGGTCTTCTCTTCGTTTCTTGCAGAAGCTGCTGGATGAGCTTGGCAGGCATTTCTATTTGGATGTTACTTAGCATCTGAAGCTGAGGAAAAGCCAACAGATCCTTGAAGGCCATAACAATAACAAAATATCTTTGCTGCAAATTAGATAAGTTCGTTCCAGCAAGCACTTCATTAGGAGGATTGATTAATAAACATCTGCACCAAAAATGATTCTACCTTCTCCTTTTTCGTTTCTTGACTTGGAATAGCAGCCTGGTATAGTTCTGGTGCTGGTTCTTGTCCAGTCTGTTGCATTCGATAGTTCCGCTTTCAATCTTACTAGTATTATCTTTAATGTCAGTCTTCCTGTGATCCTCATTTCAGTGCTTAACTAGTTTTTGAACTTCCTGAATGTCTATCTGCTTATCCTTAAATACAACTTGATTTCTCGTGTACCAAATGGCATATGGGATAATTATCACTGGTCTAAATAGATTTGGAATTAACTCAAGGTGATTTCGGCTAAGCTGGAAGCATATGCTCAAACATTAAGAAATAAATTACAGTTGGATGTTATCAGATTTGATTGTTAAACTTGAACCAAACTAGATGGCAACAGAAAGGCATTGAAGGAATAGGTCGTCTATAGATTTTGCGACTTCTTGATAGAGGACATATACAGGGTCAACAATGATATTTCTACTTCTGAGGAGGTCCTTCGTAGGTAAGGCATGCAAATATAACCTCCATAAGAAAGTTTTGATTCTATTAGGGATATCAAGTTTCCACACCTTAGGCCAAGGAAATTGAGCTTTAAGCATAGCGCTTGATTGTTGCATTAATAACATCTAATAGGCTTTTATAGATTCTTATAAAGGAACCTTGCTAAGCCAACTAGTCCTTAGTGTGGGTAATAGGAATAAGGACGTTTGTGATCACTTCCCTTTCTGCTTCTGTATAGATTAACTCTACCTTAGCAAGATCCCAACTATCACTCCCTGCAATTTTAAGATCCTGAACTGCCTCAAGTTCTAAAGGGAGAGGCCTTGCTACAGGCCTCCAGTACCAAGATCTGAGAGGAATTCGTTCGCTAGATCCCACTTGCCATTGAAGATGCCTTTTGATGATGCTTCCAACTTGCTGGGCATCCCTCTATTGCCAAGAACTAGACTTTGATAACTCCAAAATTTGTTCAATCTCTATTTTCCTATATTTTTGAATGGCCACTTACCCTAGAAGTGACTGAGGATTAGCAATAAACCTCTAAAGTTGTTTTGCCAATATAGCGTTATTGAAACAATGCATATTTACAAAGCCTAAGCTTCTCTCTTTAGTTAGCAATTTCAAGTTGTCCCAAGCAATTATACAACACTTCCTTGAATCCCCTGATTCTCTTAACCGGAATCTCCGTATGCTAGCTTTGATTTTGTCCAGCTATGTTCTTAGCAGTCTGGTAGTAGCCATATGAAAGTAGGCATGCTTTAGAGGATTGCGTAGCATAGAATTGTTCTACGCACCTGTGATAGAGTTCAGGCTTTCCACCCTTGGAGCTTTTAGAAATCTTTTCTAAGATGCTACCACCAATTTCTCTTTTGCATCTTGAGCTAACAATGTAAGTACCTGGGTATTTTCCAAATTGAGGCAAAATTTTAACTCCTAATTGATCAGCTAACTCCTTCTTCACAGCTTCAGGGGTAGTAGGACTAAACCACATCTCCGACTTACCTTTATTAATAGATAATCTTGACCATTGCTTAAAAGTAGAAAGAATGTTTTCCAAGATTTGCCCTACACTGGGGGTAGCTTTGAAAAAGATCACCTGGTGATCAACATCGGAGAGGTGGCTGATGCTTGGAGCGTAACGGCTAATTTTAGCACTCTGAATCTGATGAGTTCTTTCTTCCTCACACAACATAGCTAAAAAAACATTAACATAAAGAATAAACAAATAGGGGGATAACGGGTTCCCTTGTCAGAGACCTCATTGCGCCGTAATGCATTAAGTCTGCGTAACATTGATCAGCACTTTATAAGGCACAGTAGAGGCACACCAACAATTTGGACCCAATTGTCTAGGAAGTCCATGTACATCAATACCTTCCTCAGGAATTCCCAGTTTAAGCAGTGATAGTTTTTTTAAAAGTCGATCTTCAAGGCTGCCCTTAATTACCATTTCCTTATGGACTGCTGCATAGAGCTCATAATTTCAATGGCTATAAAATTATTATCATTAATAGAGATAATGAAGGCATTTTGGTATGGGGATATAACGTCGGCCATAATACCTTGAAGCCGTTGCACCAATAACTTGGTGATGAATTTATGACTAACATTACAAAAGCTGATGGGACAAAAATCTGCCAAAGATTGCAGAGAGCACCCACTGAGAATTAGACATATATTTTTTTAATTTAGATCCTTTAACAGTTATCCTTTCTTTAGGAAGGACATGACCATACCTTGAACGGGAGGCCCCAATATGTCCTAGTAATGTTGATAAAACCGGATTGGGTAACCATGTAGGTTCGAAACTTTGAGTGAAGCCTAAACACCATTTCTTCCTACTCACAAAAGGAAAAAAGTTTGGTTAAAATATGAATATGATTTTTTATTAACTTAGGAATGCCCAACTGATCCAGATCACATTGGGAAATTGAAGGACAATCTAGTGTAAACAAACCTTCGAAATAATAGACTGTCATGTCTTTCATATGATTATGATCCTCATGCTAGATGCCATTCTCATCCTTTAATCATTTAATTCTGCGCTTAATCCTCGTATAATTTGACCACTAGATAAAAATACGTAGTATTACAGTCACTGTTTAGCCACTAAAGTTATTTGGCCTTTTGGGCCCGTTTAATTTGTTGGAATCTAGCAAGAATTCCATCTCCACTCTGACCTGTCTTCTATATCAGGGGAATGTTTGTCAGGTGTACTCAAGAAGTCGTTCAAAGCCTTTTCTAGCTCTTGAATTTTGGGTTGTAATCTACCAAAGGATAGTTTGCCCCATTTTATAAGCTCAAATTGCGTATTTTTCAGCTTGTTAACAAGTTTATATGCAAAAGATCCAACCACTTCATGTTTCCAAGCATTGGCTATTATAGTCCGACAATCTTCTTTGTATAACCATGCGTTTTGAAACCTGAAGGAATGTTTTTTTACACGGTTGATGCCTTTCAGTTTTCATTAATAAAGGAGCATGATTAGAGTCAACTAAAGATAACGCAGACACAGAAGAACAAGGGTAATTATAAGGCCATATTTCATTACAAAAGCATTTGTCAATCTTTTCCTACACAATTTCTGGGCTAACTCTATTGTTAGTCCAAATGTAACACACCCCATTAGATTTGATTTCTAAAAGCCCTCTATAAAAAATAGTTTCTTCAAATTAAACTTAGCATCACTATTTACTAAACTTACCATCACTATGAAGCACTTGATTAAAATTACCAATCAACATCTAGGGGTTGTGAATTTCTGAACTCGTTTCATTGATAACGTTCTATAAATATCTCTATCTGCAGCTTTAGAGGGCCATAAACACTTGCGATATAACAACAAGATTAGTAATGATGCTGATCCACCTTCAAGTGGACCCAGTGAGTAATCACCTGAATTGGATCAACCTACAAACTGTCAATCCATCCCCATAGTGTGCCTCTACTATGACCAACTGCATCCACACTAACTATATTAACAAATCCAAGACCTTTCAATATCTTCCAAGCTATGTCTAGAGATAACAATGTTTTTCCCAGGAAAATAAACTCTGGTTGATATTAAGTAATGAGCTGCTTGCAATGCTAAATTATGCAGGAGTAGCTCAATCCCCTACAATTCCAAGCTAAAAAGTCTCATGGCTCTAAAGGATGCTATTGTGGGACTGGATCAACTTCTGAATAAAAGCATTTAGTTATGCTATTTATCGAATCTAGTTCCAAGAAAGGTGAGTCAACACCACCTTTATTTATAAAATCATTCCCTGCCCCATCTTGAACTGGCTGTATGAAAGCTAAGCTCTCATATACTTTCCAGCCTAACCTTTTGATGCTTGTTTCTTAATGCAACCTGTTCTTGGACCAAAAAAGGAAAAAAAATGCAACCTACCCTTCAATTAGATGTTTATCTTCTTGTCCATTGTGAGAGTGACATTGAGCCTCTCCCTTAGAAGGAGGGAACACCTGTTGAGAATCGGCAAAACCCCCTAGCCTTCTCTTTTTAACCGAGCCCTATCCTCAACTTCATTCTCCTTCCTTTTACTAGTCTGAAAAAGATTTGGGGTGCCGAAGAAAGTATTAAGAATGAACCTTCTCTTTTTAAACAAAACTTGTTCCTCAAATTCGTTCTTCTTCATTTCACTGAGCTGAAAAAAAAATTGGACACTGAACAATATAAAGAATTAACTTAGGTAAAGTTAAACTTGCATCTTCCACCCACTCCATGCTAGGTAATTCAAAAATAATCAAATAACAATTGGACTGAGTCCTAAAGACAGGAAAGATCCACCACGAATAATAGAAAAAAATCTAGCAAGCTAATAGCCAGATCGTGTATAAGTAAAAATTCAAGTTATGTTTCAAATGTTCAGTCGAAGAACCAGCCAAGGTCGATAAAGTTTTGCATGTCACACTATTATTATAATTTGTATAATTTGTTCTATTAAAAGTCTTGAGGTCAGACACCAAAAGGGTAGGCCTCCTTAGAATTGAAGCTCTTCTCTAGAGTAACTGATTACCAAAATTCTACAAAAGTCTGGCTAGCGCAAAGGGATTTGCAAATTTTCTACCAACAATGGAAGCCCTGGTGAGAATCAACCACGAGGCCATATAACTAAGACTTGTAACTAATGACAATCCCTTCTTAATTTGGTTGAAAAAAAATAAGACTTCGAAAGGACATTAGAATGCTATCAACTGCCATCTTCGAGGCCTAATCAAAATTGTTATGTTCTTCAGCAAAAGTGTTTGCGTTCTTTGAATAAAGGTTGAAAAGTTTGTGTAGAACATGATAACCTTGTACCTCAAACTATACAGCAAAATGATAAGCATTTTTGTCTTTAAGCTGTTTCAATGCTAGAGTCTGCCTCAAAATCTTGCACCACTCGAGCATTAGTTATAAACACTTGGCCATCCAGTAAGAGAAATTATCAGAGGATTTGTTGTGGTCCAATCTTGATATCCTCTAAGGAATTAGAAATAACCATAGGAATATAGTGATTATCTCCAGGGAATTAGTCTATTCTTGGTTGGTCCTCTTGACCAATGCCACTAACCTTAGCTTATGTAGGTTGTTGAATTTTTGCATTGGCATTTTTGTACCACAACAAAGAATAGAAACAACCATGGAAGAAAAGTATAAGATATTTTCATAAAAGTTTTAAGGATTCATAAAATTTACAAATAAATTGTTGCAGCAGTATGGAAGCATTACCTTTCTTGTCTTCTATCTTTATTTCAAACATATAATAAATGATGAACAATGAGCTAGCAGGATTCTCTAAAGTGCAATATCCACTCTAAAAAACAATGTGAGATATTAAATACCTTAATAAGAAGATTAAAAAAGTGAGTAAATACAAATTTAAATATTATCTTCTAATTGATTATTATTTATTAAATTCTAAGCTCTTAATTTTTTTCATCAAATACTATAATGTTTTACTTCATCTTTAATTGCACTTTAAAGAAACTTGATCCATGAACATCAAGGGCATATCTTTATATAAAAATAATGCTATCATTATTATACTATAACACATTGAAAAATATTGGCTTAGTTTATGGATATACTTTTATTTATCCAAGGAGCACTTTCGTGTGTGTGTGTATTTATATTTTGGCTTCATATGTTCAAATTTATGCTTATCATGCCATAAGAAAATAAATATTCATTAATTTGCTAAGTGATAATAGCAAAAAAATCGATGTGCATATAGCAATCTGCAACTACGTGACAAGAATCATCATTACAGTGTCTTAAAGGGCCGATTATTCCTTTTGAATTGCAAACCTATCAAAATACCCCCAATTGAACAATTAGTTAACAACATTTTAATTTGTTTGTATTGATGTTAGAGTAAGATTCCACTAGTGTCTTACAAATATTTTTTTAATAAAAAAATAAGAATGAAAGGTTTCCCTAATCCTACTAGGTAGGGCGTCAATAACATGTTAAGGCCACCAACAGAGACTCATTTAGAAGTACTACCAAGCACAATTGAGACTTATTGGATAAAATCATAGTTTTCTTGTAATTGTTTTCTCTCCTAGTGATTTACATGATAAAATGTTATTAGATATTAGAGGAAAATATTCACCCTTGAGAATTTTCTTTCTTCACGTTAATCATCAAGACAAAAATTCTTTTCTTTAATTAATTTGATGGATAAAGTGTATAAAAAGGAACAGAGGATTTTGAAATTAGGAATAATGTAGTAAGAAATGTTTTGAAAAATTGTAGTTGCCCATTTAGAGATTATTGCTAAGCTTAATTGAGTCAAGAGATAGCAACTCAACTAATCCTTGAGAAATTAGGAGTAATGTAGTAGCAAGTGTTCTAAAAAGTTGTAGCTACCAAAGAAGACTCACTTAGAGGTTAGTGCCAAGCTTAATCAGGACAGAAATAGCAACTTAACTTGTTTTTAGGAAATTAGGAGTAGTATAGGAAGTGTTTTAAGAAGTTGTAACTACCAAAAGAGGTTCATTTAGAAGTTACTACCAAGTCTAACCAGGCCAAGAGACATCAACTCAACTAGTCCTTAAACACTAGAGGATTCTCTTGAGGAGGATTAGCTACGAAATAGAATAACTAATGTTGAAGGGGATTTGCCTTTGTTATTAAGGGAAGTCATAATGATCTTATTAGAATCCTCACAACTAGTTGAACTAATATGCATTGAAGCAAATATTTTTTTTATTTCTTTTTAGTTTGCTTTGTGATTAATACAATTTTTATAATTGAAAAAAAAATACAATATAGCCATAGTATGATCTAATTTTATTGTCCTTTCCAATACCACTCCCTGTTAGGATCACTAACATTATCAGAATTAATTCCTACTATTTCACTAGCAATTTTATCATCAAATGAACTTCTAACTCATCATCATTCACATTCATATTATCTCCTCTTAAGTTATCATTGTTTCCTCCTATTAAGTCACTAGGAATATTAACCTTCAATGGCTTAATTGAAATGGCATATACATATATTTGAATTTGTGTTAGTGGATTATAATGTTCAAACATTTATAGAATATTTGATTTTGATTGCATGTTTCTTCTTAAAAGTCTATCAGGAACCTTTTACTAAAACTTAATCCCCATACTTATGCTTGAGTTGTAGCTAGTTAACTAATTAAGTCCATCATCTGCTAGATTAAGGTAAGAATATTGCTCTAGGTCTATATTCGGGAGCTTCATGATCTTCTTTTGATGATGAAATAATAAATCAAAATATTAAAAGAACGGCATTTGATCTGCAACCACAAATCCAAGTCAAATACCTCTATTACAACTATAATCCCTCAACAAAAACAAAATATTTCAACCATTTGCATATTTCTATAAAAACTCAATATAAAGTGCAAATGACAATAATTAAAATGAAAAACAATTAAAATAAAAAACTCCTATCTTCAACCAACATATCCTAACCCCTAAATTGAAAACATATAACTTTTTTATATGGTTTAGCATCATAAAGCATACACCTAGCCATGAATTAGTGCAACTTTGATTTTACTTCAGGTGTAATTGTATATTATCTTTTTTTTAAAGTAAATTTCAGAATGGAATAGTTATCAAACTATAACTATTATAGTTAGCCTATTTAGCAGAGTTATCTTCATTCTAATGGTGTCCTTATTAAAACATTCACTAAAGTTGAATTGAAATATTGAACAGATGTTGATAAAAATACTTAAACTTAAAATCTCACTGTAAAAGAAACCCAAATTGTAATTATTCTAGTTAGCCTGGTGATCCACCAACTATTACATCATCTAAGTTCTTTAGATAGAACAAAATCAGTAATAATAAAATGACAACCTAAGAATGCTGAAATCATAACAACACCTTATTTTTAGTACAAACTCATTCATAACATACCTTTTTTTTTCAAACCTTAAAATATAGCACCTAAATTTCAACCCATAATTCAACACTAATATATAAATTGTAACTAAGCTTTTGTAGTATGAAAACATTTGATGCAATTGCAAAGAAAGATGAAGTTAAAAAAAGAACTTCATTTAGTCATAAAAATCAAACCCAAAAACTAGAGAAAGTGGATGTGTTATTCACTTTATTCTAATTCTGAGCCAAAGCAAGCTCAAAATTTCTATTGATCATTGGCTAAGGTCTTTGATTTTTTAGGCAAAAATTTTGGCAATGACAAAAGCAAAGTATTTATAAATTTGCCTTAGGTGTATAATTTTTCACCCTTCTCCTTTTACCCTAGCCTCCGAATAATAGAGGATAAATAGGAAAATTAAAAAAAAAACTTTAACACCATTTATGTCTAGGAAAGCTATATTCAATTTCCCAAATAAGAGGCGATTTAAGTGTATCTGGGTTACAATTTAGAGGAGGATGCAACAATTTACCCTATAAAATATTTCTTTTTTTTTTAACATTTCTTTTACAATTTAATGTGGAATCTTATCCAATCTTTGACATTTATGGATTACAATCCAAATCCTAAAATGTCTAATAATTTGCTTTTAAAAAAATTCCTAAAAATGTTATTTCATTTTGGGCTTAATATTTTTATGATATATATGTGTGTATATATATATATGTAGTGTGGATATATGTTGATTATGTGATGTTTGCCAAATCAAAATCAACAATCTATATATATTTTATTAATGGATACCAAATTATCAAATAATAAATACTTATTTTATCTTAAAAACTAATGGTAGTAATATAGGGAACAAAATCAAATGATATCCTAACTTCAATTGTTTTTTGCATCCATACTCTTAAAATATATTTCATATAGTGTTGGATTTTGATTTTTTAAGAAAAAGTTAATATTTAATCATATTTTAACAAGGCTTATGGTTGACACCTAATTAAATACCTCACCCTAGCACTTTGTCACAACAATTTAATCACTTAAAATCACAAGAAGGCTTTTTATGGATAAATTAATTTTGAATAGGTATCAAATTGAATCAAAATTTGGACAAGTAAAGATTATATACAATTGAGAACTTTTGATTTAAGTAGTATTCAATATTCCTTAAAGATTTTATCCTTCACTTCTAAAGTTTGATTTCAAGTCCTTACTTATGTGCATTTAATGAGTATAAGAATGAAAAAAAAAAGATCACATGCAATGTATAACAATTTTATAAAAATAATTTAGGCAAGCAAAGTGCTTATAATTGAAAGTGCAATGAGTAAATTATAATACTTAAAATTATATGTAGATTAAATGAAAAAAAAGATGAAATTATGAATAAATAAAATGTAATTTTTTTCTTCTTTTTTTTATTGAGACTCCTTAGGAATTAGAAATCCTATACCAAAAAAAAGAGAAGAAATCCTTTAAAATCTCTATAATCTAAGCAAAAAAATAATGGAAAATATTTCCATATTTTTTCCTTACGAGAGAATGTTTCAATACTTAGCATTTTATCATAACAATTCATTCAGTCTTTTTAGTTTTGCAGAGAATGATGCAAGACAAAGAAAATCACTCTAAAGAGCTCCAATGGTGATCTCTTTAAGATTTTTGAGGGTGTTGCTCTTCAATTGGAGACAATCAAGTGTATGATCATTGATAAAAAATGATCACATCCAAGCACCGATCCTTTTGCCTAGTGTTTCTAGTTGCATTCTTGTGAAGGTCATTCAGTATAGTGAGAACACACTAAGGCTAGTGCTTTTGCTAGTAGAAGAGATAATGACCTCAAAGATTGGGACGCCTAATTTATGAAGATGGACTAAGCTCCACTTTTTGATTTGATTATGGTTAGTTTCTTATTTAATTTACCTTCATGATTTTTTTTTCATTTCTATTTCAATTTTCTTCTTGAAGGATTATTCAATTATGGAGTTAAATTTTTTTCTTTTTCTTTTTTATGTAGGCATATCCCCTTGTTGACAATTTTAATGACAGAGCTAGTCAATGGATTAGAGGTAGTCTTGCCTTTCCAAAATTTTATTTTTTCAAATATGTATATTATTATGCACGTGGGTCTTTCCAAACTTTTAAAATGAGTATAAAGAATATTTTGTTTTTTTATTATAAAAGTGGTGATTATTATAGAATTTAAATTTGAATTATTGTAAGTGTAAACTAATTTTATATTATTATTCAGCTATACATTACCATATCATTAAAAAAAATTTAAGATTCCTTCTATTGATAAATTTTTTCTTAATTTTAATTTTTTAATTAGGTGACATCTTTTTATTCATTGATAATGTAACATATTTTACAATAATATGAATTAAATTTAAACTCATTATTATGTCATTTAAATTTTATAATTAGCACAATCAGTCCATTATTTTTGCTTTTCTTATAATTATGCATTCCTCTATTCATATGCAATATTAAAATAAATAAAAAATATTGAAGTGGATTGTTAAATTCTTACACCTCAGTAATATCAAATATGGTTGGAAAATTTTCTTGCAACTAATAGTATAGGATTTCCTTACATTGGCTTCATGATCCTAAATAAAATTCCTCTACATTTTTTCAACAGCCAAATAAACTCTTTTATGAATTCTCTCTACCTGCATATTATAAATAGGAATGTTAGGAATCATAGAATTAGCAAAAGTTATTCTCCTTGCCATGGAAAAAGTTTTAATTTGCCATCCATCCAACTTCTTACCAATCTTTTCCAAAAGCTCATCATATTTCTTGTTATTATTGCCTAAGGAAACAAAGTTGATATATAAGCATTTTCCTAAATTTAGCATCTAGGAAAATCCACTGAACTTAATAATTTCAATAATCAGCTTAGCACTAAGCTTTTAGAGAACAAGATCTTGGATTTGGAATGATTCACTTTTTGCTTAAAGGCTATAAAAAATAGATAGGACCCTAGAAATACATTGTGTCTAGTCCATAGAAGCCTTAGACAAAAGTAATAGATCGTCATCAAATAACAAATAAGAAATAGGGGGACCTAATTTATCAAGTTTTATGGGTTTCCAATAACCTTTTTGAGCTTCCTCTATAATCAAATGTGAAAGTCTCTCTATAAAAGTATAAAAAGGTATAAAGATATAGGATCCCTTTATTGGATGCCATTAATAGATTGAAAGCTCTTTGTTTTGGACTTATTCCATAGAACATTTAGATTTGAAGTTGACAAATAATTCATAATAATATTCTATATGCAAGTAAGAAATTCCATTTCCTTAAGAATATTAGTAATAAAACTTAATTGAATCCTATCATATGCTATCTTGAGATCAATTTTGAGGGCCATAAAGCCTTTCATCCCTTTCTTATGCTTTATGAAATGAGCCATCTCATTGCCAATGATTATATTATCTTGAATATATTTACAAGGAAAAAACTTGATTAAAATAAAGATATTAAAGAAAGTATTGGATTTTTAGCCCATTAACAATCACTTTTGTAATGTATTTATAACTTAAATTACACATACATTACAAAGAAAAATTTTTCTAAAGTGATTCACAAATTCAAGCTGATTGGCTTTTGAAATCAACATGATCAAAGTCTAGTTGATTTTCTGGATTATCTCCTTTCTTTAAAACATATCACGCATATAATGAAACAGATCATGATCAATTTTATTCCAATTCACCTAATAAAATAGTGCAAGAGATCCATATTCCTTTATAGATTTAGTAACCCCCATATCAAAGATTGCCTATTCAAATTCATAAAAAGACATATTACTCTACAGCTATGTAAAGTCTTGATTATCAATAACCAAGAATGAAATCTCCGTATTAAGAAGGGAATAATTGGCATCATTATTAGTAAAAAAGTTCCTTTTAGAACTCAACAATCTTATTAAATAAGACATTTTTATTATCAATCCATTAACCTTTAGAATTCATCCACATGGAAACTCTATTTTGTCTTTTACTTATAATAGTTGTGGTTTAGTAGAACCAGGTAGTATAATCACCATCTTGAATTCTTTTCACATGGGACTTTTGATGCCAAAGAGTTTTTTCTTATTCAAGGATAATTGGAAGATCTTTTTGCAATTGTTTTTCAAGAGGGCTAATATAAGGATTCCATCTTTTTTTCATTGCAAATTAAGTTCCTTCAATTTAAGATAAAAGGGTATTCTTTTTCTTTCTAATGTGTCCTAAAATTTATTTATTTAGCCTCATTAAACTCTCTAGGAGATGTTGAATATTATCCAAAAAGGGATTATTACACAATCAATTTTCACTGATGAATTAAGAGAATTAATCACACAAAAACTAAGTTGCTTTAAAATGAAATGGTCTATTTTGCCCTTCATTTTTACCATAGATAGGTCAATTAATAAAGGATTATGGTTCGAATGCAATTGAGGAGGAACTTTGATAATAGCATCATCAAATCAATGACACTATTTAGCATTGCATAAACTTTTATCCAATTTTTTGAAGATTTTCTCATACTTGTCTTTCCATGGACCTCTTTAAGAAAAGTGATAACTTTGCTATCCTATATCATTTAATCACAAGGGGTAACATTTAGGGAAGTTTGAACATGTACTTTCAACACTATAGGAACCACTTTTTTTCTCTATAGGATGAACAATATCATTAAAATCACCAGTAATAGCCCTTCCTAAATAGTTCTTGAAAGATTTGGAAGTTAGGACTAACATTCCTTTTGAAATCCTACTTAAGGACCTATATAAACAAATATGAGTAGCTAGGAGGAATTAACTCCTTCGAGAATATGAAGATACACATGTTGAAATGAACTATAGATTACATTAACTTTTACTCTATCTTTTTTCTAACTAACCTAGATTCCCCCTAACAACCTTGCCCAAAAAGATTTTGAAAGTTACAACTTAAGTATTTGTTCCTAATGAAGCACTAATATCAAGTTTGTGCTTACCTATCACATTGTTAGCTTGAGTTACAAATTCAAGATTGCTAACCCCTCAATAGTTCCATAACAAAGTTTAAATCATTATTAAATATAAAAAGATAGAGCTAACCTCTAATAGAAATTACTAAACATCCATTTGGATTCGAGCATTATCACTTGGCACTTCGACCAATTGTATTTCAACATCACCTTCAAGAGTTTGAGTTTCCATAACAATTAACTTGAAGGCTAGTTAAGAAGATGCACCTTCCTTCTTCTATATTAGCATCAAGTGGCTTCTTTATAGAATTAATAACTATTAAGTTGTTCATTATAAGTTTCTCACTATGCTTATTTTAATGAAAAAATAATTTCTAATTATTAACACATACACACTTGGGCTTACCACTTAAGAGTGATTAGACATTAGATTCAACTTATATTTATCTTCATTTTTATAGCTCAAAAGTGTCCTCGTGGCTGAGGTTCCATGTGTTCTCTCCAAACTTCTATTATTAGGCTCTTTTTAATTAACATGAACTACTATTTAAGATACACAATCTGTGGTCCTCTTCTACTAACTTTTTTAAAACCATTATAACCCTTTTAAGTAATTTTAGGATCATGATTCTCCTTCCAATCAATCACGATCTTATTTTTTCTAACTTTCATTACAATCTCATCCTATTCATCTTTAAATATAGGATTAGATAATAAAACAAACCTCAAACCCTTTACTTTAACACTCCTTAAATTCATAGCTTCACTACACTTATTCTTCCTATTACATTTAAGCATCTGAACAACTATCCAAACCTTAAACTTCATACTAGGTTATTCTTTATTTTTATATTAATGTCTTATATTTAGGACATCACGTTAATTTTTAATCACCTTGTCACCATCCTTGCAAGCTAGAACTTCCTTATTCATTAGCTCTCTTCCCTTGTAACCTACAATGAGTAAATTATAGAACTAAGAGCTCATTAAGATCTATCATGATATATGCTCTCATATATTTACCTCTAACTTTTTCCTCCATCATAAGATTTATTTTAACTATCTTTCCAATTTTATTTCTAAGAGCCCTTAGACATTTCCTATTGCAATATTTCATAGCTAACTCTGGAAACCTTATTGATATAGCCACCTTATCAATGGAAGCCATTGTTAGGTTAAAATTTGGAACCTATTCTCGAACAATTAAAGAATGATTCAAAATTATCCATGAGCTTTTTATTAATGCAATCTCCTTCCTACTTACTATAAAAAACTTAACCAAAAAAATATTCATATCCAAAAAAATATTCATATCTTAGGTTTACTAGCTCAAAATTGCCGGCCTATTTCATAACTACAATTTTTTTTCTAAAAATTGGAAACTAATATTGCAACCTAATAGCTTCATAGTAAGGTAATTTCTCCAAGGTTTTTGAATGTGTTCCATATCCTCTTTGGATAATTTTGGAATTAGATAGATACACTTACCATCCACTATTTCAATCCCTAACTTTCTAACTTTTCCTCCTTATCACTCACAACTTGTTTAGCATCAATATGATCTAACAAATAATCCTTTTCCATATTTGACTTTTCTAACTCATCCATCTTTAGCATATAATTTGTCTTGAATGCTTGTTTTTCTTGTTCAATGATAAAATGACATCATAGTAACTTCATAAAACTATGAAACCACCCCCAAATCCTCTTTAATCTCTTTTCTACTCCTTAATACTCCTTTTGAGTTAATCTATCTCCTTGGATGAAGGTTGATCAACATTAGGACAAGCATAGAATCCTTAATTTTTCATGTCACATTAATGCTAGGATTTTTTAAATTTTAAATAAAGCTATTTTGACTTTGATTTATCTATTCACAATTTATACTTATGTAGGGAAGGAGTAGTACATGAGTTTTTCTTTTTTTTTTTTAGTTGTAAACAAATTATACTCTTGCAAACTAAGAGTATCATGTAATTTAATATCGTGCAATTAGAAGGATTTAATTTGATTTATTATTGCAATTTCAACTCATGTAAACTAGGAGTGATGTGTTATTTAGCCTTGTATGCTCAAGATGAATTTTAAAACTTTGTTGATTTGATTTATTGTCACAGTTTTAATATATGCAAACTAGGAATAACATGTTATTTAGGCTTAAGCAATTAGAAGGATTTCACAAATTTATTAACTTACTTTAATTTGTCATTGTAGTTTCAATGTATGTAAACTAGGAGAAATATGCATTTTAGCATTATGTAATCAGGAGGATTTTGGAATCATAGTTTTAACTTATGTAAATAAGGAGCAACGTATAGTTCAACCTTATGCAATTAAAAGGACATTACAATTTTGTTAATTTTATTTTGTTGTCATAATTTTAACTTATATGAATAAAGAGTAATAAGCAATTTAACTTTATGTGATCAAAAGGATTTCACAAATTTGTTAATTTGATTTGATTTATTGTTATAGTTTTAACTTATCCAAACTAGGAGTAACAAATAATTTAGCCTCAAATAATTAAGAGGACTTTGGAACTTTGGTGATTTTAATTTGTTGTCAATGTTTTAACTCATATGAACAAGGAATAATAAGCAATTTAGCCTCATGCAATTAGAAAGATCTTTATAGCTTTACGTGTGAATGTTTTTGAAGAAATTTGAATGAGAATGACTTTTCGTATTGACTTTTTTAAATTCATCAATGATAGCTTAAATATCTTCCTCCAATGATGATAGAATAATTTTCATCTTCTTGATTGATAGATCTTCACTATTTAATTTATTGAAGTAACATAGTGATCAAAGATAATTTTTTCACCTTTAGAAGTTTCATTATTAATCTTCATGCTTTTCTTTCTTAGACTTGCTTTGAAGGATATTTGTAAAATCTTTTTATTATTTTGCTTGTTTGTGGTTGAAGTTGATCTTTCTTCATTAATTAAATAGTTTTTAACTTGTATTGTTCATGGTTGAAGTTAATCTTTCTTCATCAATTAAGGTGATTTTAACTTGTCATTGTACTTACCCTCAATGACAAAAGAGGTTGCAATAACTACTGAAAGTTTAATCTAATTTTTTAGCATTATCAGTTTAAAAGAATCAAGTTTAGTTATTTGGGGAGAAGGATCAATGTTTATAAAGATGGAGTTATAGTATTCATGTTGCAAGTTACATTGTCATCATTGAATTTAATTTTGCCTTCTTTAGCTAACCCCATGATCTTGTTTTTCAACATAAAGCACCTTTTAACTAAGGGATCAATTAGTCTATAGCACTTGCAAAACTTTAGATTATCCACTTTGCTTGCTTCATTAGTCATTTCATATTTGGCAACTTAATCAAGTTAACTTTAAGTAGAAATTCTAGCATTAAAGAAACATTAGAATTTAGAAATGGATATTTTTAATTTGTTTAACTTTTCCTTCAATGTAACCTCCTTTCCTTTATTAGAGCATGAATGACCTCATTACCTCTCCTATTTAACTTGATAGATAGTTTGATTGGTAAAATAAACACAATAATTGATTGCTCGGCTTCATATTTCAAAAGTGATGGCATATTGATTATGTGAAATTTATATTATTCTTTCACATTATTTAAGAGTGGTGACCTTCAATTAACATTAACATCAATGTTGAGCTTTATGTCATGCACATTTATTACCAACTCCTTAAATGTTTGAGGCTTAATAGTTTAAAAAATATAGCTTAGGTTCCAATTTATCCTTCATATGTGCATTTCAATAGTAGAAAATTTTGTAGTTAAGACTTAGATTTCTCCATTACTAAATATATGGTTGATTTATCTTTTGATTGTTGAGCCTTTGTAAGTTCAAGCATGCTAATAGTGTAACGAGTATTGTAAAATCGATTTAGGAACTCATGCTCAAGTTGCTCTGAGTTATTAATTGATCTTAGAGCAAAGTCTATGTAGTAATCAAATGCATTTCAATTAAGGAAGCATACAAATTATTTCACCATAAGGTCTTCATCAATTTTAATATTGTTATAAGTTTCAACGAAGTGAATGGCATGTTACCTAGGATTTCCTTTGCCATCAAACTATTAAAACTTAGGTAATTGATAATTTTAAGGTATTTTCATTTGATCAATCTTCAATTATATGGCTTGATATAGGAAAAGGAAGACTACATGCTCCTTTCTACTTGGTCTTTAATGGCCTTTTTGATATATTCTTTCAACTAGCTAGCAAGAAGGACACCATTTGGATAAGACTGCTTATTCTTGGAGCTATTATATTCCTTTACAACTTTATCTTGATCTAATAGGCATGACTCATCTTCAGATGTATTGGTTAAATCATCATATGATCTAGAAGATCCACTAGTCTTTTGCAAGATGTTAGAGATTTGTTTACCTCTCAAAGTTTCTTTTCCTTGGATGGATTTCAATAGTGCTTCAAGTATCTTTGAAATAGCTAAAATTTGCTCCTCTAAAAAAGTTGCACTTGTCACTATAATAGTTATTGCAATTGAACTTGAGGACACAGAAGAGTTAGGAAAGCAATCTTTTAAAAGATGTCCTTTTAATTTGAATCTTAAAGTCTTTAAAGTAGAATGGATATTATTACCCTTGCTAGCTCTTCCAACAATTGCATTTTTTTATTGCTAATTTAGAATTTTCAAATAGAGCACGTTGAGCCAAGAAATTGTTGAGAATGCCAAATACATTTGACTTTGCTCCCATGCATGCATACATAATGGTGATTTCCTTGATGATAAACTTGTAAAAATAGAAGCAAGATTTAGTATTGTAATCTTTTGAGCATACAAAACAGCAAGAGCTCTTATTTTGTTTTGAGTCATGGTACCCTGAGAATTAGAACTTGTTGAGTTAATTAAAGGATTTGTTTTAGATATACTGAATAATGGGTTGTTGAAGACTTGCTTTTTTGTTGCCATATGAACTTATTTAGATGAATTTGGTTTTGAAGACAAGAGATGAGAAGTAAAGATTGTCCCACTAGGCATGCTAAAAATTCATACACATAATTTCTTAATAAATAATTTATAAAGGCAAGAAAGTTACGAAATAAATGAATTTGATTGATTCTTGAAGATGCAAGTACAATCTTTAATTTTGTAATTCTTGAAAAAGAATACAATAAATCCTCTTATTCTTATCTTGAAGTTGACTTTAATCGAGGGCTTGATCTTGAATTAGATGGTGAATGCTTTGTTTTGATTAAAGGTTTCAAGAAAGCTTGATTTTAGGTCAAATAGTTAAATTTGACTTCTAGGGAGAATTACGAGGAAGTTTGATCTCTAATCAAATATTGAATTTTCATAGAGGTTTTGAGCTTTAAAAAAATTTCACGAACCTGAATGTTGTGTAGCATAGAATGAGTGTTTTGATTGAGGTGAGAAATTTCAAATGTTTTGATCTTTGCTAGTAATGCTTTGGAGGAATTTCATGTTTCTTCTTTCGACAACTTGTTAATGTGAATAGTTATAGAACTGATAGAGAATGCTTAGAGATAAACGTACCATTTATTTTATGTTTATCACCTTTTAATTTATTAAAAATGTAATTTTCTTATTGGTTGAGATATATATTATGATAAGTGATAATTTTTTATTTATTAATTGACATTATTAATACATAGATTTTATTTAATTGATTCATCTATATCATTGTGCACATAGTACATAATTTAATTTATTACCCAAGTGATTTTTGTAATCCCATTTACTTTCCGTGTGGGATTTTTAAAGTTTAGTAAATAATCTTTTTTTGATTAATTATAATTTATGAAATGAAAATTAAATAGAATAATTTTATTTGTTTACGGTAGCATATGGGTTAATTAAATCACCCCATTCGTAAATTTCCAAATGTGTTGTCAAGGAAGAATGAGTTGCCAACGTTGGCAGTACACTGTTCTATGTCACGAAAAAATGAGCTGCCGAGGTTGGTACTTTTTCTCCCCTATTTTCTTATATTTAGATAAAGAGTGAACTAGATCAGAATATCACAAGAATCACATTTCAAAACTAAATGAACTGGGCAAACCTTTTTTTCCCCTTTTTAGTCAACTAAATTGTAAGAACACACAAAACAAAGAATATTAAAAAAGAGAACCCAGTTACAATCAGGCAAGCGAGGTACCATCAGTGAGTGGGATATTTTGCTTTTGCAAAATCTAAATACAACGGGATGAAAATTTTTAGGCTCTTCTCAAAGTTTCCATGATATAAAAACTCGACAGAAACATGATGAGATAAATAAAAGCAAATAAATTGAAGTTTCGAAAAAGGCACATGAATGCTGACCTGAAATCTAATTTGCATTGCCATGCATTCAATCTGTTGTCTCCTACTTCCCTGATTGCGACCTCGCGAAGGTCTGAAAAACCCAACTGAGGAAAAACGCAAGTGAAACAGAAAAACAAAAGTTTGCAAGTTATATGTTAAAGGTGATGTTAAAGGGGACCGCCAAAGAGTCCCCTTTAACATCCCCTTTAACATCACCTTTAACATATTAATGATGAGATAAATATGATTCATGAACCTAACTCATCAGTTCTTACATATATTTAATATAACAAGTTTGCGATTATTCATCTAAATAATAGCTCACATGACTTTATATGTGGATTTATTGAAAAATTGATATATTAAATTTCTTAATAATTTAAAAATATCATTACATTTAAATAGATGCTTTATGATCTATTTTTTTAATATTTCAAATAATTTTAAAAATATTATTGCATCAAAATAAATTTTAATGTTAATTTTAATTGACGTCTATTCTACTAATGATTATTTCCAATTCTATAGTAACATATATAAACATAAAAGGGGGGATTTAAAAATTAATACTTTATTTCTATTGAAATATACATTTATATTTATACAAATTTAAATTTTTATTTTTCAACACATATAAAAAATGCTAAAATCTTTGATATTTACTTATTACATGCACATCAAATGGAGGAATTACAAAATAATACCTTATTCCTATTTAAATAATTACTTATATTTATAAAAAAAATTAAATTTCTATTTCTCAATACATATAACGATTTCACGGGCAAAATTTTTTGGATATACGTGACTAGATTTGGACCGAGCTTGTTTGTTCTCCAAGCTTTAGTAAGAAGGAACCGAGAAATTCGTTTAAGAAGAAACCAAAACCTCATTCGAATATGATTAAAATAAATCCCGGAAAAGCTGAAAAATCATAATCCGAATCCTAAACGGAGTAGCACTCTTTGGCGGTCCAAGTACTTCTATATATACAACTAACTTCTCTTTTTTCTTCGAACACAACCTGCAAGTTACCTTTCTCTTAGGCTTCTTTCTCAATCTTCTCCCTCTAAAATTAATGGCATCATCATCGAAGATGATCAATTTGATGAGCTGCGACGGCCAGACCTTTGTCATCAAGGAGGCAGTGGCGACTCAATCGCAGACCATCAATCACTTGATCGAAGACAATTGCGCTGATAATACCATCCCCATTCCCAACGTCACGGGTAAAATCTTATCTTTGGTCATCGAATATTGCAACAAACACGCCGAGTCCCCTGCAACGATAGTAGAAACTGACAGCAAGATGTTCGATGAAAGTCTCAAGGCTTGGGACGCTGAATTTATGAAGGTTGATCAGCGCGTCCTTTTCGATCTGTTAATGGTTAGCTTCTTGCTCTTTTTTGTCTAGTTGATCATCATTCAGCGAGGCTCGTTGTCTGTTGTGATCTTTCTTGAATTATTGATATATGTTTGTGTTATGTGATTTTCAGGCATCAAATTATCTGGACATTAAGAGCCTCTTTGATTTGGTGTGCCAGACAGTGGCAGACATGATGAAGAACAAAAGTCCACAACAGATACGTGAGACATTTGATATCAAGAATGATTTCACTCCTGAAGAAGAGGAGGCAATTCGCAAGGAGAACGAATGGGCTTTTACTAATTTCTGAGCTATTAATTAGCTGTTTTAAATAATTATAGTAGGAGAGATTAGGAGTTATATTGTTCTTGTTTAGTTACTTCGAGATGTTATCATCATCATCAGTTTTCAATTTTATCTGAGTAGACCGGAAAGAGCACAATTAAATATTAAGAAAGGAGGTAGTAAAGAAATAAAAGATAATTTTAAAAAAATATAGATATTTTTATGTAATTGAAGTTATTTAATGACTTTTTTTAAGTCTTGTATGCGACAACCTTAAACCATATATAATAAGTAACAGACGAAGCAGAAACTTGAGATAACTGTATCTTATCAATGATCTTTCGCTATTATTGTTTGACAAAGAGAATTACTTTCACACGATCCCTTGCGTTGTTAAGAAAAGAACAAAAATTATCAAACAATAAGCATTTTCCTTTAAAATTCTCACAACCTTTATTGTAGATTTGTTATGTATTTCACGAATAATGTTCACATTGATTTTCAAATTTGAAAGTGAAATATTAAAACACACATTAATAATTCTTTAGACTACTATATTAGTCTAGACTATTATATTAATTTGTGGAGTTATCGTGATGAATTTGCCTTTTATATAATAATTATAGTTCAAATTGAAAACTTTGTAGTGAGGAAATACTTCTATGATAACACTTAGAAAAGATGTTCAATCCTAGTCGCTCCTACTTTGTCTTTTTTTGAACAAAAAAAAATTGTGTAAATTTGTTGACAACTCGCAAGGATTTCGTGCTTTTTAGTTAGCCATGTCTTTTTTTTTTCCTAATTGTACGTGTCTTGTTGTAATCATTAAAATATTATTATAAAATTCATTAAAAATAATAGAGTCAAGTAGAGTTAAGTGCACAAGTTTTAATTTATAACAAACAAAAATCAAGAAGTTTCAATGGATAATACCCTTAGGGTGACCGTGTGAAAAGAACAATTTCTATGATAAATATCGTGAAAAAGATTGATTGAGTATTCAATTAAAAGAGGGATGTATAGATGAATGCCTACTTCTTACATGAATTAAGGAAGTTATAACTAACGAGATTGATAATATATTGATTGTACAATTTTAATATAAAGTTACATTATGAACAATTGTAGAATATAAATATATTTCTAAAAAAAATTGCATTACTTATAATCTGACATAATTAATTAAAATTAAAATTAAAATTATATTATATATTATTTGTAACCTGATAGAATTTTTATTTGAAATATATATTTTAGTGCCATCTAGGTTAGTGTTTTTGTCAATGTATCAAGATAAAATTGTATTATACTTTTATAATTTATAACATAATCCATTTATATAAGTACATTAGATTGTAACATGTGCGATGCAGTGAGTGCAATTTTTTTCCTCAGTTGATTATTAATGTATATATTTGTCTAATGAACAATTTCAATAAATGCATATATTTGTATAATGAACTCTGAATTATCACTAATTAATATTGTTCTTACAAATCTCGCACGTGTAATCACATTCAAGAATTACAAGAATACAATCTCAAATTGTAGCACTTTATATCATCACAATAACTTATTCAAGTCAATAAACGCTTATTTATTGATACACAACAATCCACACAATCACTTTAATAATTTCATAACAAATCCAACTACATTCGCAATCATCAAGAAATCATTCATAATTATACATACATACATCCTCACAATTATTATCATACTAATTAATTTCACTACACATCTATTTATATGCACAAATACAATTTCATATCATGCTGCCACACTCTTTGTAGATTTCCATTTTCAATATTGTCATTCACATTTACCATCAATGGATATTTATTATTATAAAGCAATTCACCATTTAAATCAATCATTATACATTCACTTTCACAATTTTTATCACACTAATCAAAACCAATACACATCTAGACATTTATATATAAATCTCACATTGTCAAACATTCTATAATTCATACAATCTAAAAGTATTCTACTATAGTATTCCATTACCTTGTTCTCAATTATAAAGTATCTATTATAATATTCCATTACCTAGTTCTCAATTATAAAGCATTCCCTTATCATATTCAAATACCTAATTCATAGTTAGAAAGTATTCCAATACTACATCTCACTACTTAGTTCATAACTATGGAGTATTCTAATACTATACTCATATACTCGGTTCATAATCAGGAAGTATTTCATTACTATATTCCATTACTTAGTTCATAACTAGAGAGTATTCCACTACTATATCCCATTGCTTAGTTTTAAAATTTAAAGTATTTTAATACTATAGGTCACTACTTAGTTCATAATTAGGTAGTATTCTACTATCATATTCAATTATATAGTGTTACAAATTAAGGTATTTTACTACCATATTCAAATATTTAATGTCACAAGTAAGAAGTAATTAACTACAATATTCAATTACTTGGTTTTACAAAAAGGAAGCAATTGGCTGTAATAGTGGATTACTTGCATCCAAAGATGAATTCAAGTTGTGGTATTTGAATACAACCCTTTAAGGGCTAATATTTAAATATTATACTCAAATATTGATTTGAAATTTCTAAAAACTCTATAGATGATTTAATTGTAGTAATAACCATTCTTCATCTATCCAACCATATAGCATATTCAAACTCAGATTTTGGCCATTACATAAATATTCTCATACTTAAACCACAATAACCAACAATTAATATAAATTATAATGTACTACAATCATTATTATTCATTCAAACCTAACTTAAAGACTTTAAACTACAATTAATCAAATAATGATGACATACTTAGATTAAGTATATTATCTACTTCCTTGGATACAGAAGAGGTAAATAGGAGCCAAGGAAATGCTTAGCTGATTCTAAGCAACACCATTCCAAAATAAATTAACAACTCTCTTAAGTGTCTTTCTCCATCTTCAAAGCTCAAGAAATCTTGACCAAAATTACAATTTAATAGGAAACCACCTTGATTGCCTAATAGTTGCAAAGAATCAATGATAGTTGGAATTTAATCTTATCCATTGAAGACATTAGAAGATAAAGAAAGTATGGAAGAGGGAATACCAATGGAAGCTTCCAAAGAGGAAAAAGAAAATTGAACGAGATGTTGGGTCTTAGGGATTTTTACAGTATTAAGGGTAATTTCATTATATAGGGATCTTCTAAGGGCAACTTAGGAAAAATTTTTTAAATTTCCTTCATACATCTTACTTCAAATCTAATTTCATGCAACCTTATAATTAATTTAATTACACCTATTCCCTTCATAAAATCATATTCCATTTAATCAAAATGTCATTCTAAACCTATCCACAATAATCCTAATTACTGGTGCATATATATAATTAGCAATTAAATATTCAAAACAAAATTTTAAAATACTTAGGGTGTGACATTTGGAATTTTATACTTGAGAGAACCTTGAATGATACACAACTTTCCCATATAATAATGTAAAGATAATTTTAATGATAAGGTAATGTTTATTCTAATGCTAAAGTAATTACACCAAAGGAATGAGAGGAAAAAAAAGATAGTATAATAGAAATAAGAAGAAGACAAACACTTGACCCTTGTCTTGATTATCTCAGATGATTATCTAAGTTCATTAAAAAAATTAGAATGCTCGTTTAAAATTATGGTGCTAAAAGTTGTAAAAATCTTGAATTTGTTATGTGTACAAAAAAATGTGGTGAATGTAGAATTTTTTCATTATGCAGTAAAAATGTTCATAATATAGAAGATTTTGTGAATAAAAGATGTTGATAAATGCTTAATGCACTAAAAAAGAGCAAAAAGCTATGACAAATTGCATAATCATAACAAACATGATTATCTAAGTTCATAAAGCAAATAAATTGTTACAACATATTATGTAAAGTTTGCATTGTAAAAAAAAATATAAAGAAGGTTCAATAATATTTGAAAGGAATTTGTGATGATACAATAGAATATGTTATAAATAATATATAACCTAAAAAAGTAGGGTTCAACTAGTTCTCAACTCAAGGATTGTCATTAAGCCAAGGTTGAAACTTTTCAAATTGAAGATTCTAGTAGAATTTAAGGATGCCAATAATAAGTAACTAACAAAAATAGAAATTTAAAAGAATTGAATGAAGAGTGAATAGAAATGGAGGAATGGAGAGAAAAAATGCATAAAAATGAAATATTTGGTTGAAAAAATTGTCCAAAGAAAAATAATATATCATCTGCACATAAAATTTTTTCTCTAATATGGAAATGAAATCATTCCTAGAAGCTAATAAATGTTAAAAATTTTACTTTACAATTCAATGCGATAGTTTTTTAAATGAAAAATGAACATAAAAAAAATAGCACAACATAATAATTAGCAATCAACACTCTACCAATACAAAAAAGTGAGAGTTTGATTTAAATTTTCATTTGAAGATGTTAACATCAAAACTTAGAAGGGCAAAATGTGCAATATCTATAAAGATGTGTGGCAAAACCTTATAGCATAACCCTCTTAACTCAAGTAGTTTCGTGCCTGCAAATATACATTGATTATATATATAATGGCATATCTAGGACCCTTAGTTGAAAGGGTCCAAATTTAATATATAACCCTTTATATTAAAAAATTTCTTATAAAGAAATAAAATTAACAATGTTAAATTTGATACAAGGTAGATACTACTTTTTTTTTTCGTAAGGAACCCACGTATTACCTAAAGAATCTTGAGTTAAAATATAGAATAAATTATTTTATTTTCTTTTTAAATTAACATTACTAGTTTTCTAAACAAATGCAGAAATCTAAATAATCATTTTTAATATATATATAGATATGTATTTATTTATTTATGATAATAAAATAAATAGGTTTGAATTAGTGTTTATTGAAAAGTTCCTTAACATGAGTAACATTATAATTAAAGCATATCACAAAGAGCCTTGTAGATTAAAGTATACCATAGAGAGTGTCATAGATTTCGCTCACGCTAAATTAGCATTAAAAAAGTATCAACTTTTAAAGACATTGGCTAAAAGCCCTGATGATTCATATTTTTGTACTAAAAATAATATATAAATTAAATTCAATAATCACAATTTGGATTTAATTAAATTAGATAACCTAGTAATCATAATAAGAAAATTAAAATTAAGCTAATATGTATAAGATTTTATTAATTAATATAGACTCAAATATTGAAATCATCACTTATTTCATAAAACCATTTGTAACAATAGGTCAAATGCAAGATTTAGTGGATTCAAAATTTTCATAGACAATATAAGAAAACTATCACTTCATATATATCACAAAGAGTTCATGGGTGTATAATATTTCACAATTTAAACAAGACTGCATATTAAAAAGATTTTATTTGAAACAAACATTAAAATATTTGTTTTTTTATTATATAAATTATAGAATATTGAAATATTCATTACCCAAAAATTTTAAATATTTATTTATTTTTAAAAAATACAAATTTTTATTACATATATATATTGATTCCACGGACTAGCTAAAATTTCTGGATATTCGTGACTAAATTTGGACCAATCTTGATTGTTCTCCAAGCTCTACGATAAAGGAACTAAAGCACCCAAGAAATTTATTAGGAAAAAAAAAAAGAAAGAAAACCTTCATTCCGAATTCCAATACGGTTAGAAAACAAATCCTGGAAAAGCTGAAAATCCAAATCCAAAGCCTAAATGGATTAGTGCTCTTGGGCGATACAAGTACTCCTGTACATACAACAAAGTTCTCTTTTCTCTTCACACACAACCTGCAAGTTACCTTTCACTTAGGTTTCTTCTTTCTCAATCTTCTCCTTCTAAAATCAATGGCATCATCATCGAAGATGATCAATTTGATAAGCTACGACAACCAAACCTTTGTCATGGAGGAGGCAGTGGCGGTCGCAAATCATCAATCAATTGATCGAAGACAATTGTACTGATAATATACCTTATCTTTGGTCATTAAATACTGCAACAGGCACGTAGAGTTCTCTGCAATGATAGCAGAAACTTATTGTAATGTTCGATGAAAGTCTCAAGCCTTGGGACGCTGAATTTATTAAGGTTGATCAACGCATCCTCTTCGATCTATTAATGGTTAGTTTCTTGCTTTTTTTGGTCTAGTTGATCATCTTTCAGTGAGGTTCGTTGTCTGTTGTGATCCTTCGTGAATTATTGATATATCTTTGTGTTATGTGATTTTCAGGCATCAAATTATCTGGAGATTAAGTGTAAAAATATTTTAGACTACCATTAATTGGGTCTTTTATTTTATTTTATTTTATTTAAAATGAACTGAGTCTGATCCTAGAGTTATATTTTAAGTCCAGCTTTTGTAATCGCTTTTATGGATTATAAATGCCTGGTAGGCTGATGTGTTTTGCAGCAAGTGTAGACCTTTAACCAACTGGACTTTTGATGGGTGAGCCCAGTAGGGCTTTCTATTTAAGCAGGTTAGGTCCCCCTAACCACTCTACGCTCTATCGTTAACCACAAAACACTTTGTGAATCCTGGTGCCCCATCGGTTGCAAATTCGTAGAAAAGGAAGGGAAGACCAAACCTTTGTTCATCAATTTATTATGACGAACATAGGTACGCTATTTATTTTCTTAAATAATGTATTTTATGTTCTTAATCTATGTAAGTTTATATCCTGTTTGAATAATTTTTGCTTACATTTGGTATCAGAGCCACTTACAATAGATTGAGAATTAAAATATATATTCTCTTGTGTAGTCTATATTCTTTCATGATTATTATCATCTATTTTCTTGTTAGATTATTATTATCAAATTGGTAAGAAAAATTATTATTTATTTTATCCAATCTATAATTTTAGTTATTATTTTTATGATTGTATAATTATGAAATTACAATCCTCTATTATTATGAAATAGATGCAAATAATTAATAAAAAGAATAGTACGAGAGGATTTGTTTTGATTTGTTATATGTATAAATTTCATATCAATTATTTTTTGGGTATGACAGTTTCGTCTTTTCTGGGTTTTCGTCCTTTTGCCTTTTTGATTTCTTTTATTGAAAATTACCACATTACGAAAGATGTTTTGCCATCGATCTCTATAGGACTGCTAGTTTTCAGAACGGCAATCTGTGGACTGTGTAATTGCCTAGAAATTAAAAGGCACCATTGATCCTTGTGTTTAATGCGTCATAATGGAGCTGAAATTTGTCTGCATTACAGCACCTAGGAAGGCTTTCTTCATTCCGTCTTTAGTGACGCATGCTCTGTCTTGCAATGATTTGCTTATGGCATGATCCACGCGCCATCATTGATGCGTGTGGGTTATGCATTACAATTCTTTTTGTTTTCATAATTTTTTACAATAAATATTTATTATATATATTTTATTTTTTTTAAATAATAATAATAATATTTTTTTTATATTTTACTCTCCCAAAATTGCAATTCTAAATGCATACTCTTCTAAAGTTAGGAGAAAATTAGGAAAACTTATTTATTTTTAATTAGCAACAAATATATATTGAGATTGTGTTTTTTGATGCAATATGATTTTTTTATGATTAGTATTGGTGCATATTGTTTAGCATCCCTTAATGGACTGATCATATTTTATTTTAATTTATAGTTTTAGGCTTCATTTAAATATCCCGATTCTTTTGGGAGATTTATAGGTTGAAATGGGTAATTATCACCAAAGTGAAATTATTTATTTTGATTTATAAGTCTTCGAGCTATTAAAAAAATATATATATATATATATATATATATATTTACGGGATTATTATTATTTTTAATTATTTCACATAATTATCTGCCCAAAGGGGGTAACTATGTGTTGTAATTAAAAATGAGCTAATTAATATTTTTTAATTATTTCATATAATGACCTGCCCAAAGGGAGTTATTGTATGATATAATTAGAAATTGAATTATTGAAGCAAAATATTATTTCTGGATTTATTTTATTATTATAAATTTTACCTGCCCAAAGGGGGTAATTTTATAATAATAATATATTATCCTGGTTGGCTTCAATTTTTAGGAGGGTCTTTCATACATTGCATTCTCTGCCCAAAGGGGAGAATGTAGTGACATTTTATATATACTCCTAATTGTGGTTATGAATAAATTTAAAATGCTCAGAACTAACATATTGCATCTCTAATTATTCTTTCACAGTCTCTTTTGCAGTAAACAATAACACTGCAACTATTGAATTGTTAAATGGCACAAATTATAAGAGGTGGAAGCAGGATATAGGGTTTGCTCTTAGTATTATAGATCTTGATTTAGCCTTGCGTGAGCCAGAACCACCAACACTTACTCCTGAAAGCACTTAAGAGCAAAAAGATTACTATGCAAAATGGGAGAGATCTAATAGGCTTAGCCTTATTGCAATTAAGATATCTGTACCTGAACATCTACTGGGTGGATTGGTAGATGCAACCAAGGCCAAAGAATTTATGGATGCTATTGGGTAAAGGTATCAAGTATCCGATAATGCTGAATCTGGATGCCTAATGAAGGAACTGACGACTATGAAGTATGATAATACTGGTGGTGTAAGAGAGTTTATTATCAAGATGGTTCACCTCCAAACTCAATTGAAGAACTTAAAAATTGAATTGTCGGATACCTTTCTTGTCCCACATGCATTGAATTCCTTACCTCCAGAATTCAGTCAAATCAAGACAGCCTATAATACCTTGAACACACCCTGGACCATTAATGAACTCATCACTAAGTGTGTTGCTGAGGAAGAAAAATTAAGGAAAGAAAAGAAAGAAATAAGTTTTTTGACCCAACCAAAATCCTTACCAAGCAAAAGCCTAACCCACAAGAAAAAGAAATCTAAATCTCATGCTCCAAGGAACAATTTTTCTAAATCTCAGGAGGCCCACAGTCATGGTAATAATAATAATAATAACGGTTATAAACCACAAGTGGGAGGCCCTACAGGTTCCATCCATAAGAATGTAGAGTGTTATCATTGTCATAAGAAAGGTCATAAAAGGACTGATTGCTATAGATTCAAGTCTTGGTTAGAAAAGAAAAAGGGAAATGAGAATGGTAAACTCTTATCCTTAGCTTGCTTTGAATCAAATTTAATTGATGTCCCTATAGATTCTTGGTGGTTTGATAGTGGTTCTACAACTAATGTTGCAATTACCTTGCAGGGGTTTGTAAGCAAGAGGAAACTAAGTGAGAGAGAGTCCAAGCTTAGAATAGGAAATGATCTTGAAGTTGTAGTTGAATGCATTGGAGATGTTATTTTACGTTTAGAAAACTTTATTGAGATTACATTGAATAATATTTTTTATGTTCCTAGTTTTAGATGTAATTTGATTTCAATTTCTCTTTTGGATAGGCTTGGATACATATTTATTTTTGGAAATGAAAAAGTTAATATTTTATTGCATTCTGAGACCATTGGTTTTGGTGTTCTTGATAATGGTTTATATAGGTTACTTTTAGCCTCTGATAGTCCTTATGCTTCTTTGAATGTTGAAAATATGATTTCAAAAAGGCCTAGAATTAAGGAAACATCATCAGTCTTATGGCATAGAAGATTGGGACATATATCTAGGGAATGGGTGGGGAGGTTAATTAAAAAGAATATTCTTCCTTCCCTAGATTTTGATGATATGGACATATGTGTCAGCTGTATTAGGGGCAAGTTAACTAAGACTAAAAGGAAAGGCGCTACTCATAGTTCAAATCTTTTAGAAATAATTCATACTGATATATATGGACCATACTCTTCCACCATTTATGGTTGTCGTTATTTTGTTACATTCATTGATGACTTTTCTCGATATGGTTATCTTTATTTGATAAAAGAAAAATCTGATGTACTTGAGAAATTCAAAATTTTCAAAATTGAAGTTGAAAAGCAATTGGAAAAAGTCATTAAGATTGTGAGATCTGACCGAGGAGGTGAATATTATGGCAAACAAGATGTGTTTAGGCAACACATGGGACCGTTTGCTAGGTTTTTACAAGATTGTGGAATTGTTCGACAATATACCATGCCTGGTAGTCCTGAACAAAATGGCATTGCTGAAAGGCGCAATCGAACTCTTAAAGACATGATGAGGAGCATGATGAATGGAACAAATTTACCTGAATTTCTTTGGGGTGAGGCCATTAAAACTGCTTTGTACATCCTTAACTGTGTTCCTAGCAAGTCAGTACCTAAAACACCCTTTGAGCTTTGGACCGGCAGAAAACTTAGCCTTAATCATTTTCGAGTTTGGGGTTGTCCTTCTAAAGTAAAAATTTATGATCCATCAATAAAGAAACTTGATCCAAGATCTATTCGTTGTTACTTCATAGGGTATCCAGGTCGTGCAAAAGGATACAAGTTTTATTGCCCTACAAGAGGTACAAAAATAGTTGAGTCCATGACTGCAAAATTTCTTGAGCTTGATGTTGCTGATTTGTCACCAAATCCAGGGCACCTTGAAACACATGATGATCCAGCCTCCATTACCATTCCACTAGTTTTACCTAGTCAGACTTTTGTACCTCCATCTGTTCATGTTGAGATGCAAAATGATCAAAATGTAGAGCGTGACCAAATTGTAGAACCTATTGCAGCTGTTCCCATTGAAAATCACCAACCTGTTCAACCAGTAGAGCAGATCCCTATTAGAAGGTCAGTCAGACAAAGGAGGGCAGCAATTTCAAATGATTATTATGTTTATCTTGGTGAGAGTGAATATAATATTAGGAATGTTGTTGATCCAACAACGTACAGTCAAGCAATGAACAGTCAACAATCTGATCTGTGGTTAAATGCTATGAATGAGGAAATTCAGTCTATGATAAAAAATGAAGTATGGGAACTTGTTGAGCTTCCGCAAAATTATAAGGCAATTGGCTGCAAATGGGTGTACAAGACTAAGAAGGATTCAACTGGCAGAATTGAACGATTTAAAGCAAGATTGGTAGCTAAAGGTTTCGCTCAAAGAGAAGGAATTGACTACTTTGAGACCTTCTCACCAGTATCTTCTAAAGACTCATTCAGAATTATTATGGCCTTGGTTGCATACTTTAATTTAGAGCTTCATCAGATGGATGTCAAAACAGCCTTTTTGAATGGTGAACTTATGGAAGATGTCTACATGAAACAACCTGAAGGTTTTCAGACAAATGAATCTGAGCATCTGGTATGCAAGTTACGAAAATCGATATATGGTTTGAAACAAGCATCTCGGCAATGGTATTTAAAGTTTGATGAGTTGATTACATCTATGGGCTTCACAGAAAATAAAGTTGACCAGTGTATTTATCTCAAGATCAGTTGGAGCAACTTTATTTTTCTCATCTTGTATGTTGATGATATTCTATTGGCAAGTAATAGTCTAGCTTTGCTACATGATACCAAACAAATGTTGTCTAGAGCTTTTGATATGAAGGATCTTGGTGAGGCATCATTTGTTTTAGGTATTCAAATTCATAGGGACAGAACTCGCAATTTATTGGGATTATCTCAAAGGGCATATATTGACAGGATTCTTGAAAGATTTGAAATGCAGAATTGTAAACTTGGGGATACTCTAGTTGTGAAAGGTGATAAGTTCAGCAACATGCAGTGCCCAACAAATGAGATAAAGAAACAGTCAATGCAAAATGTTCCCTATGCAAGTGCCGTTGGAAGTTTAATGTATGCTCAAGTTTGCACAAGACCAGATTTAGCTTTTGTGGTTAGTGTTCTTGGCAGGTATTTGTCTAACCCTGGTAGAGATCATTAGTGTGCTGCTAAGAAGGTTATGAGATACTTGCAGAAAACCAAAGGTTATATGCTTGTTTATAGGAATGTTGATAACCTTGAAGTAATTGGGTATTCAGACTCAGATTTTGCTGGATGTTCCGATGATATGAAATCTACTTCAGGTTACATTTTCATGATGGCTGGAGGTGCTATATCCTGGAAAAGTGCTAAGCAGACATTGACAGCTTCTTCCACTATGCAAGCAGAATTCGTTGCTTGTTATGGTGCTGCTTCACAAGCTATTTGGTTGAAAAATTTCAGTTCAGGATTACAGATTGTTGACTCTATTGCTAAACCACTGAAAATTTATTGTGATAATAATGTTGCAGTTTTCTTCACCAAAAACAATAAAAGTTCTAGTGGATCTAAGCATTTAGAGTTAAAGTACCTCACAGTCAGAGATCTTGTGAAGAAAGGGGACATAGTGGTAGAGCACATTCATATTGATGCTATGCTGGCGGATCCCATGACTAAAGGACTTAGACCTATAATTTTTCAAAAGCATGTTGAGAATATAGGAATTGTAGGCTCTTTTGATATCTTTGGTTAGTGGGAGTTATTTTCTTTTATGTAATTTTGATGTGTTGTTTTCTTATATCTTTACATATACTTGTTGGTACATTGATTATGAAATTATGATAAATTATCGATGCATGCATCATTTGATTATAATTTGCCAATGTTGTTATAATTTTTTATGAGGGCTAAGACTTGGTGTCAGTCGTTAGTTCTTGAGCTTAATTATTTGTCTTAAAATCGACACATTTTGGGATTTGTGAGACAATCTGGCTTTGTATAATGCCAGCTGATTTCTTGTATTATGTGAATTTTTAGAGAAATCATTGAGGACTGACATGAAAGATAAGCATGATTGATCACAATTCTAATACCATCTTTCATGCTACACTATCACATCAGTGACTAAGTATATATAGTTCATGATATTTTGTAACCATGGAAGGTCCTACATTATTAAAGAATGTAACTATTGCCATGATTCGATATCATTAGCTATATAAGCTTAGTCAAATTTTAAGGCATTTATCTCTAGGGTGGTGTATTTTTTAAAATTGTGGCCACATATATTTACAAAATAGTCCTCAGCCCAAGAGTCATTTTTCAAAATAAAATATTTTATAAAATAAAATTAATTACAATTAATGTTGTCCAAGTGGGAGAATGTAAAAATATTTTGGACTACCATTAATTGGGTCTTTTATTTTATTTAAAATGGGCTGAGTCTGATCCTAGAGTTATATTTTAAGTCCAGCTTTTGTGATCACTTTTATGGATTATAAATGCCTGGTGGGCTGATGTGTTTTGCAGCAAGTGTAGACCTTTAACTAACTGGACTTTTGATGGGTGAGCCCAGTAGGGCTTTCTATTTAAGCAGGTTAGGTCCCCCTAGCCACTCTACGCTCTATCGTTAACCACAAAACACTTTGTGAATCCTGGTGCCCCATCGGCTGCAAATTCGTAGAGAAGGTAGGGAAGACCAAACCTTTGTTTATCAATTTATTATGACGAACACAGGTACGCTATCTATTTTCTTAAATCATGTATTTTATGTTCTTAATCTATGTAAATTTATATCCTGTTTGAATAATTTTTGCTTACATTAAGAACCTCTTTGATTTGGTGTGCCAGACAGCGGCATACATGATGAAGGACAAGAGTCCACAACAAATAAGTGAGATATTTAATAACAAGAATGATTTCACTCGTGAAGAGGAGGCAATTCACAAGGAGAACGAATGGGCTTTTATTGATTTTTGAGCTACTAATTTGCCGTTTTAAATAATTAAAGTAGAAGACATTAGGAGTTAATTGTTCTTATTTAGTTTCTTCAGGAAACTATTATTATTATTATTATTATTAAGGTGTTGTCTTTGGTGTCCCTTGAGTTTTGAAGAGCTCGCAACATATAAATTATTGGATCAATTTTATTAAATTGTGATAATTCATTAAAATAAAGTTAGTAAGTAAAAAGAAAAAAATATTTTTGCATATTAAAAACCAAAAAATTATACAGTGATCCCGCATTTCAAACTTTTATTTAATACTCTTTCTGTTTCTATTTATTTGTCGCTATTAATTAACTTTAAATATATTAAGAAAGTAGTTTAATTTATTTATTTTTAATGAACTTTACAATATTACCTCTTGTGCACAAAATTAAAGATAGTTAAAAATAAAAAGAGAAATATAAAGGAATAAATGCAAGTTGGTTAATAATATAGAATAATAAAGTATTTATTAATAAAAAAGAAGGATAAATTTGGAAAAAGAACATTTAATGCTTCATTGTAATTCTAAAGTGATAAATTAAAAATGAACAGAAAAACTCTTCAAAATACGACAGATAAAAAGAAATGGAGGGAATACCTGTTAAAGTTGACATTATATGTTGAAGAACAAAAACAGTTTTTCATTAGTTATAATTAGTAGAACGACACAACTATAGAAAAATCACAGCAATAAATTTCACTTTCACTAATATATGTGTCTAACAAAATTGAAATTAACCAATTCATCTAATAAGACAAATTAAATTATACATTTTATTGATTTAAAAATTGTACTTCACTAACCATATTTCAATTATAAATGAGGTTAAAGTTGACTAATTCACTTCTTGCATAGGTTAAATAGTTGGATTTAAAATATTCATAAATTATATTTCTATTGATGAGACAAAGATTGACTAATCTACTAAATTGCATAAACTAAATTTTACATTTTAATGGTATAAAATAATCTACTTTCAGTAATAATTACATACTGACTATAAGAAGTTTAAACGGGGAGAAATAACATTTTAACTGAAATAAGGACATGGAACTCATATAATTATTATTAATTAATCAGAATTTCATTTTTCACCTTCTTTTTTCCTCAATTATAAAAAACACGCATTTTTTTAAGGGTAGCTTGCATTGTTCCTCTTATTTTCCTTCACAGATTTTATTAAATATTTTCTTACGTAACTATTTATTCTTATTTCTTTCTTTGTTCTTACATTTATATGAACACACACACATGTACATATACTTTCTTAATCTTTAACTTCTATTTTCCTTCACATTTTCCCTCACTTTCACTACTCTATATACCAAAAATGATGAATTATACTTTTACTCCTAATTTTTCTAAAGGGTAAACTCTAAGGTCCCATTCCCTCAAATTTTCATTGTAGTTGCCTAAAATTGAATTAATTATATTTTATAATATTATATATTTATTTACTTAATTACTTGTTTTTATTTATTATTCAAAATAAAAGTATAATTAACCATATTTGATTAATTACAATTTATGATATACAAATTTATTTATGTATTTAATTACTTATTTATTTTTATTTAATAATTTATACTAAAATTAGGGCATATATTATCAATTAAAAAAGCATAACTTTGAAATATATATATATATATATATATAAAAGTTACTTAGAGTAACTTATTAAATTAATTTTTTTTAATAAGTTAGTATGCTAAACATTTTTAAATATTAGCTTATAGCTTACAGGTCAATAAATTATAAATTAATTTATTTGTTATGCTAAACATAGTTTAAATATCTTATCAAAATAAAATTTTCTTTCAAATTACATTAAATTTCTTATTTAATTTTTTCACTCTAATCACATGAAATATTTTACTTAATTTGACTTTCTCTTAATCACATAAAATATGAATATTCATAATTATTGCAAGTTATTAGTTTTACAAATATTATTTTTTATTTTTCCATAACATTTTTCTCTTTTTATGTAACTTCCTACTTTAATAATTTTTTTTGCCAATACTCATTACTTCTATTTGATTAAGTATTTTAAATTTCAAATTCACTGAAAACATTCGATTAAAAAATAGCAAAGCAAATCGCTTATCTCATGAAAACTTAATTGTTTTATTTTTTATTCTGATTTTGATTATAATTTTTTGATTTATTATTTTTGTAATAATAAATCTAGTTAAATCATTGGATGTTGCAGAGAATATAAAATCTTTAAAAAAGTATTAAATATCACTTGAGTTAAAAACTCTTTTTGTTTATTACTTTGATTATATATTAAAACAGCTTTTAGCCTCTACATAGTTTTAATCCTATGATTGGACTTAAATTTGGTATTTGATTACAATTTCAATTGATATATTAAAAACATTTAAAACTTCTTGATAGTAACTAAAATATTTTATGACTGTATTTTTAATTAGAGCATCAATTTATATGATTTTTACTAATAAATCATAACTTCAATTGATGTATTTATTACAATGTTATCTTGTCATTAAACATTTATTTATAAAATAATTTTTAAACTTATTAAATATTATATATATATATATATATTTATATGTATATTCCTCAAAAACTCTTGAACCAACGAGCTTGGCTGCTGTGTCAAACTTGAAATTTTCAAATTTTGAGTGAACTTTTACAGTTTTAAAAAGTTTTGACATACATATTAAATAGCATCAGACGGTCTTGTCACGTGGGCCAATTCGCTTCAGCCAGTTTCCTACGGTTTTGGAACCCTGTATTCCTAAAAGATACCATAGAGAGCCCCATTTACTAATTATTTGTTTTCAATTTTATCCGAGTAGACCAGAGAGAAAACAATTAAATAGTAAGAGAAGAAGTAGTGAAAAATAAAAGATAATTTTTTAAAAAATATAGATATTTTTTTATGTAATTGAAGTTATTTAATTGCTTCTCCAAGTCTTATGCAACAACCTTAACCATATATATCCAGTAACAGATGGATTAGAAACTTGAGATAATTGTATCTTATCAATGATCTTTTGCTAAATTATCGTCTGACAAGAGAATTACTTAATTTCACACAAGCCCTTGTGTTGTTAAGAAAAGAACAAAAATTATGAATCAATAGGTATCCGAGAAAATTTATATTAATTATATGAAATTTCTTTTAAAATTTTCACAACTTTTATTGTAGATTTATTATGTATTTAATCAACAATGTTTTTATTGATTTTCGAGTTTGACATTCACTATTATATTAAAACACACATTAATAATTCTTTAGACTATTATATTAATGTGAAAATCTATTAACAAGTCACAAGGACTTCGAGATTTTTAATTAGGCATGTGTTTTTTTTATTGACATGTCTTGTTATAGCCATTAAAAAGTTTTATTTAAATAATATTATGTGTTTCATTAGAAAAAAATAGAATTAATAAAGACTACACTATAGCAACACCTATAGTGATGACATCTATAGTGACAACAAAATTTCAGTTGTCTATATAGAGTTTTTAAAAATATTTTTAAGAAAGAAATGTAACAATTTTTAATTTTTAGGACCTTATATATTATAATTAGAATATCATAAATATAAAATTTATATTTACTTACTTGATGGATCTGTAAACATAATTAAATTTAGTAGAAGTTAGTGAATTCTTCTCAACTAAATCTTCCTCTTCACTCTTCACTCTTCTCTTTGGCGGCGACTCTCAATAGGTAGAAATCATATATATGAGAAGTTAAAAGAAGATCTAACCATAATTCTTATTTATAAAATCTTAGTAATCCTTCCTACAAAAAGTTTACTGGTTCTTTAACTTACACAACCACTAAGCCACACTAACTTATGTAGATGTGCTAAACCCATATTTTTAATATCATAATTTTAAAATGAGTTTTATATATGTCTTACAATTGAGCTAAACTTTAATCAATTAGTTTTATTAAATTAAAAATTATTAGTTAATACTAGCTCATTTTATGAAAAATTTTAACATTCTCCCTCTTAAGCAATATTAATTAGATTTTATATAAATTTTAACAAAATATATTTTGAAAATAAGACTTCAAATTGATTGATTAAAAAACTTTTATATAGCGATAATTAAAAAATAATTTAGCCATTTGAGACAATATCATAACAATGCTATCTAATATAGTTAACTAATATTGGATCATAGTGGCCTTTATACTCGTTATTGACATAAAAGCAATCCATGATTACAAGTGTTAGTGATTTTATCGACAATAGATTTTAGTGTAGTTGTATGGTAAAAAATAGCATCAAATGTGATCAAATGTGCTATTTTCGTTATCGATCCTCCATGATTTCTTTAAACTTAATGAGAAATTCATATATTATATGTAAGTTTTATCTATATTCTCCATATCATTTAATGGTGTCATTTTATGAGACATACTTTCTTGATGTCAAAGTCATACTTAAGATAGACATCTGTATTAAGAAACAAAAGTTCAATACTTATAAGTACATGTACAAGTAAAAGTATATAATAGTATAAAATATCCACTTTATGATAATCATCAATGAAATTAAATATCTTATAGAAAAGAAAGTCTAACATAAAAAATTATAATTTGAGAGTATGAAATATAGGAAACATGTTTTCACTAATTAAATATATCAAAAGACCTTAAAATACCCATGCTATCAATATGTTTGGTAAAAATCTTTTAGTTAGAGGATCAACAATCATGTTATTTATATCAATATGCTATACAATAATATCACCATTTTTCACAAAATGCCTGACCTTAAGAGACTTTATTTCCAAATGCTTGACCTACATGTAGTTTTGTTGTTTTTGGAAAATAACACAGTAGATTTGTTATCATAGTAAATCCTTTGTGGATTAGAGATGGAATCAACAATGCGAAGACTAAAGATAAGATTCTTCAGTTAAATAACTTGCATAGTTGCTCCATAACATGCAACAAACTTAACTTATATAGTGGAAGAAGCTAAAAGTGTTTATTTCACACTTTTCCAAAATACAACTCTTTTAGCTAACATGAAAATGTATCTTGAGATGGATTTCATATTATCTTGATAGTCAGCAAAGTTAGAATCTATGTATCCAACAATCTTAAGATTGTTAACTTTTTGTAAACTAGCATGTAGTCTTTCATCTTTTGTAAGTATCTTAACACTTTCTTGATAGCAACCAAATGATTTATACTAGGTTTAGAGAGATACCTACCAAGAACTCCCATTAAAAATGCAATGACTACCCTAGTGCAGACTTATGCATATATAAGACTCCCAACTACATGAGAATAAGGTATGTTTTTCATTGATTCTCTTTCCAAATTATTCTTGGGACATTGATTAAGGTTAAGTTTATCACTTTTTATAATTGGTGCATCCTTAGCCTTACATTTTTTTAATGTTAAATTTAATAAGTACACAACTAATGTAAGACCTTTGTGAAAGTCCTAGCAAACCTCTAAATTAATCATTGTGAATCTTTATCCTAAGAACAAAAGAAGCATTTCTAAAATGTTTCATGTCAAAAGTTTTGGACAATGATTGTTTAGTCTTATGCAGTAAACCATTATCATTACTAGCTAATAGAATATCATTAACATAAAGGATAAGAAAAATGTACTTACTCCTACTAATCTTTTCTCAGATCCCCATTCAAAAAGGTTATCTTCACATCCATCTAATGAAGCTTTAGGTTATAGTGTGCTATCAAGGTCATGATAATTCTAAAAGAATATTTAAATGACACTGGTGAAAAGGTCTCATTATACTTTACTCTTTCTTTCTAAGTGAACTCCTTTGCCACCAATCTAGTTTTAAGCCTTTCAACATTTTCCTTAAAGTTTTTTCTCGATTTTATACACTTATTTACAACTAATAGATTTACATCCTTTTGAAAGCTTAATAAGCTCCTAAACATCATTGTGAGCCATAGAATTCATTTCATCTTTCATTGCATCCATCCACATATTAGATTATGGACTAATTATTGCATCTTTGAAAGTTACACGATCAACAATATGACAATATCATAGTCACTCTCTCCAAGAAAAACTAAGTAATCACTAGAGATTAAATTTTCATTGTCTAGTAGATCTTCTCAAAGGTACTTCAAATTTATTCTCCTAAACTTGAGTTACATTACTAAAATCAAATTCCCAATTGTTTCTCTACCTGTATTTTAAAAATTTTAAAAATTTTAAAATCATAAGACTTTTCCTTAATTAGGTAGAGATAACCATAATGAGAAAATCATTAATAAATATAACAAAATATTTATTATCACATATAGTATGGGTAAATGGTCTAGAAATATTAGTATGCAAAATTTCTAAAAGGTCAGGACTTTGAGTTGCCTCTTTGCTTTTAATCTTAGTTAATTTACCCCTTATACAGTTAACATGTGTCCAAGTTTTCAAATTTAAGAAAAGGTAAAGAACTATCTTTTACTAATATATTAATTCTCTCATTTGAAATGTGACCCAACCTTTTATGCCATAACAAGGAACACTTTTCATTAACTAAGATTCTTTTAGAAACTATATTTTTAACATTCATACTACTATATTCATTATTTTGGGTTAAGCATAATCTATATAAATTATCAATTAACTTAAATTCACCAATAACTTTGGAATTTAAAGATAAATAAACTTTTCCATTTTTAATAATAAAATGATAACCATGTTTATCCAAAATAAAAATTGAAATCAAATTTCTCCTAAAGGAGGGTACATAGAAAATATTTTCTAAAATAATTTTAAAACTAGAGTTTAAATTTAAACTCATTATTCCTATAAAACTGACTTCCACTTCAACATTATTTCCAACTTTAAGCTTGGCTTCTTCCTCTCTTGGCTTCTATTTACTTTTAAACTCTTGCAAAATAATAACAACATGAACAATTGGCCCACTATCAAGTTACTATGAGTTTAATGGGGCACTAAAAAAATAGGATTCAAAACAAACAAAAGTTAGTAGTTTGCTTTCTTGCTTGTCCTTTTTCTCTAACTAAGATTTGTATTTATGGCATTTGAATTTCTTATGACCTTTCCTTTTGCAGAAAAAACATTTACCATCTTTCTTAATATAGCTTTAGGACCACTTAGCTTTTTTGGTCTAACTACTGCCTTGACTTTTGTTGTCTTGAAACTTATTAGGAGCTTTTCACCTAAACTTTCTAGACTTGTTGGAATTTTTCTGGTAAGTAAGTTTAGAATTAATAATAAGTAAGGCACTCTTATTTTTTTCTCTTTTTAGTTTTTCTTACTCAGAAATACATTTGGATATAAGATCACGGATACTTTATATTTCATTTATTACGTTATAAGTAGTTTTAATTTAGATGAATTTATGAGGAAGAGAACTAATGGCATGGTGAATAATGAATTTGTCAAGTGGGGTGATTTCATGGGAAGCTAATTTATTTTTTGATGTGGACCATTTTCATGAAGAAGTCTTTAACATTTCTAACAAAATCATATCTTATATTCATTAGCTCGCTCATAAGGTTCCTAGCCTTAAATTTGCTAGATTTTTGGTGCATTTGACTAATAGCATCATAGAGTTCTTTAGCATTCTTAATCTTATCTCATCCACTTAGAAGATGCTTAAAGGAAGATCTCTTAATGACATGTAGGCACATATGATTTGCTTTATCCCACTTGGTAAATAACTTTTTTTTGTTTAGTAGTACTTTGAGCAGTGATGGTTGCAGGTAGATCAATACATAAGGCTATGTTAATATCACTTATAACTAAGGTAGAATTTAAGTCTTCATTCCATCTCTTTATTGGTGTATATATCCTAAAATCAATTATATAGATGATTGTAAACTTGAATCATGTTATTTTAAAGATAATTTCAATTATCATATTTATACATATATTTTATGTGTAGTATATTTAACTATGATAATAAACTTAGAATAATTATATTCTTAAATGTCTCTACTCATATATCATTATGAATTAGGTTGCATTGATATGTTAAGACTAAGATGTGTGGTTACTTATATAAGATATTAAGATTACATATGAGTACAAGTTAGAGAACTCGTGTATTAGATTGACCCACCCTAAGAGCACTACATGGATCATTATATGAGTGTCATGAGTGATTCTTAATGATCACCATTAATATAGTATTTTAACTTGAGATTGCTAAGGTTTCCTATATGTAAGTTTCATATTTTGATACTACTTTATATCAGTCATGGTTAAGTGAATGCAAGGGTAGTTGTTGGATGTTTCACATATCATGCATAGGGATTTGTGTGATCAAGATAGAATTTATCCCTCTTATATAATAGGAGTGACATCTGTAGGCCCTTTGATTAAGTGAGGTTGAAAAAAAAATGCATGGCCATGCTTAGATGAATTCACATGGGATGTCAATTATATTTGCTTTAGTAAGCTTATTTAGGAATTAAGAAACTATTGAATGGGGCTATACGGGAATGACACGGTCCATGTCTCATGCTCAATCTAGATGTTTAGGATAAAAGGTCATAGATGATGATCATATGTATAGGTTTAGTTGAATCACAAACTTTTTTATTACTTAGGTAATAATGATGTATTATTAGATACTGCTTATTATTTATAATTGTTAATATGATTTATGATTATTGTCAATATAATGAAAGCTTGTAGGGTCACACATTTAGAATTTAGCAGATTTGAAATTGATGGACCAAATTATTTGAGCCAATTATATGAAAATTTCATATTATAATTATAAGGCTTAATTATAAGCCCATAATTATATTTAGAATAAAACTCAATTAGTTAGGATTTTTTGTACACCTATTTAAATAGGTTTATCAGGTGTTAATTAAGATTATTCACACATCACAAAATATAAAAAATACTAATAACCCTTATTGGCCATAACACTTGAAGATGCATAGTTAGTACTACGAGGCAAAAGAGGAAAATTTCAATTAGTGGTTGTAAGGCATTCACTGGTGATTTGCTGGTTCAAATGGATACCTCAAAATTTTTTACCAAAAGCAAAGCTTTTGAATTATCTAAAAAGGTATCAATTAAATCCTTATCCTAATCTAACATTTTGTATGGATCCTTTGGCTAAGATCGGTTAATTTTCATTGTAATTATTTGGCTCCCGATCCTAACACTCTTATAGTTGGATCCATATAGGATCTCAATAGTAACTTAATTATCATTTACAGCAAAAGTCATTGTTTAAGACAAAAATGCAATAATTAACCGATGAATAATTTAAAAGAGAATATATAAATAGCAAAGATTCTTGATATGTTACAATAATTGGAAAGTTTAGGTGCATCATCATATTCTCTCCCTTTTGGGTAGAGAATGAGAGAATATGATATGCCAGTAAGTAATATCCTCATAAGGCTAATATAAAAATACCAAAAGTTTCAAAAATACATCCCCTTTAGGGAGATAAACTTTATAAATTGATATATTTCTAACCATGATGTCTTATATCTCATACTAAATTTATCTTACATAATAGCCCCTTTTTGATAGACAATTATATAAAATAATTCTAGTACTATCTCATAATTTTTAAATAAGAAAATATTTCATTAATCACTATAAGTTAGCTAATTTGGTAGCCAAGCATATATAGATACTAATAATTTTTTGTAAATTAAAAAAATAAATTATCTAATATATCAATTTGTATACTTAACCATATGTATGCAATAAGCCACTCTTGATGTGATGCCAAAATTTAATACATATCAATGAGTTCTTAAATAGAGTTGCATAGTAAAGTTTTGAACAAAATAAAAGATTAACATAATTATGATATCTAATTATTTTCACTCTTTAAAATAAGAGAATTTAAATAAAAAATATTTAGGAAGAGTGAACATCATCAATGGATTACAAGCATATCACTATATATATATATAGAAGATTTCATAATTTTATAATTAAGGAAAAATTATTTAATTAATTTAAAATATAATCAATAATAAATATTTTTAAAGTGTTTTACACTTTTACCATGTGAAATGTTAAAACATAATTAATATATAATAAAAAATAATTAATATATAATATACATTAATATATAATTAATATATAATATATAATTAGTTCACGCTATTATGCATTAAAAGCATTTCATGCTATGTCCACTAGATGTATGGGTTTATAACCTTTACTAAGACATCACCTTTTTTTAAACTAACATCACTTAGCCAACCTGCTTTATATCACTTTATATCAGGTCAGTTAATATAACATTAACATAACATACTCCAAGCAAGTGGGTCTATGCTCAAATTAAAAAAAAAAGGTTCTTTCTTTTTAAATAAAATAGCTTTCTTTGGTTCTTGTAACCAAATGGAATAAGCCAATTCTCCATGACAAAGTGGTTAATTGTTTAACCACCAAGTCCTGGGCTAAAGATTGGCGCAGACAGGCTTAGACACCATGCCATTGAAATCCTTAAACCAACAACATTAAACATTAAACATGGAAGTATGGAATAAAATAAAAAATAAAAAATTAGGATTTCTAATTCAATAATCCCAATATATAGATAGAAACATTCATCACTAAAATTATTAGAAAATATACTATAATTTCATTAAATCTTTGATACTTTACGAAAAGCACAATACATAGTATAACTCATCAAATCTAGAGATCAATTTCATATTGTTACCAATGGACAACTAATTTATAATTTTTCCAATGAAAAATTCATGATGATATGTTAAAAAATTATAAAATAAACATTACAAATTGATCATATAATTTTATTTTAAGAATCATACATATAAAATTTTATCATAAATCCTTAATCAAAATAATATACAATATAATTAATTATTTTAGGTTATAATATCATACATCCAAGTTGTGATACCATATGTAAGGATTTTCAATTTTTAGGATTTCATATATGATAATTAGGATATCGTAAATATAAAATTTATATTTATTTACTTGATGGATCCACAGTTATGATTGAATTTAGCAGAAGTTAATGAATTCTTCTTAATTAGATCTTCCTCTTCCTCTCCACTTTTCTCTTTAGTGATGGCTCTCAATGAGTGGAAACTATATATATGAGAAATGAAGAGGGGACCTAGCCATAATCTTTATTTATAAAATCTTAATAATCCTTCTCATAAAAGGTTTATTGGACCTTTAACCTATACAACCACTAAACCACACTAACCTATGTAAATGTACATCTTTAAGATCACAATTTTAAAATAATTTTAATGCATATCTCATAATCAAGCTAAACTTTAATCAGCTAGTTTTATTCAATTAAAAATTACCAATTAATATTGCTTACTTTATAGAAAATTCCAATAAGAAAAATCGATATAGATAACATATGATTTGCATAGAGTGCACTGATGTAAAAAATTCGAGAACTTCATACAAATGACATGTCATCTATATAGGTTTTTTAAAAAAAATTAAAATTCTTTATAGATGATATGTTATTTGCATAAGGTCATTAGTAATCGAAATGTTAAGGGCTAGCAGCAAAAAGTTACTTGACCTTATACAAATGACATGTTATCTTGATAGTTTTTTTTTATAAAAGATTTTGACAATGCTATTAAGATGACTTGTTATCTGGATAGAGTTTAGAGGCAACAAAATAATGCATGTGCCTTTACTAAAACCTATTCAAAAAACTAAAAATCTACAATTCAAACAATATAGATGTTATTGGTATAGAGGAATGGCATAATATTTCTAGAGTGCCATTTTTCCTCCATTGTTGTGCACAAATCAAAGCTTCTCTCACTTCATTTTTTAATTTTTTAAGGTAAGTTTCTTTACTTTTTTTCTATCATTCTTCCTAGATTTTCATTCTTTCTTATATTTTTTTGCTTTAATTTTATAAAATATTCAAATTATGTTGCTAGTTTCTCCACATTTTCTCTATCATTCTTGCTACACACACACACACACACACACACACACACACACACATATATATATATATATATATATATATATATATATATATATATATATATATATATATATATGTATGTATGTATGTATGTATGTATGTATGGCAACCATATCATTAGCTTTTAGATAATATTTTTGAGTTACATGCAATGAATCTCTATTTCTTGTTAAAATTGTGAAATAATTTGTATCTTAGTATGTAGATAATATTAATTCTGATGTGATGAATCAATGTTTGTTGTTAAAAATGGCAAATTTATTATTAAATAGTAAAAAATAAATTTAAAAAATTAAGGTAATAAAAATGTAAAATTTTTTATTATGTAAAGTATTTAATAATTTAAGTAATCAAGGAAAATACTAAATAATTAAGTAATATAAAATATTAAATAATTAAATAACATATAATATTAAATAACTTATGTAGAGAAAATATTTAATTATATAGATTTAGAGTTGAAATTAAAGAAAAGTAATGAATGAGATATAATTATTGGGAGTAAAATTTATGCATAATAATATATTTGTAATAATTTTTTGTTAATTTAATGAAAAAGAATATATTAATATTGTGGCAAGAAATAAAGTATAAAATTAAAAAATAATGTAGATATTAAAATTGAAAGAAAATTGAAATGATAAAATATTAAATGATTTATAAAACATACACTAAAATAAATGAAAATAAAAAATTTGAATAATAAAATTATTAAATTATTAAAACAAAATTTCAATATCAATTCCATTCTTCACATATTATTTATTTGTTATTTAGTCATTCTATTTCTATAATCATTAATCCATTAATAAAAACATCGATAGAGGGATCGAATTAATTAATTTATTATTTGTAAAAGATAAAGTTAATACAAGACATTTATATGGAAAAATTTGATCCAAGTGAAGTCAAGGATGAAATAAATGGAGTTTTATTCTACAAGAAATAATTTTTTAAAATAAAAAATAAAAATTTTTAGAATGGATTAAGATTGTGTATGTATTTATATTATATTTTATTATTATATAATTAGTACCGTATGAGTATTTTTATTTTGTGAAGCAAATCAATCAACTAAAATACAATATAAAATATATTGTATTATAATACTAAAAAAATTAAATTGGCATGTTGGTAAGTTTGACATTATTTAACATAGAGATTCATTCTTGAATCCTCATAAATATATTTTCTAGATAAATAGAGTTCTTATTGGGTTTGATGATTTTTGTTAGTTTGATGTGGGTTAAAATTATCAATAATGTTCAATAAATGTCCAAATGATTGGGTAGTACTTGATTGGATGTTGGTTTAGTGCAAATATATTAAAATTATTTTAGTTCTAAGTTAGTTTTTATGATAATTTTATTTTATTTTTATACATTATTTTATTCTTAACAATATGAGCTATTTGCTACAAATATATTTTTTTATCATGATCGTAGAGGTAACAAAACTGGTTAAGTTTAATTTTGGCTTGAAACTATTATAATTTTGTTTGACCTGGATTGGGATTAGTACAGAAAATGATAATAGTAGTTGAACTTGATAAGAGACTGGGACTAGTTAGCCCAATCTGATAAATAACTGGGATTAGTAATTGTTAGTCTGTCATGTTATTAGATTAGCTTGTTAACTTGATAATAATAGTAAATAATATATAATTAATTTATTGTTATATGTTTAACTTATATATATATTAAAATAATAATTTTGATATATTAAAATTATATATATAAGCAATATTAAATAATTTTTAATATTAAAATTAATAAATTTATATATTTAATATTTTTAATATATATTATATAAGTTTATCAAAATAAATAATTATATTAAAAATTGAAATACTAATTTTATATTAAAATTTCAAATTATTTAAAAATTTAAATAAATAATTTTGATATTAATTTTAAATATATTATAAACATATATATAATATAATACATTATTTTTTTATTATTACATATAAATTATTATAATTATTTTTATTAGTATATTATTTATATAATTAATTATTTATATATTTAATAATATATAAGTTATTAAATATATTTATTTTTATATATAATACTTTAGACTTGATCTATATATTTAATAATATATATTTATTTTATTGAATGAAATAAATATATAATATAAAATTCTTGATCAATATTAAATTCAAATTATTTTATTAATTGTATATATTATTACATGTAAATTTACACATTTACTAGATTTTAATAATATATATTTATTTTATGAAATATGTATTTAATTATATATATTTATTTTCATATATAATATATTTGACTCACTAATATTGATAATAAAATTTTAAGTAATAATAATAAAATATAATTATATTTAATAATACTAGATTTAAATTAATAATAATAATAATAATAATAATAATAATAATAATAATAATAATAATAATAATAATAAAATGAAACAAGTTATAAAACCCACCAAAACCCGCTTAGTAAATGTTAAATTGGGATTGAGACTGGGGCTGGGATTAATATTGTAACAACTTGATCTAGATTTAACCTAATAAAAATGTAGCCCGGCCTACGTTCACCCTAATGTATAGTTTTTTCTCATTAGATTAACTTGGTAGGATTAGAATAGTCCATTTTCACAGGTCTACTTATGGCTTAAAGGTTCAATTAGTTATGAGTTTATCCATAACAACACACATGCACACACAAATACTTTGAGACATATTTTGTCCATAGTAATTTGTTTGCACACCCATTTTTGCTAGAATTCTATCCATTTAGTATTTCATGGCTAAATAGAATAATTACGAATATATTGATCTTTTGTCATGATTTTAAATGTGATATAAGTGATGATTTGTTGTAATCATTATAATTTATTATAATTTAGAATTGTTATCATGTAGTGATTACCATATTAATCTTACACACTAAAGGTCCCTAATTCAGTCTTGAACAGCAACATATAGATTTTATATATTACCAACAATAAAAAAATCCAAATATCATCTTAATTATATAATTTTTTAAATATAATTTAAGTTATGATTGTTGTTGTGGTAATTTAATGGGTTTTATATATTACCGATAAAATACATCTTAATTATGTTATTTTCTAAATATAATTTAGGTGTGATTGTGGTAGTGGTAATTTAACCTACAATTTAAAACTATGTGAGCAGAACCAATTTAAATAATTAGCCTTCTCCTTCTATATAGTGGTACTTGATATTTAATGAAGTATTTATATAATTTATAAAATTAAAATTAAAGTTTACATCTACTTTGCATTTTTTATTGATTATTTAATTCAACAATAAAAAGCACCTTTAAATCTTGTAGAATAATGTAATATTAATATTGGCACTTAGATTTTATATATTACACAAAAAAATAAAATATAATCTTGATTATATTATTTTCTAAATATAACTTAAGTTATGGTTATGGTTGTGGTAATTTAACCTTCAATTTAAAACTATGTAAGCAGACCCAATTTAATTAATTTTTTCTTTCTATAAAGTAATACTCAACATTTAATCAAGTATTTATATAATTTAGAATCTAAAGTTAGATTTTTATTTTGACTCTTATTTATACTTCAATATTTCATTACTTTCTTACTTCTAAATAGTAGTACTTGATATCGAATCAAGTATTTATATAATTTATAAAATTAAAATTTATATTTATTATATATTTTTTAATTTATTATTTATTTCAATAGTAAAACGCACCTTTAAACCTTGTAAAACAATATAATACTAATATCGAAAAGTATTGAAAAAATAATGTATTTGATGTTAATAAATATATTATTGAATGTTATGTCAAAAATTAAATTTATATTGCATACATCAATTACTTAAAATGTACAAGAATTTTACTTTCCAAATATTGCTAATTAAAATTATCAAAAAGTTAGTTGTGATAACTTTATTTTGTATTTGGCAAAAGAATATTAAAGTAGGTAACATCTAAGTGGGTAATATCTAAATGGATATTATACAAGTGATTTAGAAAATGTAGGATGAAGATGATCTTTATATATAGGTTGGAGTCTATATGTCCAGAAGTGTGATGGTGGGTTACAGTGTGGTAGATCTTAAGACATAGCTTGGATGTTATGATTCTTTGCCACTAATGAGCAAAAACATGTCTAAGCAATTATTGACCTCAAGAACATACTTGTGTTATGCTCTTGAAAGTTCAAGAGAGTGGGAATTAGTCTTACGGATTGGACCACTATTATGATAGGCCTTTGCTGTCTTAGCCCTTTTTTAAATGGTTAAGTTTTGATGATATCAAATAATATTTTTCAAATTACACTTTCACATGAAAGGTTTTAATGAAATGACTTTGAGATTTATTATTAAGGAGAGATGAAGCTTTGAAAGTTTTGAAGAATTTGACTTGAAGATAGCTTTGAGTTTATTGAAGATTTTTTTGAAAATTTGAAGTCTAGTTAAGTGTTAGAAATTATGTAAATGATAAATGTTAAATTATTATAACTTAAATTACTTCTAAAAATTTGATAAAAAATAGATATTTTGTACCCAAAGTGTTTTTAAATCAAATGAATTTGAAAAAGGTTGAAAATGTGTTTTAGGCTTTACATTACAATTCCTTTAGATGTAATTGACTATATAGTCAATTATAATAATCTAGAAGCAAACCTCCAGGCCAGTAGTTCACTATACTAATCCAGAGACCAGCTAATTGGACCATAGTCGACTATAAGAGGTTTAGTATTTCTTTAGTAGTAGGTAGTTAACCATATAGTTAATTAGAATCTAAAATCTTTAGTTCATAGGTTTAGGTAGTCACTATCAATGGAATTTTTTTTAAATTATTAGTTGGAAATGGGCAACAAATTTATTTTAAATGTAACTTGTATATAAACATTTTCTAACTATTTTTCTAAGTTGACAAGGCATAAAATCTTAAAGCAATCATCTTACTTTCATCTTTACAATCCATGCTCTAACCATTTGAGCTAAACTTTTTGAGATTGGTTCATTTAGCTCTTTCAACTTGTATTTGTGTAAGGGTACTTATTCTTTTATACTCATTATTTCTAAAATTTTCATAACGGATGGGGGATTCCATGTTTGCCAGAATGAGTTATCCATAAGGAATGAACTTATGTGAAGGAACACAAGTAAAGGATTGTACCAATCCAAGACAACTTGTAAGGCTCAATGGTGGAGTTGGGAATTTTGGTTCGGAAAGCCAAATTAGTTGCAAGTGAGTGCTATTTTGTTCAGATGCACACTATAAATTAATAATTATATAAAATAAATATAATTTTTTGATAATTTTAATTTGTTTAAAAAATTAAATATAAAAATTATAAATTATTAAATAAAATTATGAAAGTATTTTTATGAGAAAAATTGTAAAAGCTTATTTATAAAGTTTGTAGCACATAAATTATTTATACTTTTACAAAAAATATCACAATAAATTTTTTTTATAAATATAATTAATTTAATAAAATTGATATGCATGTATACTTTTTCATACATACTTACTATAAAAATTTTTGATGATAAAATCAAAAATGAAAGTAAATGACAAATCTATTGCTACCATATAATGTGTATAATGTAAATAAAAATATAATGTTAAATTTATATTAGTCATAGCACATATATAAGTTATTTAAATTTTTATAAAAAAATTACAACAAAAATATATAAAATTTGCAAAAGGATAATTACTTTAATAAAGTTCATATATATATATATATATATATATATATATATATATATATATATATATATATATATATATATATATATATATTGTACATGTATAAAGGTTTTACTCTAAAAACTTAGAATGGTAAAATCAAAATTGGTAGCAAGTAAGTGTTAATTCTAGTGTAACTGTATTCTATGTGTAATATAAATAAGTGTATATAAATTTTAATACACATAATATATTTTTAAAAATAAAATTAGAGAAAATCAAAGTTAGAAAAAAATTTTGCAAGCCATATAAGTTTTTTGTTTCAACTAATTATTTGCTTCTATAAAATATTTTTTAATTATAATATAATATAAATATTCATATTTAATAAAAAGAAAGAAAGAAAAAAATTATATATAAATTATTTGCAATTTTTAATTATAGAAGAATCATGATTTTGTACTTTGTACTTATATCTCTATATTTTCTATAAAATTTATTATTATTGTATAGGTGCATAATTTTCTTGTTTTGATTATATGTGTTTTAAAATTTTAGAGAAGGTTAGAGTGTATAAAAACACACATAGATAAAAAAAACATTGAGTCTTGGAAGGGCTAAGGCCACCTCCAATCCCCTTGACTCCATCGTTGGTAAGGTTTTTTAAGGGAATTTAGTACAATAACTACAAAATCAAAGGGTATTTGACTCTAAGAGTGGACTCTAAAAGTGGATGCATAAGGAAGATAGTTACTTTTGTTGGTGGAACCATTATACACCATCTATAAATCTCTCTACTTTATCTTTCTTTAATTTCTTGCAAGTTATTGAATTTATTGCTTGATTAAATCATTGAATTTGTGCATTGTTTCATAAGTGATAGTGGTTTCTTGATAAAATCTTGGTTGTGCCTTAATTCATTGTTTCTAATAGCAATTCTCAATTTTTCCCTATTTCTAAAATTTGAAAACTTTATTTTTAATTAATCAAAGTTTTTGAAAAACCTTAATCCATCCTTTTATAATTAGTATCGAGCAAGGTTTCTTGTTTTTAGGTTTAATAACCTAGAGAGGGTTTGATGGAAACAAGTGGATTTAATTTTTTACCTAAATGTCCACCTTTGAATTACACTTTTTGAAAACAAAATATTAAAGGCTTCCTAGGTGTTACGAACAATGAATTATGGAACTTTGTTGTTAATGGTTATACCTCACTAATTAGTATTATAAGCAATGTGCAAGTGAAAACTGCTAGAAAGAATTTAAATGAATAAGAAAAGAAGAAACTTGCACTTGCTTGTAAAGTGAAATGGATTATAACTAATGTACTTTGTTGTAGTGAATATAAGGGAGTTTTTAATTGTACAACTACTAAAGAAGTTTGAGATCCTCTAGAAGTTGCACATGTTGGAATCTCACAAGTGATGTCTTCCAAAATTTATACACTTATGATACAATACAAATTATTTTGAATACAAGAAGGTGAATCGGTGAAAGAGATGGTTTAAAGATTCACCTTTACTAACTATTCTTAGAACAACTTTTGACAACATAGAATAGTGTTAGGAATTCGGATTATCATATGCAGTGAAAATTTAAAATTTTGATCTGAATTCTACCTAAGATCCATGCAAAAAGCATAAATCAATGATTAGGGTTTTACCTATTGGACACTCGTATTTCTACTGATCAAAACTTGAGAGCGGATGAATCAAACGTCGGTCAGAAGGTACAACGTCTCTACGGTATCCACATGGAGTGAACAACAACCTCTCACCCTCCACGAATCTACTAGGATGCGTTTCTCTCTCTAGGAACTAGGATTTTGATATTTTCTGAGTGATTTAGGGTTTTAGGAAGTCCATGAGCGTGTCTTTAATATGCTGCCCTCAAGCCCCCTTTCATAGAACTTAGGCAAGTTACAATCCTAGTCCTACTAGGATAATGCTTCCAAAATCCTAATCACACTTAACAACTCATTTTATCCTTATCCTAGAGATAATGAGGAGAGGTATGACTTATCTATTAATTATCTAATATTAGATAATATTATCTCATAATATAGATATCTTAATATTAGATAATTGCATATAGTTATCAAATATCAAAATAATATTATCTCATAATATATTTAGCTAATATCTGATAACGTAATTATTTGATATTACTTTAATATCAAATAATATCACATAATATATATATTACGTGAATTTATTATTCTTAATAATATATATATGCACGAAAATAAGTCCAATTAATTGGATATTAATATAATTAAAGTCCAATTAATTATTGTCTTATTCCTACTCCTTTTATATGATCCTGTGGGTTCTTACTACGTTGACAATAACTCATTATTGAGCCATAGACAGTAAGCGGTATCTAGCAATACATCACTACCACTCAAGTAGTAAGAATGTCTATGATTCGACATCCACCTAATACATGATTAACGTTTTGCATCATAACCCTTTTGTAATAATATCCAAATTGAACTGGAGGCATGAAATGTGTCATCCTCGTCGATGTTCAATTTATATTTCTTGATACTGAGTAGACTTAAAATAAATGATTAATATCACATATTAATTCAATTGAGCATGACCATGCATTTCTAAGTCTCACTCAATCAAGGGGCCCAAGGATATTTCTCTTTTATACAAGAGTAACAAAATCTCATCTACATCACTCACTTTCCTCTGCACGATTTATGATACACCTAATCAATGCCCTACTTGTTATCTTGATTAAAGGTGACATAGGACAATATTAAAGTGAGTAATTCCTCATGTAGGGAACCGTAGTGACTTCAGGTCAAAGGTTTATGTGTATTTGTGATCATATGAGAATAACTTATGACACGTCTATCCATGCAATATTCTCATAGTGGGTTAGTCCAGTACATTGTTCACTAGTAATGTACTCATGTATTGACTTGATATTATATATCCATGATTCGTAATCATCAGTCACTATACATGCTAGTCTCGATGTATTATTACTATCCTTTTCCGTAATAATACTTGACTAGGGGCATTTTAAGAATAGCGAAACTATTTCAAAGATAATTATTATATTAAGTTATAAATTATGCATAATAATAAAATTATAAAAATAAAATATAATAATTAAATTACCTACAATAAAATATAATACATTGTGTATAACTTCAATCATCTATATGATTAGTTCTAGGACACACACCAACAAATAGTTCACAAGATTTTCCACTCAACATAACTACAAAATTGTAATTCTATGTTTGTTGATAGATGTCAATCATAAGATAAATTGATGTTTATATAAAATGTAGTGGCATTTTTGAAATTATCAATGCAAATAAAATGACCATTGTTAAAAAATTGGACTTCCATAATTATGTGGTGACATTTTTAAAATTTAAATGAAAATTTAAGATAATAGTTAACTAATGAAACCATCATTCAAGTGGCGTTTCAAAGGTCAAGCATTAAGAAAAGAATATTTACACCTCAATCTTATTATTAATGATGTGTAAAGACATTCCAAAAATCTCTTTGAGCAATGCAATCACCATCAAGAAAGCCTAAAATGTTGATTTTGAGTTAATAATCCTCATTTATAGCTTTGTTTATTGCCTATGTATTTTACATTCACTTTCCATTTGAAAACATCTAGGTAATGCCTTAAACTCTATTATCTAACTCTAGTGTGTGTTTGAGGAAGAGCAAAATAACTCTTCTCTTATTTCATTTAATAACTTTAGAGACATTATAGAATTTAATCAATGTTATTTGAATGTATTAAATAAGATAGTTGGGGAAGCTACTTCCTTTTCTTCAAACATAGGCTAGTGTTGGTGATGGAGGCAAATATATTACTTAGATCTATGATTTACTAAAGTCAAAATTTAATGGATGTTGCTAATAGTTTTCAGATGATGGCTATAAGAATTTGTATTAAGGTTGGGAACAAGAGTAGAAGACTAAAGTCATTTTTTTTCCTTATCTAATATTGTTATAAATTTACATTTGTTGATGTAATGGTATATAGAATGAATAAAATTAGATGACAAATTTTCTTATATTAATTTATTCTTTCTCTTATTTTTGTATAATTATGTTTAACATATTAATGTTCGTATCCTTGCAAGAAAAATATGTAAAAAAAATATATTACTTATCATGAATTTATGATATTTTATAAAATTAAGAAAATATTATTAATTTTAAAACTAACCTTTTTCTTCAAAATTGTAAAAATTAATGTCTTAAAATAGAGTAAACATCTCATTTTATTTATACAATTTTTAGGCTTTCTCACATATAATCCATCTTTTAGGCAGTTTATAGAATGATCGGTTTACTTTTCACTAATTGATGTAATTTTTTAAAAATTAATATGGTATTTAAGGTACATTAAAATATATGAGCAAAAAGACATCGATCATATACAAAAAAACTAACACTTAAAACTATCTTTGGTTTTATTAAAAAGATGTTTTAAATTGGCATAGTGACATTATTGTAAATATAAATAACTTAACACATTTGATTCCTATAATTGTCATTCCAAAGGCATTCAAATTGTCATAATGTGAGATATTAAATGTTTATACATCAGTACTTCTTTAATATTCGATGTTTATTGTTGTTACAATACTTATAAATTTTCTTTTTCACTCTATTTGTTATCTAATTTCTTTACTAATAAATTTTCTCCTTCACTCTATTTTTTATTTAACTTTTGTTTCACTGAACATTTTATATAGGCTTTTCACTCTATAAGGTAGTGATAAAAGAGAACATTACATGATCAATATTGCCCAATCATCAACTGTTGAAGTGTAAGGCACTACTCCTGTGTTGTCATCCTTTTTAGATCATAATTTATACCAAGTTACCATTTACAAATAAACAAAGATAAACCTATCTTTTTTATGTATTGCTAACTTAATGAAGTGAATATAAGAGCATTGGTAGCAAGAAAAAAAAAGTATTTCTATTAGGGTTTGCTGATAATAGCAATAAAATAGTTGTCATGGATATTGAGAACTATTTTAAGAATATCATGAAAATAATCACCCTCGCTTTTTCAAAAAAAAAAGCCCAAATTTTATTCATTGATGGATCATTTTATGAGGATCCTAATCTTTATAATTAGATTTATTAATGAACAAACTTTATCATCACTTGCCAAAATAATAATAACAAGTCTTATAGCACGAGTAGGAATTAATGTTGAAAATAACTTCATTAAAATGATTCAAATGATATTCATGTTTGGATTTCATATAACCTAATCTATCATTGGACAAAAACCTATTTAGTCATCATTTTCCTTTAAAGCCATTGTTAGAAAATTGTTAGGATAAAGAAGTTATATTTTTAAAGAAGTTCTCTAAATAACATCAATTATTTATTAAAACTAACGTGGTTTAGCAAAATTATATGTAGATATTATGTTAATTTTTTTATTATAATCAATGTCTAAAGATAATCTAATAACTAAATATTTACCACCTTATAATAAATATTTATCCATACAATAATGATGGCATTTACAAGATACATTGTTTTAGGAGATGAAAACATGTATCATAAATATTAAGCTTTATAATGTTTCAAGATAAATCAATAGTTAAACATTATGAAGTAAAACTTATATGATATATCTATTTCGATCAATGATCATTGTTTAAATTTCTATATGATGCCTACCCATTCTCTATTTAAAACACTTAGGTGATACCTTATCAGGAATTTAAATTGTGGTAATGGTTGAGGATGCGATTAAGTTGCAATTTTTGTGATTGCAGTTAATACAACCATTAAAACATGGATTGTGACTATCACAAACGTGAATTTTTAGCTATCTTGCAAATTTTATTTAAAAGATGCTCAAATTAATATGTCAAACATAAATTGTTAATATTATATATTTACATCTGTAAAATAAAATTAATAAATATGTTTTGTAATTAAGAACTTTTAAATTAAAAAAATAATTAGATCATATTGATAATATATTAAAAAAATACAACATAAAAAATTATTAATAATTTAAAGAGAAAGGATGATTGCATTAATCATAAATCAAAATAGAGAAATTAATTATTAAAAGAGAAATTAAAGTAATTAAAAATTAAAAATTACTTATAAATATGTTCTTAATTTTTTAAAAGAGATATTTATCTTTTTATTTATGGATTTGTTATCAATTTTTTAAATGTGAGAACTTCTTAATCAATCATTTTCAATCATCAATTAATATTTGATATTTTAATAAGATTATTCATATATTAAATAAAAAAGTTAATAATCAATTAAAAATAAATAAATCTTTCTTGTTGTCTATCTTTGCCTCATTTTTTCTCTCTCCTTTTCATTTACTAAATACAAAACTTCCCTTTCCTTTTTTGAGAACATTCCATCTTTCTTACTCTCTTATCTTGATAAAATTTTTTTTTACAAAGTAAATCCCTTTCCCTTTCCTTTGAATTATTTATCTTAAAAATTTACTTTTCTTTTATTTTTCCAAAGAAAAAAAGGTAAGAAAAAAGTGGTTATTTGATCTTAAAGAAGGCGATTAAAGTATAAAAGCTGAAAATGCATGCTTTTCAAATTGGAGGGTTAGATCTTTGACTTGGGAGTTTGGATTTGCCAATCTGACTTTAAAAGTATGCATTTGCATTAATTTTGAAAAGTTTTACAACTAAGTTTTAGTTTGAATCCATTATATATCGTTCATCCTCTGTTCTCTATTTTATCTATATCTTATTGTGTAAAAAAATAAATCTTCTTCTAAAGTAATTTTTTTATACTTATTTAGTTGTAAAGAAATGATGTCTTCTAGTATCTCTCTACAAATTCTATTTCTTATTTAAAGATTTTATTTATTTTATTTTGAGCAATTTAAAGCAAGGAATGATAGATTGATGTTAAGTGCAAATGCACTTGATGCAATGAGTTATCAATGCATCAATCTATGATGCTATTTTTCTGCTCATTACACATGTGAATTTGGATCACACCACAATATCGATTGAATATAGATGTAGCTACTCTCACAACCATTATTTCACAACCATATTTTGTAATGTGAACCATTTTTTAAATCCCTATATCTTATCAATAATGTGCAAATTAATAAGAAATTGTATGAGAAAAATAGTGTGGCTATTCTTGCATTGATAGGCTTAAGTTCAATGCATGAATGGCGACATTAATTTTTCTCGTTACAATTTATTATCAGTTTGTAACTATCTACATTTTTCAACCTAGAAGTCTTTAAGCAGTACAAATGAATTATAAAAAAGACATTCTACTTTATGCATTTTTGTGCAATAATATTTTAAAAAGTGTATAATTATAGATAAAGATAATTAGGCAAAATTAAATCAATGTACGAGGATATAAATATTAATATAAAGATGAAAAACAAATATGTGTATGTGACCAAAAAAATTAATTAAAGGTGTTATAACATATATGCTAAAATAAAAAATAAAATGAAACTTAGAGGGTTAAGACTAGCTCACAAGTTTCATGAAAGAAATCGTGAGAAACTTTTATAAGTTTTATAACAATAATTAAGTTATAAGTGATGAAGTCATGTAAGATACTAGCATTTATGGTTCAAATTGAGCAATTTGGATAGTGTAAAAATGGTGACAAGTCTCTTAATTATTTTTATTGAAAAGTCATGAGTTATTCATCATTTCTTTGAAAAATTTGTTTCCTAAATTCATACAATGTATATGAATGAATGAAAGGTAAATTTCAAGCAATTTGATAATGGGAGTAAGTAATATGTCCTATGGTTTTCTATTGGAAACCATGAGCTAATGTGCTCACTAAATGTATATATAAATTGTAATTTAGTTTGTAATATTGTACATTTAAAAGTTGATGTATTATGAATCCTTGAGTTCAAGTAGAAACTTTGATGACTTTTAAGAACCTATAAATAAGGAAGAGGTAATGAACTTTTGATTAAATAATTTATGAATGATAACATGAATGACAAAGAGTTAATAAACTCTTTAATACTTATGACTAAAGTATGAATGCGAAATGTGATCATGTGATGATAGAGTGGTCACTAAAAATGTGATAACTTTTTTTTGGTAACAAAATGTAGCAAAAAGCCAAACTAAGCTATAGCTAACATTTTGGGGAACATAACCTTGCTCATATCACATATTGTGTGATCAACATAGTTGTTAGGTGGTTCTTGAAATTCAACATGCTTACGATTATTAGACCTTAAAAGATAAGATAAGTTAACAAGAAAATATGCCACTTTGTTTACCTCTCCATAGTGATAAGATATCCTCACATTCTAATGTCTTTTCTTTAGCATATGAATTGCATGAACTAATCCCTAGCATGGATAGCATTCAAGACATCCTTTATCAATTTATTTGAAAGAAGTTAGTGAATCAATTTCAAAATCATCCTCTTCCAACCTTTATTCCAAGCTATATTCATGCCTAACCAAACTCCCTATGGTTTTGCATATAACACCAATATTGACCTTGCCTTTTTTTTTTTTTGAGAAACCCAGTAGCTAGGTTCTACTTTCATCTCTGAAAACTTCATAGCACCCCATAAATGATTTGTTCTTTATAGAGCCATCGAAATTACATTTTATCCACCTAATTTGTGCAAACTCTAAGCCAATTAGAGCTTCTATTTTAACCATCTTAGATAGGGTGCTTATCTTTAAGGCTAATGTAACTTCAAACTCTTTATTTTTTGATAAAGCCCTAAAGAGCACATTGTATACATGATCTATTTTCCTTTCAAAAACAAGTCTGTTTCTATTTAGTTAGATAAGCCAATAACTAAAGTTGACACCACTTACTTCTCTTCCTTTTTTAAATTAAATAGTGACCGATTATTTAAAGATAGTTGTTTAAAACTATCCTAGTAAGAAGGCTCCACCACTACTATATAAAAGTTATCCATTTGCTCATAGTCTCAAAGTAGGTGAAGGATAAATTCACTATATTTATTACGTCTTAGGCAATAATTATATTAAAACATCTTTCTAGTTTTTCTCTAGCTATTTATTAGAAGTCTGCCTTTTTTAACTAGCTAAAGGAAGGTGTTCATTCTCTTAGGTCTGGTCTATTTCCATATGGTTTCCTAAATTGGATTTGTCCTTCCCTACTAGACTTTTGTAATAGTGTTGTAGGCTAATTTTATAGAGAAGTTTTCATTTTTTGAGTGAAGCCATGCTATGTGATTTGAACCTTGGGCCTGTGTTGGTGAAAGGACACTAAATTCTTTGAAGAAGGTGTTGAGGGATATCATTATTTAGCACATTCCATTCCTACTTAGCCATCTTTTTGCATAAGCCATAACTATGAGGTTTTCTCCCCATATAGGCATAATTATGTCATTATATGTGTATAGAGCATACAACCAGGGATCCAAGTATCTTTCTAAAATCAAATCATCTTTCTATCCCTAATATTCCAATAAAGTTGACTATCAAAATCTTCCCAGGCTCCATAAATTCCTTTCCAATAATTAAAGTCTCCTTTCCTCTTATAAACTTTTGGGATATTATTACTACTCCCTCTGTATTTAAATGAAAAAAAATTCACCCATAATGTCCCCCTTTTTTTTTATCAAACCTTACACCAGTTTTATCATATAGGCTTTATTTGTCTCCTTCATTTTTGTGATGCTTAGGCCACCATAATCCTTATGCTCACACATTTCTAGCTATGCTACTAGGTAAGGCTTTTTGTTATTTTTAAAATCACCCTATATAAAGTTATGACTAACTTAATCCAAGTTATTATATACCAATATTGGGAGAGAGTTTGTGCACAATATATTATGGTAAAGAAGATAGAACTGACTTTTTGAGTGTAACTTGTCCTACAAAAAATAGAGTTTTAGCTTTCTATGAACTCAATATTTATGAAAATTTATCCACTATGAAATTAAAGGAATTTTTGAAACCTTTTTATGGTGGAGAGGGATTCCTAGATATTTACCTAGGTCAAAAGTGACATTAAAACCCAAAGTTGAAACTACCTCTTACTTTCGCATATGGTTCATGTTTTTAAAGAAGAAAATGTTTGTTTCCTCTTTATTTACTTTCTTTCTTGAGCTATTACAAAAGAGATCAAGATAATAATTAATTATATTTGCCTAGTCCATTAAGGCTCCTGTAATAAGAGTAAGTCACTTGTAAAAAATGGGCATGAAATAAGCACACTATTTTTGACCAAAGATATTGGATTCTATAATTTTTTCTCCATGACCTTTTAAATGCCTTATGCCAATCTTTCAATACATAGAATGAACAAATACGGGAAAATAAGATCTCCTTGTCTAACTCCTCTTGTAAGTTTAAAAGATTTTGTAAGAGTTCCATTTAAGACAATTTTCATGTTGCAAGAATTGACACATTGTATCATAATGTTTATGAAATATGGTTAAAAAACCAATATCACATAGTATGTCTTTTAAGAAGTTTTAGTCCAATTAATCATATGCTTTGTCTAAGTCAACCTTAATTACCATCCATTTATTCTATTTTTTTGTTTTTCATTGAGTGAATAATTTCTTGTGCCATGATGATGTTATCTAAACTATGCCATCGAGAAATAAAGCTGCACTGGTTTGGACCAATGAGAGAATTCATACATGATTTCAAATGAGAGGCAATAATTTTCGTTATTACTTTGTATATTATATTACAGAGACTTACCTCAAGCTTTGAAGGCTCTTATATTAAAAATAGCATTTTTTTATTTCCTTTTCAATGAAAGGCCTTAATATATTGAATAGCTCATTTACACTTAACTTTGGAAATAAGCCCTCAAGTGGAAATTTTTTATTTTGAAAGTCCGCACTTGAGTAGAGAGATGAAAAAAAATCCACTACCATTCTTTTTAAAACTTCAATTGCCTTGGTCATCAAAAAGTGTTTCAATTTTAATTTTTTTCTCTGCACCACTATAGAAGAGTGAAAGAATTTAATGTTTCTATCCTCTAATGTTAACCATTTACATCTAGCTTTTTAGGACTGAGTAATTTCCTTTTAGAGAAGGATTTTTTTATACTATTCCTATAGCTTTTTCTTAAGGTGATAGGGATAAGGAATAAAAGTATTCTCTAGCTTTCTTTTGATATTGTTTAGGTGAGTCATAATCTTTTTCTTTTTCTAAAATATATTTCCAAAGATATCTCGATTCCAAGCTTAGATTTTCTTTTTGAAATCATTTACGGCTAGCAACTAATCTAGGTATTTACTTCATGAATCCTTCATAACTTTTAGGAAAGGATCATCTATTAGCCATGCAATGTGAAAATGAAATTGGCATCCCACTCTACTTTTGTAGTTTTCAAATGTAAATGAACTATAATTGGTCTATGATATGATTTCATAAGGAACAAGTGAAATACAACAACTTCTAGAAGTTTCATTCTCCATTTTGCATTGGCTAAATATCTATCCAACCTTTCCTTTATTCTATTATGCTCCTAGGTCAAATAAAGAGCATTAAAAACCTAAATCCAAGAGGTTACTCTTTCAATGCATTTAGAAAACTGCTTCATGCTATAGGCATTTGCTTGCCACTTCCTATCTTTTTTGACTTTTTGGAGTAGGCATTAAAATCACTAGGAACCAACCATGACTTATTTATTTCTTTAGCTAGTTTAGTAAGACATCTCTAAAGCATTTATCTAATAGTTGCATTAGGAGAGCCATACACATTTGTTAACATCTTCTTTTTATCTTTGTTCATTGCATAATATTCTACATGAATGAATTGCCTATTGAAAACTTGGATTCTTATATTGTAATGCTGGGTGTCTCGAAAAAGCCAAATGCCTTTTAAGAAGCTATATGGATAAACTTTAAACCATCCATCTAACCTTACTTTCCTTATCAATTGCTTTATTTTGTGTCCTCCAATCTTAGGTTCCACCACTGTTAAGATGCCTATCTCATTATTTTTAAATAGATCCTTTATTTGTGCAATAAATTTAGAAGTACTAACCCCTTACAATTCCATGCAATAACATTCATAAATAATAAAGTAAAAGTTAAAGAAGTTAGGGTCTATTATAGCCCTTTGTACTTGGCTTGAATCTAGGCTTGAGAGTTCAAATAGCCTTTCCTTAAATAAGGAGGATGTATACATCATCATTATTTAGACTGCTTAGGAGTTTTTATTTTGGTCAAAGGGCTCTGGGGTTTGTTTGGAAGTTTTAAGAGGAGCTTCAAGCATTCTTGATATCTCTGCGGGATTATCTATTTACATGGCATTCAATGTGCTAACATAGTTCTTTTCTTATTTTTCATTAAATTCCACCATTATCCCTTTATCTTTAGGGCTTTTCATATTTTCCTTGTTTATGTGACCCACTATCATTTTTAGGCCTTTTTTTTGAATTAATCATATTTTTTGTTTGCCTTATATGAGGTCCAGCCTTACTTTTGCTTTTTTAATTGTATTGTGTGATTTCCTTTTAGTTCTCATTTTTCCTAAGTCCACATGAGTTAATTTATCCTTGCTTAATTACTGTTCTCTTTGATTGATTCCCATTTATTACATTATCATGTTGATGGCATTTAATCTTGTCCATTATATCTTGAATCTCTTCTGAATCAATATTTTCCAAAATTGAAAATCTAGAGTTATTGCCCACTTTAATCTCTTTTGCATTTCGATTTCTTCTATCATCATTATCTTGAATCAAAACATCTTTCTTAGATTGGTTTTCACCTTTATCACACCTAGCGTTACTATATCATCTAACCCTTAAAATCATTATCTCCGATAGCTATCCTTTCCTTTGTATGGGCTTATCCTATTAAGATAATATCATTTTGCATTGTTGGATTATTTATCTTTAGCACATTCTTGGACCTTGCATTAGTGTTTTCCATCCATATTCCTATATCAAGTTGCATTGTCTATTTGTAAATGAGTGATAAGTAAAATTTTCGATGGTGGCTGAATTTTCCATAATTAAAATAGATTAAATGAAGTCCTTCATATTGCATTGGATGAACCCTTTTCCTAATCATCACTTTTATATTAACTATTTCATCAATCAACTTCCATACAAATGCATGCAAATCTTCCTCTTTTAGTAAGAGCTTAATTTTCTTATTCTTTTAACATGTTTATATCCACTTTCAATGCCTTTTCAATCAAATTCCTTAACTTTTATAAAAAAATGTTATGTATAAAGTGAAGACCGAAAACCCTCACCCATAATGCAAGCCCCTTAACTTGATCATTGAAAGGATTAAATTCAAATCTCCATATTTACACCATTAGATAGTGCCCCATAACCATCCATGGCCCATTTTCAATAACATTTCTCAAATTATCATGATCATTAAAATGTGTCACATAGAAGCCATTATCCACATTGATTAGTCGCATAGCTTTTTTTAATGCCCACATTTTCTTTAAGCGATTTTTTAAAATTTTAAAGCTAACCTTTTTTCCTAATATATTGATGATTAAGGCATTCTTCCAAAGGTAACACTACTCTTGTTGCTTTTTGAGATTCACTAGTACAATTAGGTATAATTCTCTTCCAAAGGTACTACCTTATCTTCCTTTTTATTTTCTAGCCAATCCTCTATCATTAAATCATCTTGTCCTAGATCAAGATTATAGCCACTATTTATTCCAAGCAGTCTACCTTTATATAAAGCAATCTTGTGTGCTCTTTCTCTGTTTACTAGACTATGATCTTTTAAAATCAAGAGTAGTACATCACCACCATTATTTTCACCACCTTTCATAACAATGTCATCTTTATTTGTTGCCTTTGCTTTCTTTGTGCTTCGTTCCAGTAAATTACCTTTTTCTCCAAAAAGCTTTCTTCCATGTTTTTTTCTCCATTTTTCTCCAAAATGTGACAACTTATGATGATATTGAATTTAACTTATTCATGAACATATCCATGAACATTATGGAATGAATAGTGACATGATATGATAGTTAATTATGGCAAAAGTTATAATGTAATATAAGCATTTTATCTAATGATGATATTTGTATTTGTATTAATATTATGGTTATCAATGAGTGAAAATTGATAATGTAGATATAGGAATGGTATTTGAGATGATATTATGGTTATTAGTGAGTGGAGGCTAATAATATGGATATAAAGATGAATTGTATGACATTGTATTGCAAAGTTCATATCGCTTACTATGTCACATGACATGTGCTTATGAGTTATATAAGATTATAATCATATTATATACGTTTATGAGTTGATATTATGATTTTATGTTACATGTTTATGAGTTATATTACAACCTATGGTCTATTCTTTATTATTGCTAAGGTGATATGAATGATTTAATGCTTCCATGCATATTTGATATGTGAAATATGCAAACTAGCATAAGACTTATAATAAGAGTTGAAACTAAATGGCAAGTTAAAATTAGCATCCAAAATAAAAATATAAATGGTCATACATAATGGCTAAGAGTGATGGAACATGTGATTGCTAAAGGCAATAGGAGTTGTAAAAGCTATACTAAAAATAATAATATCTCATTTACCAAGTATAATATTAAGAATTAATAAAAGAAATCCCTTTGTGGAGGATGAGTGATATGGAAAATATAATAAAAGATTGATATTACTAAATGGTTGAGACTCATGAAAATGATTGGTACATAATTGGGGTGGAAAAAATAGAGGATAAGAACATGGAAGAAATTAAGTAAATAAAATCCTAGGGTAGTTTGCATAGAGTCTCACTAACTAAGTCTTTATGACTTACTTTATTGTTATTATTTTTAGGTACCTATCATAGCACTTGAAAGATGCTTAGGCAAAGTCGGATACTTAAGATATTATGGTAAATCATATATAGAAATTTAATTTATGAATGATTATATTATGAGTTAGAAACAAGAGCTAAAAAATAAAAAGAAAATTAACCCTCAATTCTTAAATTGGGCTATTACATGAGTAATGATCATTAATGGTGGGTAAGAGTTGTGATAGGCAATGATCAATAATAATAGATATTGGTAGTGAATGGTCAATACTAGTGGATAATGGTAGGCCGTAGTTAACAACTATAAGTAATGGTAAATAGTAGTCAACGATGATAAGTGAGAGTGGTAGGTGGTAGTGAACAAAAGCTAGTAGTGATAGATGATAGTGGTAAAATTTTAATGGATAAGTAAACAAAATAATCTTTTTGTACCATTAAAACATCTCTACATCTTAAGAATGTAGGATACCTACATCTGTTATGAAAATATTTAAAAATTTTTGTATCATTAATGGATAAGGTCTTTAAGTATACCTATCCTATTTCACTATGTACTATGAAATATATTTATCCAGTTATTTCACATACTTGTGTTCAAAAGATTGAAAGCAACTAAAGATAAAAACATCATTTGCAATTTCAACATTTACAATTAACTTGGATTTAATTAGAATCTTTACACACACACACACACACACACACACATAATGGGTAATTAGTGATTAAAGATGGTGCCCACGGCCCTTCTAGATTTATCCATTTTGAAATATCCTTTAAAATTCCTCTAATAGATTTATTTAATTGTCTACACATGCTCTTATATACTACAAGCTAACATTATAATACACCATTAGTAATTCTTTAAACATATTAATGTACTTTAATAATTATATTTGATGATTGTTAATTTTAATTTTGCAACTTGTGACAAGGAAGAATTGATGTTAAAGATGATATAGAAAAATTTCATGACCTAGATGCTAAGTGTATCTAAATTTTTTCATACTATTGATGTACATACAAAATTTTATAGGAAAATTATGTTTTGGATCTTTATTATATGAATTTTATTAGATATCTTTTTTTGTAATTTTTATTTTCAATTTTATATATTTTAATAATAAAATTTTGATTTAAAATGTATGATAAATGAAATATTAATATTTCAATTTATGCATATTATCATTATTTAAAAAAATAAAATTAAAAAAATTAAATATGCTAATGTTAAAAAGCAACAAGGTTAAATTCTTGCCTAAAAATAAGCAAACAATAACCAAAATGTGTTATTGAAGACAAAAGTGTTGCCCATTTTTTATTGGTAATAGTAAAAAATTGTTATTAAATAAGAAGTTAAATTGTTGCTTATAGTAAGGAATGGGCAATGGTGAGATTGTTATCTATACTCTAGAATAGGCAATGGTAAAAAATTGTTAATGTAGAGAAAGGAGAAAATCTTTGTCTATAATACTAAAATAGACAATAGTTTTTAAAAAGTGTTACTAAAAGTTGTAAGAAATTGTTGTCTAAAAGAATAGGTAATGTTCATTAAAACAACACTTGCAAAATATTGCCTATTCTTTAAGCAACACTTTTGAACCTTAAGCTAACAATTTTTTGCTATTTCTATAGACTTGAAATGTTGTAGTAAATTCAAGCTCGAACTTAAGTTTGAATTATTCAAATTTTATGATGTTTAGCTTAAGCTCTTGTTTATTTTTAATGAGTTCAAGTTTGAGCATAAAAATATTTAGCTTAACTTAATTCATTTGCACACCTAACTACCTTAAACCCCTTATTACATTGCTATATGTAAATTGTGGACTTTGCAATCTCCCACCATAACATGCCTTAGCTTAGGATGCTAGCAGACTAAGTATCCCAAACTGGCAGTTATGATAATCCAATCGGCAAATGTGTTCAGTTTAAGATGAAACTTTGTAAAAAAAAAAATTAAGTATTTTGTAGTTAAAATTTAGGATTAATCTGACTTGTATATTATTTTTATCTAATTTTATCAAATTTAAGGATATTTTGATAATTTCGCCATGGTTAGAGAATTTGGAGGAGTTTGAGAAACATGTATTCATGATCCTCATATTTTTATCTTTATGTCAATTTATTTTGGTGTGAATTGGACACCTGAAGCATCGTGAAAAAGGCTTATGATGACTAAGAAAAACATATCTACCTGTGCTAGGTGGACTTTTGCTTAAAATGTTCTTTAAAAAGGTAAAGTGTCAAGAAAGCTTCAGAAAGTGCCTTGACACTAAGTTAAGGACTTGAGCGTGTTAGTTTGTAGCCATCCTTTATACACTTAAAACTATGAAATAAAACATATACCAAGTGAATGGAATGTCCTTCTCTCTATTTAAATTTATCCTTTTTAGACCCATTGTGCTTAGAGGTTTTATATAAAGGATGATCTTATGGATCAATATGCGCAGATATTTCAACGATATTCGATTGTGATTTATGGACTGTTATACACGAGATTTTATTGTATGGATGATAAATGTTCGATGTTTCACTATCTTTCTTAAGCATACCACAAGTGAATCTTAATGGAAAGGCTAACATGTTCGCTGAGAGGTTGAGAGTGACAAACACACGCTACATAATTTTGGTTAGAGAGCTGTTGGCCCATAACATTGAAGCATGTTACAATTTTTGTTTTTCATTTTTCATGGATCTTTTGAAGTTGTAAAGAAACCTAAAATTTTGGTGGGCTTCTTTTTTTTTTTTTTTCCCTTTTTCCCCGTATACGTGAAATCAAGTGGGAATAATTTAGAAAGGGTAGGGCCATGTAAACCAGTGTAGTGCAATCATTCTTACAAACTTAAACATTTTACACACATGTGTAGCAGGATGAAATTAAGAATTTTTTGAGCAAAGTTTTACATGCAGATAAAATATTATTAAAGAATATCCTTAAATAATTAAAAATAAAAATAATAAATAATTATATTTTTCATATTTTCTTTTAAAACATTATGTACTAATAAATTAAAGATTTTTAAGTAAATAATTATTTCTACAATACATAAAATTAGTCTTAATAGTTGGATGGATAATAGTTAAAGTAGAATTCACATATTCAAAATGAATCAACGAATTTTTCATGAGGCAAAAATAGCCATTATTAGATTTTTTTTATCAAAATATATCTAAGAAATAAAATGTAAGAAGGATAAGTTATTAGGAACATTCTAATAAAAATTTGAACTACTTTGCATAAAATTGTAAATTATAAATATATATAATTTAAGAAAATCATAATAAATATGATTTATGATATATATATATATAATTTGAAGAAGATAATATTTTATATATATTCAAACCAAAATCCATTATATATAACAAGACACTAAACTATGATTTTTATGTTATTAGTGATATAATATAATCAAATATTATTTTAAAATCATTCATTGAAGTAATAAATATAAAATTTTTCACTTTACAATTCAATGCGGTAGTTGTTTAAATGAAAAATGAAAATAAAAAAATGGATAACATAATAATTAACAATCAACACTCTACTAATATACAAGAGTGAAAGTTTGATTTGAATTTTTATTTGATGAAGTTAACATCATAACTTGGGAGGGCATAATGTGCAATATAAATGTAGCTGTGCGGCAAAATCTTGTAACTTAGTCCTCTCGACCCAAAAATAGTTTCATGCTTTTGTGTGTGTGTGTGTGTGTCTATATATATATATATATATATATATGTATGTATGTATGTATGTATGTATGTATGTATTAATCATGATATTTTTTTTACTTTCTATTATGATAAGTGTCATTTTCATAATTTGTCACACATTATTTTATTATTTCTTCTCAATTTATTATTTCTTTTTAATAAAAAGTTAATTTATCTTTTTTCTCTACTTGAAAAGTAAATTATAAAATAAAAAATTATTTTCTTTACATTTATTAGCCACCAAAAATTAGTAAAAAATATAAAATTATTGATTACTCCTTTCATTTATCTTTTTGGTATTAAATCAATTCCCACTAAAAATTTGAGTTTGAATGTCGATTCATAAATACCTATTTATTTCGTTCTTGTAAAAATATTTTCAAATTATATTTATATTTTATTTATTTTCTCTCTCCACCTTTAATCTCTTCAAAGTTAACATCTTATATGAGATAAGTGTTTTTATCTTCATTTTTAATATATTTAAGTTCATAATTACTTAATTATTTCATTTTAATGAAAATCTTTCTAAATTATGTTTATATTTTATTTCTTTTCTCTTTGTATCTTTAGTTACTTCAAAGCCATTGTTTTTTTTATACGAGAGTTTTTCATCTTTATCTTCAATATCTGTGAATAGTCTTTTGCTGTTTTCAACTTTTTTAAAGTTATTTGATCTAAAGTTTTTATCATGTAAATTTCCTTTTATAATTTTTTTACTTCTTTTTTATATTGTTGTTATTACAATTTAGTTGTCTTTTTTTCGTTATAAGTTCTTTTGTTTATTAGATTTCTATTTTTCAGGAAAAAATTTGTAACTAAATTAGTTCTCATTAATTTAATAAATTTTTTATATGTAAAATTATAAAAATATATATTTTTATATAATTTATTTTATTAGGTAATTTTTTTACTATTTTATGCTATTTAACAAAAAAAAGCACAATTTGAGAGGAAATTGTGGAAGGAGGGGCATTACCATATAATTACGTAGACTATCAATTATACAAATAGGTCATTTTTCATTGTTTACAATTGATGATATATACAAATAGATTATTTTTCATTACATTAAATTTGTATGAAAACATTAAGATCAACAAATATAGCATTTCCTATTTTAAAATTTAAAAGTCATTTTATCTCTATCTTTATATGATTTTATTTGACATTTTTCTATTTTTTATTTTCATTTGATTTTATTTGAAATTTTTTTATTTTTTATCTTCATTTGATTTTATTTGAAATTTTTTTATTTTTTATCTTCATTTGATTTGACTAAAAATTATTTTTTAATATTTATATTGATATCATTTTACATCTAATTTAGAATTTACAAACTTTCATCTCTAATACACTTTCTTTTTATATCCATTTGATAAAATCTCCCTTTGCATCTTTTCACAAGTGAACAATTTCACTAGCACTCATTAAAGAAGGCTTAAATTAGATATTGGATGATATTTATTACTAGATATCTCAATAGTTTATCTTCATTTGGTCGATTGTGACAATGGTAATTAAACATTTATTTTCCCATTTTACAATCTAATTAATCATTTCTTTTTTGTGTATTATGTTCTTAGATAATTATGTTATTTCTTTGACTTTTTTCTTCTCTATATCTTTAACATAGTTTTCTTAAACTTTGACTATGGAATAAATTAATTCTTCTTTCAAAGATTTATTATCCACTACATACTTTTTTTTTTTGCTATTTTATATTTATGATTATATTAGATTTCTAATACTTTTGTTGTTAATTTTTTTTATAGATTTGTGGCTTCATGTAGGATAGCAGCTATTCATAGTATTATTGTGTGTGTATGCAAGGTGTTGTCTAATTATTTTTTAACGTTTTAGAAATATTATTTTTAGTATGAATTTGAAATTATAATCCTTAGTAGGTTTTTGGGGAAAGAAATTTATTATAATGCAATTATTAGAAGATACTAAATATAAATGAGTTGGTCATTAGTATTTTCTAATAAAAAATATTCCTCCTTTTTCATGTGAATTAAAAAAATAAAAAAATATTTGATATTAAAATATTAAATTTTAGTCAACATAGAGGTCATAATTTGTGAATTTTAATGAGTAATCTATAATATAAAATTATTGCTTTCAAAAGTTTGCATACTATAATGTGGTAAATGAAAAATATATTGACATTTCAAAAAATTTTAACTTTAGCATAAGTTATATTATTAAATACTAATATTAATGATAATAATTATCTTGAAATATGGTATCTAATTAATACATGTTTGAATTCAAAATCAATTACTAGCTTAAATGCAAAGCAAAATAAGTATAGAAATGGCTTTTTTTAGTTATTAGTTATATATTAATTAATTTATTATTTTATTCTCTTTATAAATAATTAATATATAATTATAATATTATATTATTAAAATAGATATTTATTCATAATATAAAATTATTATTTTTAAAAATTTATTTTATACTGTAACATGGTAAATAAGAAATATATTGCCATTAGAAAAAAAAGAATCTATTCTTATTGTAAATCATACCATTAAATATTAATATTAATGATAATAATTATCTTAAAAAATAACATCTAATTAATGCGATATTTCAAAATTAACTATTTAATTGAATATTGAGTAAAATTAATGAAGAGATAACTTTTTTTTAAATTATTAGTTATATGTTAATCAATTTTTTTATCTAAATCTCCTTATAAATAATTAATATATAATTATAATATAATAGCATTAAAATAAATAGTGACTATTTAGTTGATTATATATATATAGTGGCGGACCTAGAATCATTAGTTCAATGGGATGGAAATTTAATATATGACTATATTAAAATCTTTCATATACAAGTTAAAATTAACAATGTTAAATTTGATACAAGGTAGACACAATTTTTTTTCATAAGGAACCCACATATTACACCAAAAATCTTAGAGTTAAAATATACAATAAATTATGTCGTTTTCTTTTTAAAAATTTAAAATTACTAGTTTTCTAAACAAATGTAGAAATCTAAATATTATTTTGAGAAAAAAATCAAACATATATATATATATATATATTTAATTATGATAACCAAATAGATAGATTTGAATTAGTGTTTATTAAAAAGTTCTTTAAAAATGGTGACATTATGATTAAAGCTTATCACAAAAAGATTAGAGATTAAAGCACATCACAGAGTGTTATAGATTTGAGTAACTCTAAATCAGCATAAAAAAATGTCAACTGTTGAAGTCGTTGTCTAAAATCCTTGATTATTCATATTTTTCTCGTAGAAATAATATATAAATTAATTACAATAATCACAATTTGAATTTAGTTAAATTAGATGACCTAGTGATTAATAATAAGAATAATAAAATTAAACTAATATGTATATGTTCGTGTTAATATATAAAATCGTCACTTATTTCATAAACCCATTTGTAAAAATGGGTCAAATACAAGATTTAGTGGATTCAACATTCTCCTTCTGTCATAAATTCAAAGACAATATATAAGAAAACTATTAGATCATATATATCATGAAGAGCTCAAGGGTGTATATTATCTCACAATTTAAACAAGACTGCATATTTTTCTTTGCTGATAGAAAGAAAAGGATTTTATTTGAAACAAACATTAAAATATTTGATATTTTGCTTATTATGGGAATTAAAAAAATATTGAATTATTCATTACAAAATTTTTAAATATTTATTTATTTTATAAAAATTAAAATTTTATTATTTACATTGATTACTTGGACTAAAATTTCAGGATATATACTGGCATGGACCAAGCTTATCTCCATGATTTACGACGAAGGAACTAAAGCACCCAAGAAATTTATTTGAAAAAAAATTAAAAAAAGGAAAATCTTCATCCCAAGTTTAAAAGACAAATCCTGGAAAAGATGAAAGTCAATATCCGAATCCTAAACGGAGCAGCGGTCTTAGGCGGTCCAAGTACTCCTATATATACAACTAACTACTCTTTTTCCTTCAAACAGAACCTGCAACTTACCTCTCTCTAGGCTTCTTGTTTCTCAATCTTCTCCTTTGGTGCACTACAATCAGCCATGGCATCATCATCATCATCAAAGATGATCAATTTGATGAGCTGCGACAACCAGACCTTTGCCATGGAGAAGGCAGTGGCGGTTCAATCGCAGACCATCAATCACTTGATCGAAGACAATTGTACTGATAATATCATCCCTTTGCCCAACGTCACCGGTAATACCTTATCGTTGGTCATTAAATACTGCAACAGGCACGCGGAGTCCCCTACAACGATAGGAGAAACTGACAGCAAGACGTTCGACGAAAGTCTTAAGGCTTGGGATGCTGAATTCATGAAGGTTGATCAACGTGTCCTTTTCGATCTATTAATGGTTAGTTTCTTGCTCTTTTTTTGTCTACTTGATCATCATCCAGTGAGGTTTGTTGTCTGTGGTGATCTTTCTTGAATTATATTTTTGTTATGTGATTTTCAGGCTTCAAATTATCTGGAGATTAAGAGCCTCTTTGATTTGGTGTGCCAGACAGTGGCAGACATGATGAAGAACAAGAGTCCGCAACAGATACGGGAGATATTTGATATCAAGAATGATTTCACTCCTGAAGAAGAGGAGGCAATTCGCAAGGAGAACGAATGGGCTTTTACTGATTTCTGAGCCATTAATTAGCTGTTTTAAATAATTATAGTAGGCGAGATTAGGAGTTATATTGTTCTTGTTTAGTTACTCCGAGATATTATTATTATTATTTGTTTTCAATTTTATCCGAGTAGACCAGGGAAAAAACAATTAGGAGGGAATAGCAAGAGAGGAGGTAGTAAAGAAATAATATATAATTTAAAAAATATAGATATTTTTTATGTGATTGAAGTTATTTAATTATTATTATTTTTTAAGTCTTGTGCAACAACTTTAAACTATATATATATATATATATATATTATGTAACCGATGGAAGAGAAAGTTGAGATAACTGTATATTATCAATGATATTTTGTTAAATTATTGTTTGACAAAGAAAGTACTTTCACACAAGCCCTTGTGTTGTTAAGAAAAGAACAAAAATTATGAATCAATGGATATCCGTGAAAATTTATATTAATTATCTGAATTTTCCTTTTAAGGGTAAAATATAATTTATCCTCGTGAACTATGTGTCATATGTCAAAAAGCTTCTAATTTCAAAATAAAGGCAAGTTAACACCTAAACTATAGATAGTGGATAATTAACTCCCTCCATATCATATTTCTTCTAAATGAACATCAACATAAAAAAGGATATCAAATCTTTTCTTCATTCAAAAATAAAGCCCGGACTATGTCCTTCCTTTTATCTTCTTATTCTTTTTCACAATTAATTTGCGTTTCACCCTTTCCTTCATCTCCCTATTCATAGTTAAAACATAATAAGATGCAATTTTGCGAATTATAAAGTAAAATAATGAGTTCTTTGATTGAAGTCAACAATAACTAGTGACATCTTTTTATCCATGAGCATTAAGCTCAAGAAGTAAACAACATATCAATCCAAATTAATTAATGTTAGATTTGAATATGTATTATTAAAATTAAATATCAATTTTAAGTGATTTATTAGAGTAACAAGGGAGTTTAAAAGGCTAATTCTGGATAAAATACCATTTTCCTGTTTTCGGCGAAACTTATTTTTGTTTTATCGTCTTTTGAAAACTTATTACCAAAATACGCACGGATTGGGGGGAGGCGCCATTTGGGATGGCGCCCAAGAGGGGAGGCCCCACCCAAGATGGCGCCTCTGGGAAGCTTTGAGGGCGTCATTCAAAGTGGCGCCCTCGGTCCTATTTTTTACAATTTTTTCTTTCAAAAATAATTAATTTTGATATCATTTGAAAATAAAAATTTTAAAAATAAATAATATATGATTGTGACTCAAAATAAATTTTTAAAAATAAATTACTCATTTCATAATTATATTTGATGTCATAAAAAAATATGTTAACTCCACTTTGATATCTAATACATAAATTTATTATAGGAATTAAATAATATGTTAACTCTAATTTGATATCTAATAAATATTTAGTAAATAATTAAATATTATTAAAAAAATATAGGATCAATAAAGAATAATTATGTAATTTATATTAATTTCTCTCAAAATTTGATCCAATGACACTTAATATTTATCAATTTTTAGAATTATAAACTTCCAACGTTTGGAATTATATTATTACAAGTAATTATTTAATATGTTATTACACATAAGCAAATTTATTGAATTATTCAATAATATTCTTTATATACGAAGTTGAAGATTGTTAAAAATGAAAAGAAATATAACGAAATAAATATATATTTTTTATTTTGTATTTATTCCAATAATATTCTTGCTACTTTGTATTTATCTCAATAAAATTATTTTTATTTTGTAACAAAGTAAATGCGAAATGACGAGGTTGAAGATAGCTAAAAATTAAAAAAAATGTGATTATTTCGTTACAATAATCTTTTCATTTTGTAATGAAATTAAAATTGTAACATGAATTAGTTATTTTTTATTTCGTCACAATGATAAAATATTTTGGCAATGAGAGGCAAAAATACTGATTAACTATTTTTTAAGAAACTATTATTCGTTTTATCGTTCATTCGAAATATTTTATCAAAATAAGCACAGAAGATACGCACAGCGGTGGAGAGACGCCAAATGGCGTGTCGAGGGACGCTAGACGAAATGGCGTCATTGGTGCTGAAAGGAAGGGACGCCAGGCGATATGGCGCCTTTGGCTTACGACACCCTCGTTCCTCATTTCTAAGTTAATTAGCCGGTGACTGTGTCTACTGTGAATCCAAGAAACTTGAATTTTGGGATTGTACATGGGCAGCATCCCCATCTACATTGACAATTGTGCTACGTATTTTTATTCTTAAATGTTTGGTGAACTCCACTCATAACGTATTGAATAAATACAGCATTTAATGTCATTTACAAGGATGATGGTTATTTATCCTTCAAATATTATAATTAATATTATTAATTTTTTTATATTTAAATAAATAATGAGAAAAAAATTTAATTAAAAAATAAATATATATTTCATATTATGAATATAAAATTTATTAAATTAATTTAATATTATTTATTTATTTTCACATGGTAAATAAATAAAAGAGTAGATAATTATAACAATTGTGAAAGTATGATAATTAATAATGTTAGTTATTATATTTGGGAGACGTCATTATTATCATTTTAAAAAAAAAACTAAATATTGGAATGATTTTGAAGTTTATTATTAAAGATATAAGTACCTACGCAAGCAATTAAAAATGTCGTAATAATTAAAATCATCCTAAATGTTGATGTTTGGCAATAAAGTAGTAAGATAGATGTACATAAATATATAATAAACATGGAAAAGAATGCTAATGCCTATGTAAGTGATGTCCAGTCCTACATCCAGGATCGGTAATGTGGCGGCCGTATCTACTAATCCTCTGCGCAGGCTTGGGAGTCACATCCCCGGTGTCTGTGTTTCCTCTACCTCCAGCTCCCGCTCTGCCTCTGCCCCTGGCTCCTGCTCTGCCTCCACCTTTACCTCTATCTACAAGCTCTGAGTCGTCTGTCATCATGCCACCATGTGCTAATCCCTGATCTTGAGTATGCGAATCAAATGCAGGATGATATGGCTGCGATGGACCAGCATCACCGGAAGGAAAGGTATAGAATGAAGATGAAACTCCTGGTATGTGTGGAAATGCCTGGAATGAGGATGGAACACCAGGAGGAAACTGGTACATCTGGGATGACGACGGACCATATAGTGCAGCCGGGAACATGGTGGAGGATGAAGGATCATCAGGTGCAGTAGGGTACACATGAGATGACGCAGTAATATCAGGCATCATCGTCATGGTCTCCTGGGCAGTCGATGGTGGAATCTGCTGCACTGTCGAAGCGGACGGAACATCAGCCTGCGACGTATGTCGTGGAGCAGTGCGACGTCGTCGACGAGAGCGAGGCTGATCATGATCACCCTCCGCAAGGTCTGGGATATGATGGGCATGAGGAGCTGGCTCCGCATGTGAGTCAATAATCACATGATCAACCTCCTGAATGGCATGAAGGATGGACTCCGTCGCTGATCTAAGCGCATCGAAGGTGAACATAGCCTACCCTTCAGGTGTAGTGAAGTCCTGTAGTGTGGAAACCTTATCTACCTGTGCAAATTTTTGACATTAAAGTTAGTTACAATACTAATGCATTTAAAGAAAATCAGATACAGAAAACTAGCACGCAGTATTACCACAAGGTCTAGCGCTCCCCCAATGGGTGTAATACATCGCCTGGTAACCCGTCTGTACCATGTCATGTAATCGGATCGTGTTCCTAGAACTAGGCGTGTGGTCGGCTCGGCGATAGCGCACAAGTCTCGCCGGATATCCCAGAGTGCAATATACGGCTGATGGCGGATGTGCCACTCCTCATCATGCCGACCGGACAAGTGAAGGCAATAGACCTCCGCCACCTGCTTCGGTGGCTCTGGAATAGCCTGACGTAGTCCAAACTGCTGCAAAACCCTATCAGGCTGGTGCCACTCGACAATCTGAAAGTGAATGAGTGGCACCACTGTTGTCCACGTGTCACTCTTGTCAAAACAGTACTGAGGAAGTGATGCGGTGGCCTCCTCAGTGTACGGGATCCAGGCGATCTGAAGTTGCAAATTTATTTTGTCATTTAAATGTGATAATGAAATGGACAAAGCCCTGAAATAAAAATATCCATTATCTTCTACATACCTGGTCGAGTCGAAGATGGCCCAGCACGTATCTGTAATAGGGTAGGCTGTGTGCCGGACTATCCTGGAACGTCTTCTGATAGTGCCACCTACCAAGTATAATAACTAAGTTAAACAACTTCAAAGTGAACTTAATTATAAGTGAAAGTTGAAAAATTTTCTAACCTACGGGCTAGGGGGCCAATCCCTGCATCCCCCTCTGGTATGTCTGAAACAGTAATCGTGGGGGTGATAGTGGGAAATCTATCCCATGCCTAGAGCTGCAGTAGTAGGCAACACCCTCCTATCTCCCTGTAATCCAAAGTGGTGGCCTTGCAAAGCTCTTTGTACAGATAGGCCAGGCAAGCAGATCCCCAACTGTACGTCCCAGCCTCATGTAAGTGTCCGAGCAAGGGTAAGTGCATGAGGTGGACATATGTGCCAGAATGGTATAGAAATAATGTCCCACCAATGAGATGTAAGATGTAAGCTCGGGCGAATCTCTGCACTGTCACCTTATCCGTATCATCTGGAAGATGAGTGAAATGCCTCTCCAACCAACTCATCCTCAGTTGCCCCCCTCTGATGACATTCTCGTCCACTGGTAACTGGAGTCCCAAATACTCCTCTATCAGGGCTCTCCATCCCCACACAGTGGGCCCCGTCACTACTCGATCATCAATGGATAGGCCGAGCTGAAAAGCAACATCTTGCAGGGTAATAGTCGTCTTTCCCTGCGGCATGTGAAAGGCATGTGTCTCCGGCCTCCACCTCTCTACAAAAGCACTGATCAACTGATGGTCGATCGGCATAAACTCGCACATCGCCAAGTCGTAAAAGCCTGCCTCTCATAAAAAGGGGACAATTAACTTTAGCGGCTGCTGGTGATGGTAGTGATGAGCTTGTCAAATCCTGAGCACACAGTCAGGTTGCAAAAGAAAAAAAAAACCAATTATCGCATCTGACAATTCAGAAACGATTTAACCAAGTTTATTAAGATCTAACTATTTCCATACATGACCTGTCCAAATCGACTGGGATATGTGTGAGGCCTGAGTCGTCAGCAGTGAAGGATCCCCTTGTCCAGGATCAACGTGTCGGGATGTAGATGCCATCTGCCACGACAAGAATTGCATTAGAATGAAATTTAAACACACACTAAGTTAACATACTTGTGCAATTTAAGTACAAAGTTCAACACAAGAATTTGTATACACTTGGACGATTAATTGATTGTTTGTTCACATTACTAGTAATAGGGTAACATATATATATATATATATAATGACGTGCAATTTTACAACCATAAAAAAAATCATCTGACTGTTACACTCATGACATTGGTTAACATATTTTATAACACATTTGCGAAAGTAAATAATGAAATTAACGTGAAGAAGGGCCTTCCTCCCTATGTAGCAGTAGACAACGCCTACGATTATGTCATTCCATCTTACAATGACCGCATTTTTGCTTGACACCACTCTCTTGAGGCCAATCCATCTCATTTCTGATCCGGGTCGACTTTGGTTGTCCCTTTGCACGTAATCTTCCATAATTTGGAACTAGGATAGGAAATGGTGGTAGGTTATTCCATTGCGACCACTCTCCGATAGGCCACCACTCAGATTTGTAGCAATTGAGTAGTGTGTCAAGCCTGTATACAACATCGACATATGGTTCCCACGATATGTTGATTGAGGCACAAGCAGCAATAATATGAGCGCAAGGATACTTATAAGCTTGGAATTGCCCACATTCACATTGCCCTTTATCTAATAACACTTGAACGACCTTTCCACATGATCCCCTAGCCATATCAGGACCCTCCACCACCTCAAACCTAGTTCCTTGTCTATTATAAGCACGAACGTGGTAAGAAGAAGCACGTGACTGGATAGTCGCAAGCTCCTATCTGAATCTGCTTGCGTATATGTGACCTTGTTGTAGTTCAGCATGTGCTTCTTTTGCCCTTTCCACAAAGTACTTGACACATCTATATTATTTTTGTTGAACAAGGCCTATGATTGGTAGCTTCCTTAATCCTTTGAAGAGGCCATTGATGCACTCTACAATATTAGTTGTCACATGACCATATCTTCTGCCTTCGTCATAAGCAAGCGTCCACTTCTCCATTAGAATAGCGGTAAACTTCTTATGGATCTCCTCATTGACTTTGCTAAGGTTGTCCAATCTCTCCATGGCCTTTTCCCAACTGGGCTCATACGCTGAACAGAAGGAGACAAATAGGTTAACCGGGTTGAACTATTAGATATACAAATTTATAGATGAAAGGTTTAACAAAGAAATTATGCTATAAGGCATACCAATCTTAAGGACAGCTTTCTTCACATTGTCATCCCTGCACTTCTTGTGAACGTTGCTGGCAATATGTCTGATACAGTACCGATGAAAAGCATGAGGAGGCTGCCATCCCAAGCCTTCGGTGGCTACAACATCTTTTATAACTTAGTGTCGATATGATATCAAGCATATTCCTTGTTGGTTCGTAACATTTACCGACAGTAATGCCAAAAACTAACTCCAATTTTCGTAGTTCTCCCTGTCAACAATGGCAAAGGCAAGAGGAACGGGACATTTGTTACCGTCTTGGGTCGCAGCAATCAGTAGCACGCTTTTGTACTTGCCATACAGATGCGTTCCATTAACTTGTATGAATTGCTTGCAGTAGAGAAATGCGGTAATGCATGGCTTGAAAGCCCAGAAAACTCGGTTGAAAACATGTTTCTGTGGATCAACACGGTTGTCAGCTATGACAAATTCTTGTGACTCCAACTTGAACAGAGCCTGGTCACAGTAGACTAAAATGTCCAACCATTTAGGAAGCACTTCATACGATTTATCCCAATCACCATACACCTTGACAATTGCCTTTTGTTTCGCCTTCCATGCTTTTCTGTACGAAATCTTATACCCGTACATGCGTTCCACCCTCTCTTGTATAAGCGAGATTGGAACATCTTGCTTCACTTTAATCATCTCCAGTATCAAGGAACTGATATGCTCGGAGTCCAGAGACTTGTGATCCTGTGTCAAATTGGCATTAACACATGTGTGAGGCCCTGAAAATCTAGTTATTGTCCAAGTGTTACAATTCTTCAGATTGGTCGCTCTGAGGTGAAAATTGCATTGGTCTCCGTAATTATCACACTTCACGCTTAATCTTCTGGTATCCGACTCCTCCACGTAATAATTATGGTGCCTTCTGATGTGGTAATACTTGGTTGCAGCAATTAAAGCCTCCTTGCAATCGAACTCTTGCCCAACCTATAAGTCCTCCATGGCGTAATCATAGCTTGGTTTCATTATTTTCGGAAATTTATTAGGATTTCGTATGGCATCCCAATCAATGTGAGAGAAGACAGCAGCTTGAGGAATATCACATGATGTCTGTGCAGCATTGTCACTCCTCACTTGCCGCGTTGCAACACTATCTCCGTGTGTAGTGAGGCGTTCTTCGTCATCAGTGTCACGATCATCATCACTACTGTAAGACACCTCATCGTCCTCAAAACCAGACTCAAGGTGGGCATCCATTAATATAGGATCGGTGGATTCTTCCTCTACAACCGGTAAGGCACTTGTTAAACCCATCATGGTATGTGATATATTTCTTGGAAAAACACCGGCAATAGATGAGTCCAATGCAGGAGTATAACTATCAGAAATATGGAACTCGATTCCGCCCGTGTAAGGAAGGCCTTCCCGCACCATCGAACAACTAGTACTGACATTAGCCGTTGAAACCATAGGTGATCTAGTTGTTGGAACTCTTTCTTATGAACCCAGGTTGGTAGCGTGCAGTTCAGATGTGATCACCTCCGCATACAACTCCATTGCTGTTATCGTTGGATGCTGTTCGTAGCTTGCTATGGCACATGCCAAGTCTTCATCGTTGTCCAATTCGTATGCCATGTATTGAGCCTCTGTTTGATGCTATGGAAACCTGTAAACAATTTTCCCTACAGCTTGATCTTCGTGAAGCTTCAGTCGGGCATAAATTCTCTCCCGCAAAACATCCATAGTGCTGCATCCTTTTAATTTCAATGCCTTTGGGGGAGGTCCATTGTACATTACCCCCATTGATCCCTCAATAATTGTACCATTTGAATATATAAAAGCAATTAAACTTTTCTTCATCTTCTTACTTTTAGTTGTAAAATACTCACTGCACTCCCGCAATTGATAGATAGTCTCATATACAAATTTTGTTCTCATAAACGAATGTACTAGTATTTAATACTATAATTAAAAATGAACGGGATGTATTACTATTTTGCAAGGTATTCTATTAATATTACGTAATAATAGGATTATTTTTTCGGCCAAGTAAATGTTATTTCTTTTCCAAAACTAATATAATATTTGGCTATATAATCTTATTTATGGTTTAGTTTATCTCTTTCAATTATCATTTTTCTTGGTTATTTTGCACAAATTATACTAATTAAATTAGTTAACATTTTTAATATACTATATTTTTTATTTTTACGACTTTTTTCTCCGTTCACACCTACTATCAAATAGCAACCAAAATTATGTACACATTATTATTTATATTTTTTTAATATTACAGTCATGAATTCTTTTTTACATTCACTGACTTCGTCTAATACTTATTTTGCAATACCTCCATATATATTTTAATGCTTCCTGAATAAACCTATGTATAGTATAATTTTTTCAAGTACGTTTATTATTCTTGCATTTATAATATCTACTATTTAAATACAAAAAAGTTCAAATTTTCAATAACAATATCCTATTTTTTAAGGCTTTTGGTTACATTCACATATCCTAGAATTTTTTTTAGGTACCTCTCTTATGATATATTAAGATTTTACATGAAAAAATTCTCTAAATATAACTTTCACCTAGGTCCTAAGACCTATATTAGGACACCCTTCTTTATCTCGTTTGTTGTTCTTTTAATAACACAACCTATCACAGTACATATAAATTTCTACAAAATTTTCATAAATCATAACTTCACATCTTAAATCATAATTTCACATCATAAATCATAACAATTAATATAAAATAAAAAAATTTATATTATTTATATCATAACATTCTAAATAAATTTCTCTACTAATATAAAAAATATTTTCATTATGACTAATAAAAATTATAATATAAGCATAAAATTTATAAAAATACTAACCGGTAAGTATTCGGAGAAACAAATAGAAAAAAGCCTTTGCATGAAAAAAAAATTTCTTAGATAATTTAATAATTTTAATCTTTAAGTAAAAGTTATTAGATATTATTATATCAATAAAAAAATTATGCAAAAATCATGCTAAATTGATGTATATTCAATTTAAAATATAGTGTTTGAATTTTTATATCAAGAAAATATTAATAAATTTTAAAAGATAATTAATTTTTATTCTTAACTACTTTTATTAAAACTAAAATATATAATTAGTTATTTCAACTAGTGTTTTCCATAACATGAATTTTTCAAAAAAAGATATTTGATCATTAAAAATAATTTTATGTCAAAAATATGAAATTGTATTATATTAATATTATTCAATATATTGCATTTCAACTTTTAATAGAATGATTGAAGAAATAAAGAAGAAAAAATTCAGCAAAGTACATGAAATGAAGAATAAATTATGTACGAACTATAAACCTTTTGAGAACTCTTAGTTGATGTATTTTAAATTTAAAATATAATATTTAAAAATTATCATCAACAAAAATTTAAAAATATTTATATAAATAATATTTAATTTAATCACTAACTTTTTTTCTATAAAATATAATACAAAATTAATTATTTTTGTTAATAAAATGTATATTAAAGCTTCAATTTACTTAAAATATTGTAATAAATTAAAAAATATAATTAATGATTGTAATAAAATATTGTTAATAACATGTTAATTTTCTAAAAAATATAATATGTTAAAGCTTCAATTTTTTCTAAATCCTAGATCATCATTTCACATTATAAATCATAATAATCAACATAAAATAAAAATTATAATATAAATATAAAAAATATACAAATACTAACCAGTAAAAATTACAAACTATCATAGATCACATAAATTTGTATAATTTTTTTCTAAATCCTAGATCATCATTTCCCATCATAAATCATAATAATCAACATGAAATATAAATTATAATATACATACAGAAATTATAAAAATACTAATTAATAAAAATTATAAACTATCATATATCATATAAATTTGTAAAAATCTTTTCTAAATCCTAGATCATTATTTCACATCATAAATCATAATAATCAACATAAAATAAATATTATAATATAAATACAAAAATTATCAAAATATTAATCAGTAAAAATTATAAATTATCACAAATCATATAAATTTGTATAAATTTTTTCTAAATCCTAGATCATCATTTCATATCATAAATCATAATAATTAATTTAAAAAAATATAACATAAATATAGAAATTATAAAAATACTAACCAAGGAAAAGTTAAAAGAAGATCAGATTTGCTCTAAAGAAGAAAATGCTTCCGAATGAAATGCACAAAAGAAAGAATAAATGATGATTTGTGAATGAAAGAATATAAAATACTGCGAATGAGAGGAACTGCGGGAGTGGCTGCAAGGTTTACGAAGAAAGAAGTGAAGAAGAGCAGCTGCGAGGGTTTGGAGTTGGAGTGCGAAGGGGGTGAGGCCGGGTATTATAGAAGGGGGGAGGTGCCATTTCATGAGGCGCTTCCCAATTTAAATTTTGAAAATGGCGCCTGGAGGGCGCCTCCTTATGGAGGGCGTCACTTTGAATGGCGCCTCCAAGGTGGGGGCGCCACTTCAAATGGCACTTCCAAAGGGAGGATGCCACTCTGAATGGCGCCTCCAAGGCCTTGCGGACGCCATTTTGAATGGCGCTCTGCGTATTCTGGTAATTAGTTTCTGAACTACGGTAAAATGATAAATTGTTTATAAAATCAGCGTAATCCGGTATTTTTGCTGGCTAATTCTAGTTAGTGAAGAGCTTAATTTTTTTTATTAGAGAAAACCATCGATCATGATTCAAATCTACATATTTATTATGTGAAAAAATGATTGTATGTTACTTCAACTTAATTCAAATAATTGAAATTTTAGGTTTCAAATAATCGAAGTAATCACATGATTATATTAATTTAATATCTCACCGTATTTCTTTGTATGGATTAGTTTTAAAATATCAAATTATATTTAAAGAAGGAGATAAGAAAGAATGGGATACATATTAATGATGGAAGAAATAAAAAATAAAAGAAGAATATGGTTGAGACTTTATTTGTGAATTAAAAATAAAAAACTTTGAGATCTCATTATATTGTTATTAATTTAGATATGAACTTAATTTGGAGGAGGTTATTTAGGTGTTAAATTGTCCTTATTTCAAAATTAGGGGGATTTTTTGCGCATCATGACATATAATTGAGGAGAGTAAATTGCATTTTTACGTTCTTTTAAAATTCTCACAACTTTTATCCTAGATTTATTGTGTATTTTATCAATAATGTCTCCACTGAGTTTCAAATTTGAAACTGAAATATTAAAACACACATTAATAATTCTTTGAACGATTATATTAAAGTGTGTTGACAAGTCACAAGGATTTCTTGAGGCATGTCTTTTTCTAATAGCACGTGTATTGTTATAGTCGTTACAACAATTTATTAAAATAACATTTTAAAATTCACTAAAAATAATAGAATCAAGTAGAATTAATTGCACAAGTTTTAATTTATTACAAATAAAAATCATGAAATTTCAATGAATATTAACCTTGGATGATTGTACGAAAAGAACAATTTTTACAATAAATATCTTGAAGAATATTGATTAAGTGTTCAAATCAGGGATGTATAGATGAATGCCTACTTCTTACATGAATTAAGGAAAATATAATTAACAGATTGATAATATATTGATTGTACAACAATTTTAATATAAAGTTGCATTATGAACAATTCTACAGTATAAATAAGGAGAATTTTAAGTCACCTGTGGGATTGGTATCTAAGGTGATGTGACAAAATCTAATGTGTCACAATTTTTTTGTTTGTAATCATAGTTGTTCAATAAATTAATAATTTTTATTAATTGCTAGTCAAAATTTATAAAAGTGGGTATAAAGTTATAAAAATTACAAATAAGACCCATGAACAACTCAAATTTTTAAAAATGAAAAACCAGAATTCGAAACCAAGGACATTTGATTAAATTTGGATGAACGATTTGGTTTCGGCTTTTTGAGCTTAATGAGTTGGTTGAGGTTTGTGGCTAAAGTGTAGTAGGAGAAAAAGACAAGAGTGAAGGGATTCAAGGTTGGTAGCCCATTGGCGAGGTGATGGCGTAGTATGCTCATCGGCTAGCGGCAAGCCTTGTGATTGTTTGGGAACGATATATAGGGATTAACAACTGAGGGGGAGAGAAGCTGCTGGGGTGGACTATTATTGAAGCAGAAATGCAGATTTTTGCGTGTGTGCTTATGAGAAAGTCCAAGTCAAAAGACATATATAAAAAGGAGGATAGGGAAAATTTTTTTTCTTTAAGTCATTATTATATTTAAAAATTTTAATATACACAATAAACAGATATAATTAGAAAATTAAATAGATACAAATTTGTATCAAAACATCTTGATCTAATTTGAAGGATAGCTGGGCATGAGTGGAAGCTGACTTGGAAAAAATTGAAGTTTTGTTACTCTTTAATTTTTGAACTTGGGCTCATTTTACAACTTTTCTTAAATTGATCTACAAATTTTAAAATGATATTCATTTGCATCTTTAACACATGGCATATTCCCATCATACCAGGTGCCTCAGGTGCTGAAATCCGGACTTGCCCAAAGATAGCATAACATCTACTTAGAAATAATTTTTAAAAAAATTACATTACTTATAACCTGACATATAATTAATTAAAATTAAAATTATATTATATGTTATTTGTAGCATGATATAATTTTCATTTGAAATATATATTTTAGCGCCATCTGGGTCCTGATTTTGCTGATGTATCAAGATAAACTTCCATTATACTTTTATAATTTATAACACAATCCATATACACTAGATTGTAAACAACATTAATTGTTATATATAATAAATTTTGAAAAGAAATTTCTTTACCTTTTACGCTATTGCATTACCTCAAAAGTTTTCAAAAATATGTTTACTTCTTTCAAAATTATTTCTAAATTCTCACAATTAATTTATAGCATATTTTTAAAATAAAAAACATTTAGATAAATGTTGATAAAATAGAATAAAATTAGCTAATTAAAATTTTTTAAATGATATTTATCTATTTATATTAGTAACATAATCTATTCAAATAGTTTTAGTTTCAGCTATGAACAATTATCTTTCTCGCATTTTTTTTATGGTAATATACTTTCTTTTCTAAAGTTAAATAAAATTAAGAATTAAAACAAAAACAATTGCATACAATCAACTTTTTGGAATTCTTTTCTATAATAAAATCTCATCTTATCTAAAGTTAAATGAAATTAAGGACTAAAAGGTAGATAATTATAATAATTTATTAATTAACCCGCACAAATTAAAGAGCTATTCCCCTATTTCTAACCTTTATTTTTCTTAAGAAATAATATTAATAGAAAGATAAGAAAAATTTATGTTTTAATTAGTTATAAGGGATAAAAAAACATAATTTTCTCCTCTTATATCAATAAAGTAAAAATAAATTAATTGCTCTCACATTTAAAATTGATTTTAAAACTTCATATCAAATGATTTTTCACCAACTTGGCGCAATATTTAGCATTTGTTTTGATCCTTGATAATTGATAAGAATACAAATATTCAAATTACAAAAAATTGATAAACACATTTCTATATATAATATATTATTGGTTAAACACATTATAGAAAAGAAGCTTATGACATCAAAGAATAATTAGCCAACAAACTAATAACTAGAGAATAATAAGATCAAATGCTAATTAAAAAAAAACTTAACATATGAACTAAAACAAAAGATAGCATCATTGGATAACAAAATTGGTACTTTTACAATTTGCTTGAAATTAAATAGGAAAGAGATATCTGATTGAAGAAATTATTAGCTCTCCAAAATTTGACACTTGGTAGAACTTTACATGATACACAACTTCCCTATACAACAATGTAAAAATAATTTTACTGATAAAGTAATGAAAAATTAGGTATTATAGATTTATTCTAATAATAAAGTAATTGCATTCAGGGAATCAGAAAAAAAAAATAGTATGATAGAAATAAGAAGAAGACAAACACGTGACCTATGAAATGATTATCTAAGTTCATTCAAAATAAAAAGACTCACTTAAAACTATGGTGTAAAAGGTGGTGAAAGTATTGAATTTGTTTAACATGCAAATATTGTGATGGTCGTAGAATTTTTTTTTTTCAATTATGCAATGAAGATGTTCATGATACAAAATATTTTGAAAATAAAAGATGCTAATAAATACTTAAAACACTAAAAAGGAGGAAAAAACTAAGACAAATTACAGAATCATAGCAAACATGATTATCAAAGTTCATAAACCAAATAAACTGTTACACCATAATTATCTAAAATTCACATTATAAAAAAATATAAAGGGGATTCAATAATATTTGAAAGGAATTTGTAATGATACAAATATAACCTAATAAAAAATAGGGTTCAACTACTTGACAACTTGAGGAACTGCCATTGAGTTAAATATAGCCAAAACTCTTCAAAATGAAAATTCTCGTAGAATTTAAAAATGCCAATAATAAGCAACCAACAAAAATCAAAGATTTACAAATTAGTTGAATGAGTAATGAATGGAAATAGAGGAATAGTGAGAAAGAATGGACAAAGATGAAGTATTTGATTGTAAAATTTGTTCAAAAGGAAAATGGTGGATCATTTGTGTAAGAAGAGATTTCTCTAATAAGGAATGAAACCAACGAAACTTCCTTCAAAATAAAAACTATAAGGCTTTATCTCCTATTTATCCAATAGGAAAAATATGAAATCATCAACATAAGAGATTTCTCTAAAATGAAAACAAAATCAATAAAATTTTCTCTAAAATATAGAAATTGTAGGATGTCATCTCCAATTTTTCCAAAGGGAAAACAAGAAATCATTAACGTAGTAAGAGATGTTTCTAAACTAGAAACAAAATTAGCAAAATTTCTTTGAAAATGTAGAAATTGCAATTTATGAATTTTGGAGAGTGAAATGAAGTAGGAGGAAAAAATTAAAAAGAAAAAAAATCTGCTTTAAGAGGAAATGAGAAATTGAAATTTAACAAGTACTATGGGAGTGACACTTATAATAAAAAGAGATACTAAACAGCATGGTTAATATATTATATGAAAGATTTACAACTAAAACTTTCAAATATTTAAATTGTTTTGCGTATATATGAGTAACAACAAGCAATTAGGAGGTAATTTAACAGTGAGAAGTTTCAATAATATATTAGAAATATTAAATTCAAACTTATAAATAGAAAAAATGTATGAGCAATGATGTGCTGATCTTTCACCACGAAAATAAGTCTGTTAGACATAATCAAAGAGGCCTGCTGAAGATTATTGTCGGGAAAAAATTTAGGTGAAGTTTTATAAATATTTATTATGAAGTTTTTAATTATAATTTCATATGTATATTATTTTTTCAACTAATTAAATAATTAATAGATAATTATATTTGTTCAACTAAGTTGAAAAATAATACATATATAAAATTATAATTAAAAATTTCATTGCAAACGGTTACGAAATTTTACCTAAGTTTTCTTCTTATTTTGCACCTTATCATCATCACACAACTAATATGATATGTAGTAGATTGTGGTTCACATTTTCATAATATGACTGAGCTAACACCATTTATCACATAGCTATAATATATATATATATATATATATATATATATATATATATATATATAACACCAAATCATACTTATATATAATACGATCAAGCAAATTTATATGAGTTCTAAAACAATGACTTGTAACATTGCCGCCCCATTTTTTTCAAATCCTCAAATAGTAATTGGATAAATTAAATTGTGTATATAAACATGTCTATTCAAATCAATAAAAAAATAAAAATCAACATAAATTGAAGCTATCGTTATTAAAAAAAATAGATTTTATTTTCTTAATTTTTAAAGAATAAAAATAATTAATTATGAGAAATTAAAAATGAAAATAAATAATTAGATGTGATAAATTCAATCTAAGATTATATACTAAATAACTTAAGAAGCTCCTAATATATAACAGAAATGCCAGTAGTTGCCCTCCAGGAATCCTCATTCTAAAGGAATGTAAAACGAAAGCTAAACCCTAGTCTAAAACGGAGTGGTGCTCTGGCAATCCAAACACGAACTATATACATGTAATGTCTGGATCTTTCTATTATGAGATACAAGCTAAAGCTACTTCTCTGATCAATCTGATGAGCTGCAACCAGGGTTTTGGAAAACGGTCCGGTTCATGAAATGTGGCCGTAAAATAACGGATACAGAAGGAACAATTACCGCATTTCACCCTTACAGCAATATAATTAAATTTCACATCTTTAGCGGACAAAAAAAACAGTGATACAATTTAATATGGCAAAATTTGACTGCATCAAAAAAATTTGCTTGCTCAGATTTGTATTCAAATTATACAAAAAATGGAAACTTCAACATGAAATTGCAAAAGAGAATCTTTCATGCTTTCTATCTTTACAGCTCAACAATCATTAAAAAAATTAAAATTGGAAAAAAATTTATATTTATACGGTAAAACAAAGGGTATGTGGGAAGATTTCAAATTCAAACCCACATACCAAACTTTTGAAAGTCGGTGTAGATTCATGCTCTTAATTAAATACAAGCTAACAAATCCACGATTTGGTACTCCAAGATCCTTTTGCCTTCAACAGAATAGTCAAACACTTCTTTCCTCTTCTTTCATTTATGCAGAAAGAGAAAACAACCCTAAAAGGAGTAGGGAGACCTGTGAATAACGATAAAGGCAAAGAGACGAATAATTGTGATGGAAAGCTGAAGAATGCAAGGCGGGAGCATGAGAAATAAAGTGAACACTCTGGAGCCAAAGAAGGTGTGAGAGGGGAAGCTTCTGGAGCCAAAGAATTATGGGAAAAACTTAATAAATAAATTTGATTGGTTATTTGAATTTCTCAATAGTTATGCGAATATTTTTCTGCTTTAATTTAGGAATAATATTATAAAAATCTTAAATGTTAATTGATAATTAATTATAATTTTTCATATTTAGAAATTGATACTAATAATTAATAATAAATCATAAATAATCATATCTTTTGAGAAGGATTTCTAAATATTTGTGACATATTGCCATGATTATTTCTTGTTGGAAAAACAAAAAACAATCACAACTATTTATGATGATTTATAAAAAAAATCATCATTTCATCATTATCACATTAAATATAAGATTTAATGTTTAGTTGGAATCACGTTATCATTATCACATTTAATACAAAGATTTTTTTTTTTAAATTTGAAACCAGTCAACCTTCTAAACTCATTTTTTTATAATTAAAAAAATCTTTTTAAAAGGATATTAAAATATGCACACAAATAAATATAGTTATTAATTCTATTTTATATATTTAATATTAACAAAAATTACAAATAATTAAATTATTTTAGATAAAAATATTAATATAATAATTTGAACTTAAAAAAAGTACAAACTGTAAAAAAATTCATATTCATGATAGCTGGAATTGTATTTTGAAGAATGCTTCAACCACGATTGTAAAAATGTAATACGGTTGCATCATCAACTAAAATTGCAATTTAAATTTGTGGGTGCAACAGTCAGGCCTTTGTCACGGAGGAGGCGATGGCGATCCAATCACTGACTATCAGTCACTTGATCGGAGATGATTGCATTGGTAATATAATTCCTTTGTCCAACGCCACCGGCAAAAGCCTTTCTATAGTTACCGAGTGAGTACTACAACATGCACGCCGAGAACTTGGAAACCGTAGGCGAAACTGACCACAGACCGTCAATCACTTGATCGAAGACGATTGTGCCGATAATATCATCCCTTTGACCAACTTCACCGGTGACTATAAGAAATAATGCCAATACCGCCAACACTTTTTGCAACGACAAAAATTTAGTCGTCGGTGATATATTATTTGATTTTTACCGACGACAAAGTCGTCGGTGATACATAAAAAATCCATGAAAGTGAATTTTTCTAGGTGAAAAAAATTTTGGCAAGAAAAAATAACTTTCAACAACGACAATTGACTTTTAGCATCGACATTTGTCGTTGTTAAAAATTATTCTAAAATGTAGAGCAGGAAAATTTAGCCATTGTCGTGACAAATGTCATTGCTAAAGACTAAATTTTTCCGCTTTACATTTCAAAGTTGTCTTTAGTGACGACATTTGTCGTCGCTAAAATTGTCGTTGCTAAAATTATTGTCGCTAAAAGTGACTTTTAGCAACGACAAATGTTGCTACTAAAGGCTGAAGTCTTTAACGGCGACATTGCGACAACAATTGTCATTGCTGAAAGCTTCAACTTTTAATGACGATAAATGTCGTTGCTAAACGCTGAAGTCTTTAGTGACGATAAATATCACTGTTAAAAATTGAATTTTCTTGTTCTATATTCATGTTAATCTTTAGTGACAATAAATGTTGCCACTAAAGGCTTAAGTTTTCAGCGACGACAATTATCATCGCTGAAAGTTCTGACTTTTAGCAACAACAAATATTGTCGCTAAAGGCTAAAGTCTTTAGCGACGATAATTGTCGTCGTTGAAAGAAGAGTTTTAGTGACGACACTTTTAGTGACGACAAATGTCGCTGTTAAAAGCTAAATTTTCATGTTCTACATTTCAGGTTAGTTTTTAATGACGACAAATGTTGTCGCTAAAATTCGACTTTTAGTTACGACACTTTTAGCAATGATAAATGCCATTGCTAAAGGCTAAATTTTTCATTTTTAATTTTTACCAACAACTTTTTAACGACAACCAAGAATATTATCGTCATTGAAGGATTCTTCTATAAATACCCCCATTCGCCATTTAACTATCATTTTGCAAGTAGAAAAGAGATGACAGCAGAGAGAGAAACACTAGATAAGTGTTAGTTTTATTATTTTTTTATTTATATAATTTTAATAATATATTTTTTATCTATATATTTTTGTAATATAATCATAAATTCATCTCCAACTTGCTTAAAATATCTTTGGCTCTCTTTTTTTTACAGAGCATAAAATTGTTTGAGTAGCAAAGATTATAGGAAATTGCTGAAGCTGATTGGAGGGGTCAGTATGTCTCATTTATCTGTATTTGCACCTACACTTTAATTGATTTTCTTTTTCAAATTGAACTAACTTTCTAACAAAGAAAATAAGGGAAATCAAGAAGGAGGTGCAAATTCATTTGTAGATGAATACCATGCTAGGTTCTTAGCATTCATCTAAAATTATAATATGATATAAAAATATATTAATAAAAATAAATATATAAATTAAAATAATTTATAACTTATTAAACTAATTTTTAATAAATTAATACATTAAATATTTTTAAAAATTAATTTATAATTTATTGATTAATTTAATAAATCCTAAATTAATTTAAATTTTGTCTGAACTTTTAGTAACGACAATATCGTCGCTAAAAGTTAAAATGTCAACATTAAAAGTTATTTTCAACAATGACTTTGTCAAAAGTGAAATTCAAAAAATTTTGAATTTTGAAAATTTTTCTGTGACGACATTGTCATTGCTAAAAGTTGAAATGTCATTGCTAAAAATTATTTTTAATGACGACTTTGTTGTTGCTAAAGAGTGAAATTCAAAAAATTTTAAATTTTGAAAAAAAATTTTCCAACAATTTTATCATCATAGAAACTTACATTTTTGCCAACGACAATAATGTCGTCGATATTGGTCCCTTCAGCAATGAATTTTTGCTGACGACATTTTTTTATGATGACAATTTCATTTAGCGACGATCGAAAAGACTACACTGACAACAAATGTTGCTACTAAAAAGTTTTTTTCTTGTAGTGGGTAAAACCTTATCTTTGGTCATTAACCTAGAACTTGTTCTTAGTTTACTTGCTTACTTTAAATAATTAACAGGAAATTGTATTGTAATGCTACGTCTTGGATTTTTTTCAAAAAGATACTAACGTTAATCTTTATTTTAAATATTAGTATTATATTCTCAAAATACCTTTTTTTTAATTGTGAAAAGGTGGTTATGAATTAGGAATTTTAAAAGGGCATAACTCTATGATTAATTAACTAATTTTTGTAAATAACTACTCATTTTTATTTATCTTCTAATGATCTTTCAATCAAAAATAAGAAAATTTGATTTCAGTGAAGTCTACCTAATTGAAAGTATTTAAATTGAGCTCAAAACTTTAAACGACTATAATATTATACTCGATTGTTTAACTAGGGCAAATTATATGTTAATTTCATATAACTTTTCAAAATCTATTTACTTGCAAAAGCCAAAAGCGTTTTGCTCACTTTAACTGGTGAAAAAAAGGCCTTTTTAATTACTTTTTTCAATTGTTTTCATTTTCTTATTATTTTGCTAACCTTGACCTCATTTTTTTAAATTTAAATTCATTCAAATCTTACATTAAACTTTTACTCCTTAATTCTTTTAGTGTATAGTAGTATCATAACAACTTTCTTAATAATAAAACTAAAAAAAAAATAACATGTTATTATTTGTAAACCAAACAGTAATATGTTATTGTTTCATTTTCAAATAATAATATTAACTAAAAAATTCAAATAAATAATATAAATCAAATCTCCTAAACAACCAAATTGTTAAATAATAGTGTGTTACTATTTGGAGTCTTCGAATAGTAACATCAACTAAAAAATCTAAAATAAATAGATAAATCCAATCTTGTTAATGATTAAATTACCAATGAAGAGGATATTACTATTTGATTGCTAGATAGTAACATCAAATAAAAATTTTAAATAAATAAATAATTCAAGTCTCATTAATAATTAAACTGTCAAATAATACATATTACTATTTGGAGATGAAATAGTAACATTGACCAAAAACTCAAAATAAATAGATAAATTAAGTCTCATTAACAATCAAACTGCTAAAAAAAGTATGTTACTATTTAATCTCCAGATAGGAATATGTTACCATTTGATTTTAAAACAGTATTATTGATAAAAAAATTTAAAATAAATGAATAAATTAAGTCTCATTAATAATAAATTACTAAATAACAATATATTACTATTTAGTTTCAAGACAATAATATGTTACTATTTCATTTTCAAATAGTAACATCGACTAAAAAATTTAAATAAATGGATAAATTAAATCTCATTAACAACCAAATTACTAAAGAAGAAGATATTGCATTTAGCTTGCAGATAGTAACATCGATTAAAAATTCGAAATAAATGAATAAATTAAGTCTCATTAATAATTAAATTATCAAATAATAACATATTACTATTTAATTTCTAGATAATAATATATTACTATTTTATCTCTAAAAGTAACATTGACTAAAAATCTAAAATAAATAGATAAATCAAGTTTCATTAATAACTAAATTGCTAAATAACAGCATATTATTATTTGATCTTCAAACAGTAATATGTTACTATCGAAATAGTAACACGTTAGTGTTTGGTTTCCAAACAATAATTCATCTAGGATAATTATTTGTTTAAAAAAAGGATAAAAGAAAAAGACTATCTTACAATTTTATGTAAGGTTATGTGCTTCCAAATTCTTATTTATTTTTATTTTTATCTTAATTAGAAATTTATTTTAAATCCTAAAAATTAATTTTTTATTAATTTTATTTATAATTACAATTTTATATTAATTTAATTTTTATAAAATTAAAAATTTTCTAATTTTATATATGCAACAATAGAGATTTCTATTTCATTATTTTTGTTCTTTTTAAGATGTACTTTAAGTGTATCATTTTATCTTTTGGGCTTTTTAATAAATTATTATTTGCGGGTGAACTTAAATGAAAGAAAATAGGCATGTGATTACTCACTACAATAATTCGTAACAAATAGTATCGACTTGATTTTTTTTCCAAATATGGCTTAATTTCAAAGAAATTTAAATACGTGCTCCATGGTACAAGTCTGCCTCATGCCCATCTTATATTTTAGAAAAAAAATGTCCTTCATGTTTTTGCCAGCAAAAGAACAGATTATCTAGTAAGTTATATAAGATGCAATAATTAATAAATTATGCATAATAAACAACCAAGGTCTTTTTAGATATATTTTTAATTTTTTTAAAAATTGTTCTTAAACTTTATTTTTAAAATTTATTTTTTTAAAAAATTATTTTTGAATTTTAAAAATAAAAAGTGTCAAGATAAATAAATAAAGAAAAATTTTATTTAATTATAAGTTTAGGAATAAAAGAATAAATTAAAAAATGTCAAAAATGGATTTTAAATTATACATTTGAAGTTACAATTCTTAAAAATGGATTTTCAAAATTATTTGTCAAATGAAAAATAAAAAATTATTTTTAAAAATACTAAACGAACATATTCTAAGTCTTTATCTTTGTTTTGTTGGAAGATATCTTGATTTTCAGAAAAAAGCTTTCGTCTACTTGTGATTATTATAATATTTATAACAATTAGTTAGTAATGAACGTTCTCTTCTTTAGATATTATATGTCAAAAGTATGAGTAAAGAAAAATAACATTTTAGATTACAAATTCTTCTAACTACTTTGTCATGATCGATGTATCGTTGGAGTCATATAAACTTAAATATATAAACTTAAATATATAATAGAATCCAATGATAGAATACAGGTCCAACTCTCTTGTTAACCTTAAAACCATATACTTCCACATTCTAGAAACTGTAAACTTACATTGCACGTAGTTAACAATCTGTTTTTTCCATTTCTAAAAAATTCCTAGAAAAGAGAGGAGATCTTCTCCATTTCTTCCAAAAAAAAATTAGAGATAGATAAATAAAAAAATTATTTTTTTATATTGAAAGGGTGTATCTCAATTTGATAAATAGTGAATTTCCAAATAAGAATTGTATCGCTATCCTTCTAAAAATAATAGTAAAAATAATAGAAAAATGAGAATAGAAAAAAGGAAATAATTAATGACGTACGATAGTGGAAGTTTATTATTTAAAGTTCTAGATTGTTGCAATGTTGGTGTTTAAAACTTTCAATATTCACCACAAAAAACTATAACTTATATTAAAAATTATGCCATTGCATGCCACAAGAATGAAAAAAATTCAAGTAATTGTGTAAAAAATTAAAAAACTTATACCATAGAAAAATTTTACTCATAATAAAATATGACTTGTATCATATATAGGTATAAAAATTTTACATGCAATGAATATAATATAAAAAAATACCCAATTTATTAAATCTCCTTCGTGATATTTATAACGATCAATTAAAATTGAAGGAATAAATCTATGCTACTTATTGTTAAAAAAAAAAGAAAATAGAATACTAACAATTGTCAATAAACATATGGGTAGTAGTATTTCTATTAATCAAATTACAAACAATGCAACTAACAACAATTAATAAGATCAAAGAGCAAAATAAATTCAGAGGATGAGTTTAGAGAAGCCTAGGTTGAAGCACCTCACAAAACGTCATCGTTAGAGGGAAAATGCTCCACTGTACTGAAAAAATGAGATTTCAAGCGCTCCTCTCCCAAGATATGTCAACTCGTCGAACCAATTAAGTGTAGCAAAAAATTCCCGAACTGATGAGCACTAATGCTCATAAAAAATTTAATCTATTTGATTTATAACTTGTAGTTTTTAAAGGAAAACTTGAGAATTGGAGCTTGGATTTGTATATATTTGCCACTAGTTATATATAAATATATAAGAAAATTTGATAAGGTTCAACAATCATGAAGAAAAAATTAGCATGATAATCTCTAACAAGTCTAATATAGTTTAACAACTAGCATATAATCTCTAACAAATCTGATATAGTTCAACAACCATAAAGAAAAATTTAGCATGATAATAAATGGGAGAAAAAATAGGAAAGATAAACATTAGAAAATTGATTATTAGCAAAATATTTTAATTTTAATTTTAAATTACAAAAAAAATCTTCCAACATTCCCTCACATAATTTAAAATTTAATGCATTTGTAAAATAAAACAAATATAAAAATTTTAATTTGAATTTTAAGAGTATATAATATTGTACTTTTGGCATAAAGAACCTTTTGGGTTTAAGCCTTACACCTAGTGCACATGTACCTCCACTTGAGAAGATATGAAGACTTGATTGTCTGGAGCCATATCCACTTAAGCTGAGCTTTAGAACATAACACATACAATATAGGTGTTCATCTAGGTTCTAATCAATGGTTACACATTATGGCCTTGTGCATGTATCTTGTTTCATGAGTATCGCTTAGAGATTAGCCCATATCTCACAATGGAGGCTCCACCACCACACTTACTAGGTGAACCTTTCAAGGATGATCCGTGACCACCGCTCCCACAAATTATTGTCATCGGGTTCATTAAGAGGTATTTTAATTTAATTTTTGGAAAAAAATGTGTACCTCAACCTTGTATTTGCCACAATTCAAAGTACACCTTGCTATTGGAATGGGTCTCGGAATAGCTCCACAAGAAAAAAATATATTTAGTGTACTTTAGTCAATAAATAACTTGATTGTTACCCATTGAACTCCATGTCCATTGTGGTGACTAGTTGATAAGCTTTAGTCCTATTCTCCTCGACAACTTAAGTACTTGTTGATTCATTAACCCTTTTGTTAATGGATCTGCAAGGTTATTTTCTAACTTGACAAAGTCAAGAGAAATAACTTTATGAGATATCAAATTTCTAATAGATTTGTGTCTCACTCTTAGATGTCTTTTTTTTTCCATTAAAATTTTTGTTAGTAACTTTAGCTATAGTAACTTGGCTATCATAATGTATTGAGATTAGAGGTATAAACTTATTCAACAATGGCAAATCACATAGAAGATTTTTAAGAAATTAAGCCTCACTATTAGTAGTATCCAAAGCAATAATCTCAACTTCCATAGTAGAATGTGAAATAATAGTCTGCTTTGTAGCTTTCCAAGATACTATTCCTCCAACCAATGTAAAATATAACCAGTAGTTGATTTTGTTTCATTAGAATTAGAAATCCAATTTGCATCACTAAACCTTTCAATAATAGCAGGAAAATAAGTATAATGAATACCATAATTGATGGTTCCCTTAAGGTATCTAAATACCCTTTCTAATGCAATCCAATATGAATGATTAGGATTATGAGTATACTTCCCTAATCTACTAACTGCATATACAATATCAAGTCTAGAGAGATTTGTCAAATGCAATAAGTAACTAATGCGACCATATTTATGCAGAGAAACACCTTCACTTGTATTTTTCTTCAATTTAATAGTTAGGTTATAAGGCGTTGAAATATGCTTCACATCAAAATAATTAAAAAATTTTAACAATTTTTCAACATAATGTGATTGAGTTAAATGATGCCATCATCTTTCCTTATTAGCTTAATACCTAAAATCACATTTATAGGACCAAGGTAACATATCAAAATTGGTAAACCAGACAGATTTCACATCTTTTATGGCATTCAAATTACTCCTAAATGTCAATACGTCATCCACCTAGAAACATAAAATAACGTATACACCATTATTAAGTTATTTCACATTAACATATTTATCACTATCATTGATTTGAAAATCATAGGAAAGAATAACTTGATCAAAATTTTCATGCCATTACTTAGGTGTTTATTTCAAACCATATAAAAACTTAACAAGCTTGCAAACTTACTTTTCTTTTTCAGGCTTTACAAAACCTTTTGGTTGATTCATATAAGTCTTTTCTTCCAAGTCACCATTTAAAAATGTAGTTTTAACATCCATTTGATAAATATCTAAATTAAAAATACAAGCAATAGCAATTAACACTCTAATAGTAGTAACTTTAGAAATAGGAAAATATGTATCAAAGAAATCAACACCTTTTACTTGGGTACACCTAATAAAAACAAGTCTAGCCTTATACTTTTCAATAGATCCATCAATCCTCAACTTTTTATGTAAAACCCATTTGTAGTGAATACTCTTACAACCAGGAAGAAGATTAGTCAAAAACCAAGTTTTATTGGCTTTAAGAAAGTTCATCGCTTTAAGAAAGTTCATCTCATTATTAATAGCTTCCTTCCAAAAGGGAGCATCTACAGACCTTAGAGTCCCATTATAGGTTTTATGATCATCCTCAAGTAGGAATGAATAAAATTCAAGACCTAAATCCTTAGCTTTTCTAGCCATTTTACTCCTTCTAGGTTTAGGGTCAACATCTATAATGGTATTAGGTAAAAATACCATTTTACTGTTTTCAGCGAAACTTATTTTCATTTTACCGTCTTTTGAAAACTTTTTACCAAAATACACACATAGGGGGGAGGCGCCATTTGGAATGGCGCCTAAGAGGTGGAGGCGCCACCCAAGATGGCACCTCTGAGAAGCTTTGAGGGCACCATTCAAGGTGGCACCCTGGGTCATTTTTTTTACAATTTTTTCTTTCAAAAATAATTAATTTTGATATCATTTGAAAGTAAAAATTTTAAAAATAAATAATATATGATTGTGAGTCAAAATAAATTTTTAAAAATAAATTACTCATTTCATAATTATATTTGATGTCATAAAAAAATATATTAACTTCACCTTGATATCTAATGAATAAATTTATTATAAGAATTAAATAAGAAAGTAGTTAATGATAATAATATAATTAATAAAAATAATAAATATTTAGTAAATAATTAAATATTATTTAAAAAATATAGGATCAATAAAGAATAATTACGTAATTTATATTAATATCTCTTAAAATTTGATCAAATGATACTTAATATTTATCAATTTTTGAAATTATAAACTTCCAACGTTTAGAATTATATTATTATAAGTAATTATTTAATATGTTATTACAAATAAGCAAATTTATTGAATTATTCAATAATATTCTTTATATACGAAGTTGAAGATTGTTAAAAATAAAAAGAAATATAATGAAATAAATATATATTTTTTATTTTATATTTATTCCAATAATATTCTTGCTACTTTGTATTTATCTCAATAAAATTATTTTTATTTTGTAACAAAGTAAATGTGAAATGATGAGGTTGAAGATAGTTGAAAATTAAAAAAAATGTGATTATTTCGTTATAATAATCTTTTCATTTTGTAATGAAATCAAAATTGTAACATGAATTAGTTATTTTTTATTTCGTCACAATGATAAAATATTGTGGCAATGAGAGGGAAAATTATTGATTAACTATTTTTTAAGAAACTATTATTCATTTTATCGTTCCTTCAAAACATTTTATCAAAATAGGCATAGAAGATACGCACAGTGGTGGAGAGACGCCAAATGGGGTGTCGAGGGACGCCAGACGAAATGGTGTCGTTGGCGCTGAAGGGAAGGGACGCTAGGCGATATGGCGCCTTTGGCCTACGGCACCCTCGCTCCTCATTTCTAAGTTAATTAACCGGTGACCGTGTCTAATGTGAATCCAAGAGACTTGAATTTTGGTATTGTACATGGGCAACATCCCCATTTACGTTGACAATTGTGCTACATATTTTTATTCTTAAATGTTTGGTGAACTCGACTCATAACGTATTGAATAAACACAACATTTAATGTCATTTACAAGGATGATGGTTATTTATCCTTTGAATATTATAATTAATATTATTAATTTTTTGATATTTAAATAAATAATGAGAAAAAAATTTAATTAAAAAATAAATATATATTTCATATTATGAATATAAAATTTATTAAATTAATTTAATATTATTTATTTATTTTCACATGGTAAATAAATAAAAGAGTAGATAATTATAACAATTGTGAAAGTATGATAATTAATAATGTTAGTTATTATATTTGGGAGATGTCATTATCATCATTTTTTAAAAAAAAACTAAATATTGCAATGATTTTGAAGTTTATTATTAAAGATATAAGTACCTACGCAAGCAATTAAAAATGTCGTAGTAATTAAAATCATCCTAAATGTTAATGTTTGGCAATAAAATAGTAAGATAAATGTACATAAATATACAATAAACATGGAAAAGAAAGCTAATGTCTACGTAAGTGATGTCCAGTCCCACATCCAGGATCGGTAATGTAGCTCCCGTATCTACTAGCCTTCTGCGCAAGCTCGAGAGCCACATCCCCGGTGTTTGTGTCTCCTCTACCTCTAGCTCTCGCTCTGCCTCTGCCCCTGGTTCCTGCTCTACCTCCACCTCTACCTCTATCTACAAGCTTTGAGTCGTCTGTCATCATGCCACCATGTGCTAATCCCTGATCCTGAGTATGCCAATCAAATGCAGGATGATATGGTTGCGATGGACCAGCATCATCGGAAAGAAAGGCATAGAATGAAGATGAATCTCCTAGTATATGTGGAAATGCCTGGAATGAGGATGGAACACCAGAAGGAAATTGGTACATCTGGGATGATAACAGACCATATAATGCAGCCGAGAACATGGTGGAGGATGAAGGATCATCAGGTGCAGTAGGATACACATGAGATGAGGCAGTAACATCAGGCATCATTGTCATGGTCTCCTGGGCAGTCGAAGATGGAATCTGCTGCACTGTCGAAGCAGACGGAACATCAGCCTGCGATGTATGTCGTGGAGCAGTGCGATGTCGTCGGCGAGAGCGAGGCTGATCATGGTCACCCTCCGCGGGGTCTGGGATATGATGGGCATGAGGAGCTGGCTCTGCATGTGAGTTAATAATTACATGATCAACCTCCTGAATGGCGTGAAGGATGGACTCCGTCGCTGATCTAAGCGCATCGAAGGTGAACATAACCTGCCTCTCAGGTGTAGTGAAGTCCTGTAGTGTGGAAACCTCATCTACCTGTGCAAATTTTTGATATTAAAGTTAGTTACAATACTAATGCATTTAAAGAAAATCAGATACAGAAAACTAGCACGCAGTATTACCACAAGGTCTAGCGCTCCCCCAATGGGTGTAATACATCGCCTGGTAACCTGTCTGTACCATGTCATGTAATCGGATCGTGGTCCTAGAACTAGGCGTGTGGTCGGCTCAGCGATAATGCACAAGTTTCGCCGGATATCCCAGAGTGCAATATACGGCTGATGGCGGATGTGCCACTCCTCATCATGCCGACCGGACAAGTGAAGGCAATGGACCTCCGCCACTTGCTTTGGTGGCTCTGGAATAGCCTGGCGTAGTCCAAACTGCTGCAAAACCCTATCAGGCTGGTGCCACTCAACAATCTGAAAGTGAATGAGCGACACCACTGTTGTCCACATGTCACTCCCGTCAAAACAGTATTGAGGCAGTGATGCGGTGACCTCCTCAATGTATGGGATCCAGGCGATCTGAAGTTGCAAATTTATTTTGTCATTTAAATGCGATAATGAAATGGACAAAACCCTAAAATAAAAATATCCACTATCCCCTACATACCTGGTCGAGTCGAAAATGGTCCAGCACATATCTGTAATAGGGTAGGCTGTGTGCCAGACTATCCTGAAATATATAAAAGTAATTAAAATTTTCTTCATCTTATTACTTCTAGCTGCAAAATATTCACTGCACCCTCACAACTGACACAGATTATCATATACAATTTTTGTTCTTACAAACGAATCAACCAGTATTTAATATTACAAGTAAAAATGAACAAAATATTTTATTATTTTTGTAATGTATTTGGTTAATAGTACAGAATAATTTACCAGCGTAAGTCAAATCCATTCCGACCTTTACAGGCCGACATTTTTTTCCTGCAAGTTTTTAAGCTACTTCTACACTCATTCATAATTTGTCATTTTTTTGGCTTATTCAGCACAACGTAAACTAATTAAATAGAGAAATATTTCCAGTACACTACATTTTCTATTTTCACGATAACTTACTCCCTTCACACCTATTACTAAAAAATAACTAAAATTATTTACACATTACTGTTTGTATATTTTTATATAGATTACCATGAATTCTTTTTTACATGCACTGACTTCTAGTTACATCCACATATCCTAAAAATTTTTTTTTTTTACCTCTCTTACGGTATATTAAAATTTCACATAAATTTTTTTTCTAAATGTAACTTTCACCTAGAGCCTAAAACCTATTTTAGGACACTTTTCTTTATCTCATTTTTTCTTCTTTTAATAGCACAACCTATCACAGTACATATAAATTTCTACAAATTTTTCACACATCATAATTTCACATCGTAAGCCATAATAATCAATATAAAATAAAAAAACTCATATTATTTACATCATAATAGTCTAAACAAATTTCTCTACCACTATAAAAGATATTTTCATGATGACTAATAAAAATTATAACATAAGCACAAAATTTATAAAATACTAACTGGTAAGTATTAGGAAAAGTAAACAGAAAAAGGCCTCTGCATGAAAGAAAAATTTGTTAGATATTTTAATAACTTTAATCTCTAAGTAAAAATTATTTCGTATTATTGTATCATTATAAAAATTATGCAAAGATCACGCTAAATTAAATATACTTTGCAAGCCAATATATAAAAGGAACAAAAATAGTAGCATAGATAAAATTTTATTGACGTATATTTAATTTTAAATATAGTGTTTGAATTTTTTTATCAGGTAAATATTAATAAATTTTTCCTTGTCTATTAATTTTTATTCTTAAATACTTTTATTAGAACTGAAATATATAATTAATTATTTCAATTAACGCTTCCCATAACATTAATTTTTTAAAATTATTTTTACACAAAAATTAAATATGTTACATTATGTCAATATTATGTAATTATCTTATTATTTAAATCGTAAATAATATAAGTCAAAATAAAAAAATTATAGCCAAATAGATTAAAAAAGGAGAAGTGCTATGTGAAAAGTAAAGTAATAAGTGTTAAAAATTAAATATGTAATCAATTAATTTTATTAAATAATTTATTTAATTATTAAAAATAATTTTATGTCAAAAAAATAAATTGTATTATATTTATATTATTCATTATATTGCATTTGAACTTCTAATAGAATGATTGAAAAAATAAAGAAAAAAATTAAACAAAGTGGATGAAATTAGAAAAAATTAATGTACGAACTACACATCCTTGGAGAAATCTTAGTTAGTGTATTTCAAATTTAAAACATAACATTCAAAAATTATTATCACCAGAAATTTCAAAAAATATATATAAATAAAATTTAATTTAATTACTAAGTATTTTATTTAAAAATATAATATAAAATTAATTATTTTTAATATTAAAAAGTATATTAGAGCTTTAATTTATTTAAAATATTATAATAAGCTAAAAAATTATAACTTATTATATTTATGTTAATTAATGATGATGGTGTTTTAAATCATAGACAATACGAGTAGATATAAATAGAATATAATAGAGTAAATAAAAAATAAATAATACATACAGTATAAAATAATAAAAAATTGACTGTATAATAAATTAATTAATTAAATGAATTATATAATTTATATAGAATACATTTATAATCAAATAATTAATATATCTTACTGTTAAAAAATATTGGTGTATGTGGTTTAAATACCATGAGTTAACAAAAAAGAATAACAAAAATGTACAATAAAAAAATAAAATAAATAGAAATAATGCATAAAATATCAATTCTTTACAAAATACCCTCAATTGATATTTACTTATTCTGACATATATTACTCTAAAATTAATATAAAAATATTAATTAATACAATAATATATCCTCGTAATAATGAATATATAATAAAAATAATCTTATTTTTATCATATTCTATATCCTTAAAAATTTTATATTTTAAATATATCTAAAAATAATTTTTACCTAGAATGAAAATTTTATTCTAAAATAATTTTCTTTATCCCCTTTGTTCTTCTTTTAAAATTACAAACTATCACAGATCATATAAATTTCTTCAATTTTTTTCTTAAATCCTATATCATAACTTCACAGTATTAATCATAATAATGAACATAAAATAACAATTTTCCCCCAATGTAAAATATATTCTTATAATAACTAAAAAAATTATAATATAAATACATAAATTATAGAAAAATTAACTAGTAAAAATCATAAACTATCACAGAACATATAAATTTGCACAAATTTTTTCTAAATTCTAAATTATAATAATTAACATAAAATAAAAAATCTTCTCCTACTATAAAATATATTCTCATAATAACTAATAAAAATTATAATATACATACAGAAATTATAAAAAAGTTAATCAGTACAAATCACAAAATATCACAGATCATATAAATTTTTACAACTTTTCCTAAATTTCATATCATTTTTTCATATCACAAATCATAATAATCAACATAAAATATAAATTTTTCTACCACTATATAAATATAAAAATTATAAAAATACTAACCAATGAAGAGTAAGGAAAGAAGATCAGATTTGCTCCAAAGAAACAAATGTTGCCGGATGAGATGTACAGATGCAACAAAGGATGAAAATTTATGAATGAAAATATGAAAAAAGCTAACAATGGCTGCGAAGAAAGAAGGGAAGAGTGGTTGCTGTAGAGAGGCTCCGAAGCCTGGAACTAGGTTTCTTTATGGCTGCGGCTGCTGTTGTGGAGGGGAAAAATAGATATAGGGAGGGAGGCGTCAGATCAAATGGCGCCTCCCAAAAAATTTTGAAAAATTTTGATCATGGAAGCGCCATGTTGAAAGGCGCCTCCCAGCCTGAATTAAATCACGAAGGCGCCATTCAACATGGCGCCTTTAGCCACTTCCGCCTCCTAAAAACGCCATATCATGTGGCGTCCTCAAGGTTCGGGATGCGTATTTTGGTATTTAGTTTCAAAGAAACAGCAAACTGGTAAAATGTTTCTAAAAAAATGGTATTTGAGTATTTTATCCATGGTATTACAACTAGAAGTCGAACTAGAACTAGAAGACTTACCAATAGGTTTAGACAATTTATTCTTCAATGGAAAAACATTTTTTAAAAAATAGCATCTTGAGATTCCATAATAGTATTATTTGAAATTTTAGCAATCTTAGAATTTATCACAAAAAATCTATAAGTAGTATTAGGTAAAGAATATCTAACAAAAACACAATCAATAGTTTTGGGTCTAATTTTCCTTAGGAATATCAACTTTTGTAAGACACCCCCACACTTTAAAATATTTCAAATTTGGTCTTTTATTTTTCCATAACTCAAAAGTGATCTTGTCAGAATTTTTGTAAGGAATTCTATAAAGAACATGACAAGCAATATATAAAGCTTCACCCTAGCAATTTTTAGGTAAACCAAAATTTATAAGCATAACATTCACCATGTCAAGTAAAGTTTGATTTTTTCTTTTGGCTATCTTATTAGACTGAGGAGTATAAGGAGGAGTAATTTCATGAATAATACCATGCATTTCATAAAATTCACCCATTTTAGTAGAATGAAGAATTTTAATTTTCCTTTCTAATTGATTTTCTGCCTTTGCTTTATATACTTTAAATTTATTGAACAACTCACTTTTGTGATTAATCAAATACATATGGCAATATTTAGAAAATTATTAATAAAAGTGATGAAATATCTTTTTCCTCCATGGGTTAACACATCATTACTATCACATACATCACTACAAACTAATTCAAGCAAGCTAGTTTTGTTTCCAACACATTTATTAAAAGGCTTTCTAGGTTGCTTTGCTTGAACACAAATTTTACACTTTTGTTTCAAATCAATAGAGACTTTAGGAATAAGCTCAAGAATCATCATTCATCTAATACAGTTTAAATTCACATGTCCAAATCTACCATGCCAAGCATCATAACATTCAACATTTGCATCAATCAAAGAAGAATTGCTAGATTTTTTACTAGAAGAAAAGTGCATATGATTTAACTTAAACAAATCATCATAAATGTAGCCTTTACCAACAAAAACACCATGTATAGAAATAACAACTCTATTAAACTCAAATATTACTTTGTAATGTTGTTGGACTAACAAAAAAGCACTTATCAAATTCTTTCTAATATAAAAAACATGATAGACTCTATCTAAAACAAGATGGTTCCTAAAAGATAACTCTAACTTCGCTTGCCCTTTTCTTAGGACACATGCCATACTACCATTTCCTATGCTCACAGTACGTGTATCTAAGTCCTGATATAAAGAAAAGAATTTTTTATTAGTACACATTTGAACATTATCCTTAGAGTCTATAAACCAATCATTTGACTTAAACATAATTTAACTCTGGGCTAGTGACATGGTACCTGTTAGTTAGGGAATTAGAGGCAGTACTAGTAATAGGTCTCAGGCTTAGGAGCAAATTTTAGAGCAGAACTAGATGCATTGTCTTTAGGTTAATGATAACGTGATAACAATTCTTAGCAACATGATTGGTTCGTTCACAAACAAAGTAAGAGGACTCATTCCCTTGATTTTTTCCCTTAGGCCTATTATTGTTATTGGAAATATTGTTCTTATTTTTAGAAAAATGAGATTTTTTACCAAACTCTTATTTCAGTAAATTGCAATAAGGTGTCGCTTCATAAACTTTATTTAAAAAAGGTGATAGCATTGGACTTTTTTCCAAATAGGTTTCGATTTTATGATTTATGAATGTTATATACCAAAATTATCCTTTTTTTAATTGTAAAAATGCGATCATGAATTAAAAATTTTTAAAAGTCATAAACTTATCATTAGTTAACTAATTTTTATATATGACCACTCGTTTTCAATCATCTTTATATAATCTTTCAATAGAAAATAAGAAAATGTAGGTTTAACAAAGTCCACCTAGTTAGAAATATATAAATTGAGCTCAAAACTTTGAATGACCATAACCTTTGGCGTTTTGCTTGCTTTAGTTTGGCAAAAAAAAATGCTTTTTTTAATGATTTTTCTTAATTTTCTTATTATTTTTCTAACTTTGATCTTATTTTTATCATTTCAAATTTATTCAAATCACATATTAAATTTTTGCTCCCTAACTCTTTTAGTGTCTAGTAGTACCATAACAATTTTTTAACAAATAAAATTACTAAAAAATAATATATTATTGTTTATAGACTAAATAGTAATATATTACTATTTCATTCCAAAATAGTAACATTAACCAAAAACTCGAAATAAATGAATAAATTAAGTTTAATTAACAATCAAATTATCAAATAATAGCAAGTTACTATCTGTTCTCAAGATAGTAACATGTTACTATTTCGTTTCAAGCCTAATTAATAATCAAACTGCTAAAAAAGAGCATATTACTATTTCATTTTAAAACAATAATATTAATAAAAAAATTTCAAATAAGTGGATAAATCAAGTTTAATTAATAATCAAATAGCTAAATAATAGTATATTACTATTTATTCTCTAGACAGTAATATATTACTGTTTCGTTTCAAAATAGTAATACCAAGTAAAAATTTTAAGTAAATGAATAATAGCATATTACTGTTTATTCTCTAAACAGTAACATGCTATTATTTTATTCCAAAATAGTAACACTAATAAAAAATTCTAAATAAATGAATAAATCAAGTCTAATTAATAATCAAATTACCAAATAATGGCATGTTATTATTTGTTCTCTAGATAGTAATATGTTATTATTTCGTTTCAAGCCTAATTAACAATCAAACTGTTAAAGAAGAGGATGTTACTATTTCATTCCAAAATAGTAACACCAATAAAAAGTTTTAAATAAATGGATAAATTAAGTCTAATTAATAATCAAATTGTCAAATAATAACATGTGTACTATTTATTTTCTAGATAAAAATGTGTTATTGTTTCGTTCTAAAATAGTAACATCAAGCAAAAATTTCAAATAAATAGATAATAGCATGTTATTATTTATTCTCTAGACAGTAACATATTAGTATTTCATTCTAAAACAATAATACTAAGCAAAAATCCTAAATATATGGATAAATTAAGTATAATTAATAATTAAATTACTAAATAATAGTATGTTACTTTCTGTTCTTTAAATAATAACATATTACTGTTTTGTTCCAAAATAGTAACATCAAGTAAAAACTTCAAATAAATAGATAATAGCATGTTACTATTTATTCTCGAGACAATAATATATTACTGTTTCATTCTAAAATAATAACACTAAATTTTAATTTTATAAATTTTTAATATTTTATTTTTAATTTATATTAGATTTGCTTGACTAGGACTGCATAGTTATGGAATGCGATTCTTCTGTTTTTGTTTCTGTGCTTTTGTTCTTCACGGAATGCGTTTCAAGTTTGTCATTTGAACTTATGGCCATTTGGGTAAATCACGCTTGGCAAGTGCACTTAAACGAGAGAAAATCCATTTGTGGTACTTCACTGTAATAAATTGTTGCAACTGATACCGGCCTGATTTTTTCTCAACTTATTTTTGTTAAGCCCATGCTTTCTAAAAGGCTTTGACTTAGGCTTACTAGAACTTTCAACAAGATGGGCCTTGGCTTAAAAATTAGATTTTTTCAAATTCTTTTAAGAAAGATGATGTTTGTCTTCAATATGCAAGCAAATAAAAAAGTGAAACCTTTAGGTTTATGTTTCAAACTTCTAGCAAATTCGAACTAGGAAGGAGATAATTTTGAAATCATGAAACTCACAAGCATAATGTCAAGCAAAACAATTGCTTTCAATTTCATGTCATAAATAATATTCTCAAACTCATGAATTTGATCCAAAATGGATTTTTCATCAACCATTTGAAACTTAATCATTTTTGCACAAGAATATCAACTTAAACCCTTTTTAGAATACCCATATTTCAATTTAGTACCTCCCATAACTCAATAGCAGTTTTAGTATGATAGAAGATTTTATAAATATTATTAGACAAAGCACTTAGAATATGACCATGGCATAAAATATCCCTGTGAATAACATCTCCTTTAATATTAGTAGTTTTAGTACCATCAATTTGAACCACTTCTTTAGAGAATGTAGAATTTTTTTTTTCAGTTTTAGAACTAGAAATCACAAAAATTAGATTCAATTCAATAAGCCAAAATTTCATTTGTTAATACCAGCAATAAAAATTTTCACTAATGAATTTTTCAGGCTTATTAGAAAGAGACCTAATCATATCCATGGCAAACATTTTGATTAGTAGAAATACTACCTAAGATAGTAAAAAAAAAAATCTCTCTAAGATTGTTAAAAAAAAAGAAAAAAATAGAATAATAATAAATTATCAATAAACAAATGGATAGTAGCATTTCTATTAATTAAATTATAAACAATGTAACTAACAACAATTAATAAGATGAAAAAGCAAAATAAATTTAGGGGATGAGTTTAGAGAAGCCTGGGTTAAAACATGCCACAAAACATTATCTTTAGAAAGAAAATGCCTTATTACATTGAGAAACTAAGATTTGATATGCTCTTCTCTCAAGATATGTTAACTTGTTGGACCAATCGAGTGCAGGGAAAGACCCCTAAATCGATGAACACCAATGCTCATAAAAATTTAAATCTATTTGATTCATAACTCATAGTTTTTAAAGGAAAACTTGAGAACTAGAGCTTAGGTTCCTATATGTTTGCCACTGCTGAGATATATATATATATATATATATATATAAGAAAATTTGGTAAGGTTCAATAATCATGAAGAAAAAATTAGCATGATAATCTCTAACAAATCTAATATAATTCAACAGCTAGCATGATAATCTTTAACAAATTTAATATGATTCAACAACCAATATGATAATTTGTAATAAATCTGATATGGTCCAACAACTATAGAGAAAAAATTAGCATGATAATAAATAGGAGAAAAAATAGAAAAGATAAACATTAGGAAGCTAATTATTAGTAAAAAATTTTAATTTTAATTTTAAATTACAAAAAAAACTTCTAACATTTATGAGAACTTGTTTGGTGAACTTGGTGAAATAAATGAGTCATAATAAGAATGGTTAAACTAGTAGGTGGAATCAGTGATATATATATATATATATATATATAACATAAAAATATATGTTATAATAATATTAATAATATAAAATTAATTATATCTAATAACAAGTTTTACATTTATCACTATTATCTTAAAGAAAATTTCATTAAAAATAAAAAAATAACTATGTAAAATTATATATAATTTAATAATAATTAAATCATTAATTCAAAAAAATTTAACTAAATTTTATTTAATGGTGAGGTGTATATAAAACAATCTAAAACCCCATTTTGTTTTCTCATTAATTTCACTTGTATAATTTTTGTTCTTTATATATACTTCATATCAATTATATCCTTTATAAATAATAATTTTGTTAATTAAGTTCGTCCATTACTATTTTCTATCGATGAATTAATAATGTGATGGATGAAAAAATTAAAGTAAGATATAAATAATGTGCAAGGGATTAAATTCCTACTTGTGGGAGATTAAAATAAGCATTATAAATAAAAAAATAAAAAATAAATTCATTTATAATAATTGAAATATTATTTTAAAATTAAAATTTAAATATTCATAATAGTTTAAAGTTTTTATATGGGTATTTATTTCAAGTAATTCAACCCTTGCTAAAAGAATTTTTAAAATAAAAAATAACTTGAAAGAAGGAAACTTTTTTATTTATCTCATAATAATCTTATTAAAAATAATTAATAAAATATATATTACTTTGAAATTTAATTTGTTTTGTAATAATTTAATTATGAGTATTATTATACATATTAAAAAATTATACATAAATAGATTTGTAAGTTTGTGTGTGTATCAATCTTTAAATAACTAGTTGTAAATTCAAATATTTTATTTTTAAGATAATATATACTTTAAAATACAAGTTTAAAATTTCATTGAGAATTAATATTTAAATTATAGTTAATTATTATGAAATGGACTAGATGTTTCTCAGTGCAATATTGTACTACTTATAAAAGATATTTAGGTTTAGGTTTTGTATTCATACCCTAGTTTGTTAATTATTTTGTTTGGCTATGAGAAAAATTATTGTCAACTAACTTTTTGGATTTTTTATTTTTATTAGGCCTTAAACAAATGCAAGTAATATCAATTTAGGACCTCATAAAATTTCAATATCAATTGAAATACTAACATCATAACCAAATTAATTTGTTATTTTAGTCATTCTATTTTTATAATTGCTAATTCATTAATGAAAATACTAACATCATAACCAAATTAATTAATTTATTATTTGTAAAAGATAAAATTGATATAAGACATTTTTTTGGACAAAAATTTGATCTAAGTGAAATTAATGATGAAACAAATGGGGTTTTAGTCTATAAAATATAATTTTTAAAATAAAATCATAAAACCTTTTAGAATTGATTAAGATTATGTGTGTATTTATGTTATATCTCATTATTATATAATTAGTGCCACATGAGTATTTTTATTTGTGAAATCAATTGATTAACCAAAATTTTGTATAAAATATATTGTATTGAAATATTAAGAAAACAAATTAGCTTGATGATAAAGCTTGCCATTCATTTACTTAGAGATTCAAATTCAATTCCTCATAAATACAATTTCTAGATAGATGGAATTCTTATTGGGTTTGATGATTTACACTAACTTGATGTGAGTCAAAAGCATCAATGGAGTTTAGCAGGTATCCAAATGATTGGCTAGCACTTGATTGAATGTTGGTTTAGTACAAATATAAAAATTATTTTAATTAGTTAAGTTAGTTTCCATGACAATTTTTTTGTCACAATTTCATTCATGATAATATAAATTACTAGTCACAGATGTACTTTTTTGCCACATTTGTACTTATAGGTAGAAGAATTTATTAGTTACAAGTTTACTCATGACAAAAAATATCATTTATAATACAAGACCTTCTTTTTTATGGTAATTTGTTTATTATGCCCATTTATGCCATTTTTCCATCTAATTAGTATTCACATGGCTAACCAACATAATCATGAAAATCTTGATCTTATGTGATGATATGTTATAATAACTATAAATCAAAGTTGCTGTGGTGTAATGGTTATCACATTAGTCTTACACACTAAAAGCTCCCAATTTGATCTTGGGCAACAACATATAGATTTTATATATTACCAAAAAAATATTATTTTAATTATGTTATTTTCTAAATACAATTTAGGTTGTGACTGCAATTATGGTAATTTAACTTACAATTTAAAATTATGTGAGCAAACCTAATTTAATTAACATCTTTCTTCTCTATAGTGGTACTCGATATTTAATCAAGTATTTATATAATTTATATAGTACTAAAGTTAGATTGTTATATTTGCTCTTATTTAATTTAAAAAATTAAAATTAAAATTTATATATAGTCTATATTTTTTGTTGATTATTTAATTTAATAGTGAAAAGCATGTTTAAAATAATATAATACTATTATCAAAAGCTATTAAAAAAACATAATGTAGTTGATTTTAACAAATATATAGTTGATTTTTGTTATGTCATAAATTAAACTTATATTTCATGTATTAATCACTCAAAATGTATAGAATTTTTCTTTCCAAATATTGCATTTAAAAATTTTAGAAAATTAGTTATGATAACTTTAATTTGCATGTAACAAAAGAATGTTAAAGTGGGTATCATCTGATTGGATAGTATTTAAATGGATATCATATGAGTGACTTAAAGAAGATAGGATGAAGATGATCTTTATTTATAAGATGGAGTCTACATGTCTAAAAGTCTAAAGGTGGGTCCCAATGTGGTAGATCTTAAGACGCAACCTAGATATCAGGAATTTTTGCCAATGATGACTAAACATATATCTAAGTAGTTATTGGCCTTGTGGACATGCTTCTTGTGGTGTGTTCTAGAAGGTTGTCTAAGCAAGCATGATCAACATGTCCAATTAGTCCAATGGATTAGACCACTATTACGATGAACCTATGTTGACTTAGCCCTTTTTTAAATCGTGAAGTTTTGATGATATCAAATGGTATTTTGAAATTACACTTTCATGTGAAAGGCTTTCATGAAATGGCTTCGAGATTTATTGTTGAACAAATATAGAGCTTTGAAAGTCTTGAAGAATTTGGCTTGAAGATAGTTTTGAAGTTTATTGAAGATTTTTAAGGAAATTTGAAGTTAAGTGTTAAAAATTATGTACATGATAGATCTTAAATTGTTATAGCTCAAATTGTTTCTAAAAATTTGATTAAAAAATAGATGTTTTTATGCCTAATGTGTTTTTAAATAAAATGAATTTGAAAGAGGGATTTTTACTCGAAAAGTAATAGATTGAAAATATGTTTTAAGCTTAAAGTTACAAATCCCTTGGATGTAGTTAATTACATAATCAACTCTGCTAGTTCAGAGGCTAGCCAACTATACGTAAGTTGATTAGCTCTCTCTAATAGTAGGTAGTCAACTATCTACAATTTTGAGTTCTTGACCAATGAAAATTTTTAAAAATTGTCAACTAGAAATGAGCAATGAAATTATTTTAAACTTAGCTCATATGTAAACATTTTCTAACTATTTTTTTGAATTGTTGAGGCACAAAGACCTTAATTTTTTCAAACCTTTCCTCTTTACAATTCAAGCTTCAACTATTTGAACCATACTCTTTGAGGTTAATTCATTTAACTTTTTTAAGTTGTATTGGTGTAAGGTTGTATTAAATACTTGTTCTTTTCTACTCATTATTTTTGTGTTTTTCATCATGGATGGCAAATTCCATGTTTGCTAAATTGAGGTATCTCTAGGGAGTGAACTTATATGAGAAAATGTAAGAGAGATTGTACCAATCCAAGATGGCTTGTAAGGCTTCTTAAGGGCCACTAATTGTAAGAGAATTATTTGCACTAACTACAAAATTGAAGGTATTCGACTCCAAAGAATAGACAAAACCTTGACTGTAAATCTATTTGTAAATGGTTTTCAAGTGTAACATCTGAGTTGTTAATGCATAACCACATCCATCTTTTGCACTATGCATGCAAGTTATGTACAAACCATAACTAGAATGAAATATAACACCATCTTCCTTATTCGCACGCGCTCTATCTCTACTTTTCACAATGAAATAAAATAAATTCTTAGCACGTTGTCACACCTCAAATGTAGGTTTTCTCTCTCTACAAGCTGATTTGATTGCAATCTAAATTCCTAATTGCACATTGTAATATAAAGCCCCAAAGGTATTGTTTTCCCTAAAATGAAATTGATTTTTATGATTGTTTTCCATCGGGTATAGGTTGTTTTGCTCAAATTTAAGCTCGATTATTTCCCCAAATTGATTTTATGTTTGATTGATTTTTCCAATCTTCCAATCCCTAATTTTTGCACCGAGTTTGAATGAGTTTTATATATCATACATAAGTTCACAATCAGTGATCGGAAAGCTAGTGTTACTAGCTTTGTGAAATCATCTTTTGAGCTAAGCAGACTCCTTTTTGAGGTTTGATTGGATTTTATAATGAACTTATTGCTTTAATTTTTTTTTCTTTTTCTGTAATTAGCATCCTTTCCTCCAGATTTGAGCTTCTCTAAGCTTCTTTGATGTTTAACTATTTAACTTTTATTACATAGCTATATATAATTTTTATTCACTGGTTTTTCATATGAATCATCTTATGGTTTATTCTTTGAATTACTCTCTAGTTTTGATTTAGAAGTGCATGGTTTTTAGTATATTGTTTCACATTATAAATCCTCTCAATACCTTCTATTTATTCCCTACTTCTATATCTCATTCTGACTCCTAGATTTCTTGTTTAAAATATCTTTTTTGATCCATTGCTAATTGTTTCAATCTATGAAATGCTATTATTTGTAATCTGATTGTCGTTAATGTGCATTTGTACCATCTCCTAAGTAGGTTACTTTATTAAATCTCTATGGTTTGCCTTCTGGTCTACTCTTGCATCATTCTCTTAAATGATTTTTAATGTTTTTCATTCCTTCATTTCCTTAATGACTTATTCCTGCATTATTCTTTGCATCCTATTGATTTTTCTGTCCTCTAGTTTATTCTATGCTTTCTATATTACTTTGTTATTTTATATCTTTTGTCTTTTGGTACATATCTATAATTTTTTCTGCATTGAATCTCTATGCGTACTTATTTTTAATATTGTCTTTCTTTACTTGTTAATTTTCTTACTAAAGAGTGCATTCTGTTTTTTACTGCATACTGCATACTAGTCTTTTAATAAATTTTATGACACTACACTATGGTAGTGAATTGGCGGGGTCCCTTATTTCATTATCTTTTATTTAACAAAATCTGCATTTAGCTGTGTAAAAATTAGGCTGAAATAGTTTGAATTGGGCATAAAAATGGATATAAAATACATGTTTATCTATAGGCTGTGGATTTAAATGTACAACTAAGGGAGTAAGACAGGGATAAGTTACAAATGTTTGAGCTGCTAATATTTACGTAGTGCGTAAAATGCCCTATATACATGATTTTATATTTCATGTGGTGCTGTTCCTTATAATGTCAAAATGCAAATGCTTATGTGTAATGATTTACAAAGGCTTCAGCTGGAAAAATAATGCTACTTTACTTGAATATGCCATTATGTCATAAGTATTGCTTTCTTTATTCTTTTGTTATGAACTGAAAATATTGTTGGATTTATTACAGTTCGCCCTTATTTAATATATACAACAACTTGATAAACAAATCACAAGCCAATCTCACTGAACCTACCAAGCTTATATTGCTTCCTGATCTATGTCCATTTTCCACTGGTGTTTACATCTATCATATTCTTGATCCTCATATTAATAGCAATTTTTGTAATTTAAAAATTTCAAGGCACTTTATCATGATTGACATATCCAGTAAGACTTGACTTGTCTACAAGAAACTTCAATATCCTTGAAGTCTTAAAGTGAGCAAAAAAGTAAGACAATTCAAAAGTACAGCTTTAAGGTAATTACTAGTGGCCAGTTACTGTTGTACGTGTGTGGGGGGATGGGGTGGGTGTGTGTGTATTACTTCATTTAACCACTTCAACTTCCTTCATATGAATATTCAATTAAAATTTTTATTGCAAGACTAGTTAGTAAGTTTTACTTTTCGCAATTCTCTGTCTAGTAATGCATCTCCTGCACACGCCCTATTTCACCCATTAAAGGTCCATTATTCATAATTTGCCAATGTAATGCGAAGACCCCCCATATTTTTGTATTATCAGCAATGGCCTTAATGAATTTAAGCTCAAGAAATTCAGGGATTAGCTTCGACCTCTTTGCGTCAGCTTCTTTGTTTACCCTTAAAAAAAAAGAAAAAAAAAAAAAACAATTGTACCAGTCAGTTATTCGTTCTACAGAGTAATTCATACACCACCTTCAAAAAACCTTTCCTTAATGAAAGGAATAAAAAACCTCACTGGTAGAAATCTACATCTACCAAACTTTTTACCGAGATAAGTTTCTTTCTCAATATCTTGCTGGCGCCTTGCCCTATCCTTTCCGAACCATGAGGATCTTGCTGTCATTGGCATTTTTTATAGCCATACTAATAGCCATCTTCTTCATAGTATCTGCCTCCTTCTCAATACCAATTTACACCTATCCAATGAAGGAAACAAATAGTAACAGACAACATGTGTCACTTGAAGGAAACAAATAGGAATAAGGAACACATTTTCTGACACATTTGTGTGAAGGCACATGTCAAATCCATCTTCTGAGAATATTATTGACCTAACCTTGAGTTGTCCAGCTCCCGCACAATTCCTCAGAAAAATGACACGGCACTTTTCACTTGAAAAATACCTTGGAGCGCTTCTCTTCCATTTGTTCAAAGTTGCATTTTATGCTTGCTAGAATAGTTGAACCCTAATTTCAAAGCTGTTCTTATTGCAGCAAATATGATTGCATTTATGAGTTGCTTTACCTATGACAATAGTTCATGCAAATTCAGATGGATAAATAGAATCAATGCCCCGTTTTTATGTGAATTACTTTATAGTGCTAAATCCACTTATTATTGTTGTTCATCTAGCTTCACACGTTTACGGTAGCATTGTGATGTTAAAAAAAGATATCTCTCCTTTTTCCTTTTAAAATGTGATTACAGATTTTGCTGGATGACGCGAAGTGTTGGAACAACACATTGACTTGGTTCTCTATGTGTTGATTGTTTTCTCTGGTTACAGATAGGTTTTTTAAAATATCATATTTGTAATTTATTATTTTTTACTGCATATATATTGAGATTTGCGCTTATATTGTTGGAAGACTGTGCTTTTAGTCTTATATTCCTGGTGCATTCTACCCTGGTGGCATGCAGTTTATACCTACTAACAGGGTTTTTGTCACCACAATGGTCTGATCTTGTCCATGTGAAAATTTAATGCCTTCTCCAAGCAGTGTGTGGTTGAAGGACATGTCCTTTCAGGTGTCGAATGAGACCAGACAGATGGAGGATCCCCAAAGTTAATCCGTAGTCAGGAGCTTGTCGCTGTTATTGTTGAGATCCCTTGTGAAGACTTAACCATAAAGGAATGCTCTGCAATAAAATTTTGCTGAAGAAGGATGGATGCTCATATGACTCAGGAGAAATTAAATTGCCAATAAGTATTATTGTCTTACTTCCAGCCGGTATTCATGGTTTAGCAGACAAAGGAGAACCCTCCCCATTAATCTATCAGTGGAAATCCAAAGGATTATGTGATTGTTGGGGTCGGGACATTGGTTGCAAACTGCTTGTCCTCTCTAACCATAAGCAAAGTTCAGAACCCTATAATGAACATATTCAACTTTTTGTCAAGGTACCACTACTGCTTTTTTATTTATAATTACATCCATAAATATCATATAAAGCCTTTTTACATAAAATTTCCATCTCATCCTTCTGGAGGTAGCTGAGATAAATAATAAACCAATTTTCAGTTTGGTGCCATTTAATGATGGATTGTACTAGGTTGATTTTTTTGTTTTTTTGGGTAATATGTACTATGTTGAGTTTGATTCATCAATTACTCATTTCCAGGCATTCTTCATCTCTGTTGTGGTTTTAAGCTACTAGAAATTACCAAAATTTTCAGCAATAATTGATTTGCTTGGAGAAATTGCTAAGGAACTTTAATCTGATGGTTTTCCTTAAAGCTGGGGAGACCATAGAATAGCGGTCTTTGTCAAATGAAACTAAAGATGGAACTGTGTTGTCCATAACAACAGAATCCTCATCAAGCAGTGGCTCTGAGTCAGGCAGCAAAGCTAACAACAAGAAAAGAAGCTCATTATGAAGAGTGGATGATTTCCTTTCTTTGGTTGCATCTACATCCAAGGTGAAGCCAGTGCTTAGAAATTGACAATCCAGATTAAATTGTAAATACACATAGCAATTACATAAACAAGTAGAATAGAAATGATAAGCTATAATTGTTACTTCATTCTTATAAAAATGAATTTTAATTTTTAATGACGGACATATTTAGAATTTTTTAAAATTGTATATAAATGAGGCTTGAAATGAGGAAGTTAATTTTTTTAAAAAAATTTAAAAAGTTTAGTGGCGGTTTCAAATCACTGTTGTATTTTTTGAAAAATTTTCAAAATCATTGTAGCAATTTATAATTACCACTAATCACCATCATACCAAACTATAATAATTACTAGAAACCATTGGGAGAATTTAAATGACCAAGAAAAGAAGAAACTTATACTTGCTTGCAAAGTGAAAAGGATTATAACTAATTCACTTTGTTGTAGCAAATATGGGAGGCTTTCTAATTGTACAATCATTAAAGAAGTTGCACATATTGGAACCTTACAAGTGATATCTTCCAAAATATATACACTTATGTCACAATACAAATTATTTAGAATATAAAAAGGTGAATAAGTGAAGAACATGGTTCAAAGGTTCACCTCATTTAACTATTCTTACAAGAACTTTTAATAATATAGAGCAGGTTCGCAAGATATTGTGCTCAATATTACTACAAAATTACAATTCTACATCAATTACAGGATAAGTCGACATCCAATGATATTTTTGAAATTATTAAAACAAATAAGACAATGATTGTTTAAAAAAAAATAAACATCTATAATTATGTGTGGTATTTTAAAAATTTTAATGGAAATTTAAGATGATGGTAAACTTAGGAAACTAACATCCAAAAGGAATTTCAAAGGTCAAGTAGGAAGATAAAAATGTTTACATGTTAGTTTTGTTATTAATTAATGTGTAGAGGTATTTCAAAAATCTCCTTAGGTAATGCAATTGCCACTAGGAAAGTCTAAGATGTTAGTTTTGAGTTTAATAACTAACGTTTATAATTTTGTTTATTACCTATATATTTCACATTCACTCTCCATTTGAAAATATCTCAGTGACATCATCAATCCATTATATAAATCTAGCGTGTGTTTGAGGAGGAGGAAAAATAACTTTCCTACCATTTCATTTAACACCTTTAGAGACATCATGGAATCTAATCAATGTCATCTAAGTGTGTCATACAGGATGGGGGAGCAAATTTTCTCTTCCTCAAACACATGCTAACATTCATAATAGAGGCAAACCTATTACCTAAATCTGTGATCTACAAATATCAAATTTTAATGGATGTTGAGAGTGGTTTTTTGGATGATGGCCATGAGAGTTAGCACCAAGGTTAGGAATGAAAGTGGAAGACCAAAGTCTTCTTCCTTTTTTTTTCCCTTGTGCAATATTGTTACAAATTTGAATTTGTTGATATAATGATATATAAAATGAATAAAATTATAAAATAAATTTTCTTATATCAATGTTTTTTTTCAATTTTTTTATATTCATATTCAATGTGTTAATGCTTGTTTTGTTGTAAGAAAAATATACAAAAAGAGTATATAAATTATCATAAATTTAAGATATTTAATAAACTTAAAGAAACTTTCTTTATTAATTTCAAAATTAACCTTCTTTTTCTTTAAATTTAAAAAAATTAATATCTTAAAATAAAGTAAACCTCTCATTTTATTTATGCAATTTTCAAGCTTCCTCATACTTGATCCATCTTCTGAGCAATTTGTAAAATGGTCAGTTTGTTTTCCACTAGTTGATGCAATTTTCTAAAACTTAATGTATTATATAAGTTACATCAAAATATATAGGTAAAAAGACATTGGTTTTATACAAAGAACCAACATCTAAAACTATCTAATCTCAATTCTATTAAAAAGAAAATGTTATAAGCAATGGGATTATTGTAAATATGAGTAACTTATCACATTAGTTCTCAATAACCATTATTTAAAAGACATTTAAATCATCTATAACCATTATTTAAAAGACATTTAAATCATTATGATGTGAGATATTAAATGTTTACATATTGATTCTTTTTAAATAACCAACATTTGTTGTTTTTCCTCTCCCTCTAAATTTTTCTCTTTCATTTTATTTGTTATCTAAGTTCTTTATCTCTATCACTTCATCTGTCATCTAAGGTCTTTACCTATAAAGCTTCTCTTTTGCTCTATTTTCTATTTAGCTTCTCTTTCATTCCACATTTTATTTAGATTTTTACTTCATATAGAGATAGCATAAAAGGACATTACATGATTGGTATTGCTTGATCATTAACTACTAAGGTGCATGTCATTGCTTTTATACTATCCTCCTTTTTCAATCATAATCTTTATCAAGTTACCATTTACATATAAACAAAGATGACCCTATTTCTTTTCTTTATTACGAACCTAAAAGAGTGAATCTAAAAGTACTAATAGTAAGAAAGACTCAGTATTTTAATAATCGTTTAGTGATAAAGGGTAAAAGGTGGTTGCCATGGATATTAAGAACTTCTTTAAGGATACTATGAAGATTATTACCATCATTTTTTTAGGGAAAAATTCTTAAATTTTGTTTATTAATGGCTTAAATTATGAGGATCAGAATACTGATCTCTATAAATAGATCTATTAATGAACAAACTTTATCATGACTTTGCTCAAGTAATCGTAGTAGGTGTTGTAGCATGAGCAATAATTAATGCCAAAAATAACCTCGATTAAATATTTTATATTTGATTCATGTTTGGATTTGATATCATCATAACTTGATCTATTAATGAACAAAACTTACTCGATCATTAATTTTCTTCAAAGTTATTGTAAAAATGTTAGGATGAAAAGGTTATATATCAAAAAAATTATCTAAATAATGCCAGTTATTTATGAAAATTGAGGTGGATTAGCAAAAGTCTATGTAGATACCATATCAATTTTTTTAATCATAATTAACATCTCAAGGTACCTTAAAGGCTTGCTAACATGTAGTAAATATTTGCAAACCTATAATAAATATTTATCAACACATCAATGATGGCATTTATGAGGTGCATTGTTTTAGGGGATGAAAACATGGACCATAAATACTAAACTTTATAAAGTAACTTGTACTAGGAAACTACCAAAATTATGACGTTTTAATAAATATCAATAGTTAAGCTTTATAAAGTAAATCATACATAATACATCTATTTTGGTTAATGACTGATGTCTAAATTTATACATAATGCCTATAAATTTTGTTTACATTTTCCAATTGAAATATCTAGTTGATACCTTATCAATGACGTGAAAATAGATAAGAAATTATATGAGAAAAAGTAGTGTGGCTATTTTATATTAGAAGGCTTGACCTTGAATTTATTGCAATAATGGATATATTACTTTTTTTCAATATAATTTATCATTAATTTGTAACCATCACACCCATCAAAGTTATGTTTGTTATTTATATTCCATTTCAAGAAATATAATTAGGGAAAAAAATGCAATGATAGGTTACAAAGTGATGATAAATTGTTATGAGGAGAAGCAATATATCTATTCTTATATTGGTAAGTTAAAGTTTAATGCATGAATGGTGATGTTACTTTTTTTCACTATAATTTATCATCAGTTTGCAATTATCTATATTCTCTAACTCAAAAGCCCTTAAATAATATAAAGGAATTATAAAAAAAAAAAGTATTTGGCTTTACGCCTTGGATTAACTAATATGTGCCAAGATTTGAAACAATTATATTAGTGGGATGGTATGTAAAAAGACATAAGCAACTTTGTTTTTTTATGCCTAGTTTGTCAATAAGTGAAAGCTAAACATATAAAACTCGTAAGGTTACACTAGAACATTGAAATACCTAAATGGAAGTGAGAAAGAATTGCAATGAACTCTGTAATTAGGTTACCTTGTACAACTATAGGATTTGACTTTATTTCAAAGATTGTAGATGGATTGGTTAAATCAATGCACTTTCTTCCTATTAAGACTCCTTATGGTTTTGGTTAATATGCAAAAAACTACATGAATGAGATTGTTAGACTTCATAAGGTGCTCATATCCATCATATCTAACTATAAACCCCAATTCATAACTAGATTTTAGAAGGCTTTTCAAGAAGACTTGGCTACGCAAGTGGATCTTAGCATAACTTTTCATCCTTAAACAAACAAGCAAGTAAAAATGACTAGACCTTAGAAGACATGTCATAGGCATGTATCTTGGACTTTAAAGAAAATTAGAATCGCTACTTACCCTTAATAAAGTTTACTTATAGCAATAGCTACTAAGAATGTATCTATATAGCTCCATTTGAAACTTTATATGGAAGACGTTGTAGGTCTCCAATTAGTTAGTTTAAGGTTAGTAAAGCTAAATTCTTAAGGCCAAAATTAATGCAAGACTACATAGAAAAGACTCATTTGATAAGATAAAGATTGCTAATAGCCCAAAGTAAGCAAAAAGTATATGTTGATCATCGATGCCAAAATCTAGAATTTGTAGTTGATGATCATGTATTCCTTGGAGTTTTACCTATAAAAGGCGTAATCAAATTTAGGAAGAAAAAGAAGCTTAACCTAAGGTACATAAAGGTCCTTTTAAAATTATTAAGTAAGTTGATTCATTAGCCTATTGATTAGCACTTCCACCAAAGCATGCTAATATACAACTTATGTTTCATGTATTCATGCTTAAGAAGTACTTTCCTAACCCTTCACACATGTTGCAACCACAATCTATCTAGTTAGACTAAGATCTATCGTATAAGGAGAAATAAAGGGCTATTGTAGATAGGTAAGTCAAGAAACTTCACTCTAAAGAGATAGTTTTAGTAAAGGTGATATAGCAAAATTATACTATAAGGAAGTGACGAAGGAATTTAAAGATGTAAAGCATGCTAGATATCCTCACATGTTTAGTGACTAAGGTTAGTAACTTGTTTTAGAAAATTTGATGACAAATTTTCTTAGAGGGTAGGCAACTTAGACATACTATAGTATAATAGATGGGTAGATAAAATTATCATAAATTTGGGATTCTCTTGATTAACCTTAAACCATTGTCATTTCATAGTCTTATTAGAGGCCTTAACATGTTTTTGTTTTATTTAATTCATATTGTTGATGAGTTAAGTCATCTAGAATTTCCTAAAATTTTCCTAATTTTCGAGGATGTCATTGTAAGGCTATATAAATTATATATTATTTGAAAAAATCTCAATAACAGTTGATTTGATTTTTTTTATATCTATAAACATGATTTTTAATGAATTTTTCCACATATGGTAGCTTTCTAATGAGATGAAAATTTACAACACTATTGAAATTTATAATTTTAAATTAGAATCCAAAATCTAAATGTTGATTCTGTGGATTTTTCATTTTTTTAATATTTTATTTGAATTCAAATAAATGATATTTCCTTATTTCCCTTTATTTTTTAAGTAAATGGAAACATCTACTTAAGACATAAATTGAAATAACCCCAAACCTAAAATAACCTAAGTTGAGAACATGTTATCTTGTTACTTAAACACACCTCTTCTCCCCTTTATATCACTAGCAACTTTGGTGTGTGAGGGCAAAACAAAATTTCAACCTTCACCATGAGCTCTTACTTTCTCTTTTCCCTCCCACTTAAGCCTACCCAATATTAATTAACTTTTTTTTATATTTGCTTGTGATTCCTATCACCATACTGTTGGTTTTTGCTAAAATACCATCTATTACGAGGTTTTGCTAACTAGAACACTCATGAATGCCTTAATAGTAAACCTACATTTAAGCCACTTTGAAATCTTTGATTATTTACTCTATAAAGGTAATCCTAAAGTTCATTCTCATAAGTAGTTATTAGATTAGCCTAAATTAGATAATGGGTAGAAGAAATCAAATGTTATTCATAATAAAGCTTAGGTTTTGATTTAGGGATTTTTTATATAAAGATAAATATTATAAGTTTAATATATGTATGACTTGATTGACAATTCAAATGTCATTTGGTGCTTATAGAAGGTCTGAAAGTCCCATTACAAGTTTTAATAATTCATGAAGCATTATTATATCAAACCGAAGAGAAGCTACAATATTAGTGAGTAGATAATGTTTATTTCAATATATTTTCATGTTTTATAACTACTTCTATGCTTTAAAATCATTATTTTTATTATTTTTATTAATTTACCATGTTTTATCTATATTTTTAATTCTTTATGTAAGTAAAAGCCATAAGTACTCTTGGGACAAGCCTTCTAAAAACTTTCCTTTGAACTATGGTTATAATAAATGATACTAAATTGATACTATAATAATTTAAAATGATATATGTGAGTTATTTTTTTTTTGTTGAAAATGACATTTTTGGTGGAATATGTTTGTTTGAAAATGTTTAGACTCTATGTTATATTAATGATGAAATGGTTTTGGATTATAAATGTGGTATAAATCATACATGTGGAGAGAATAATGATGATGACATGGTTAGAAACCTTGATAGGTTTCTTATGGATAATTCATGGATATAGCCTATATAAATTGTAAATGGTTAGAATTTATATGAATTCCAAAACACATTTTAACCATAGCTATAGTAATCAAAATTCATTACCAAAAATATTTTCTTTAATATAATTCTTTTCTAAAAATGCTAATATATTATTACTATTTTATAAACTTATTTTTTAGTAGGAGACCAATTGGAAATTTTCCTTAGTGCATCTTCAATAGCTGATATCACCCTAGAGATAGGCTATAATATGCTTAAAGGTAAGGATACGGTGAATATCACTCTGAAGAAAGGTTATGATATGCCTAGAGATGAGTATGTATGGCCTCACACTAGGAACGAGCTATGATATAACTAAATGTGCAAGAATATTAATGTCACACTAAAGATGAGTTATGAAATGGTCAAATGTGATAAGATAGTTAGTTACCAAATGAAATTTGTGCTCAATAGACTAGGAACCTCCTACTTAATTATTATTTTCTTTAAAATTTTAATCACTATGACTTCATTCTATGGTATGTTTTGAATTTATTATCCATCTATATTGTTTGTAATTAATAACTTGTATTTATTTTTCATGCATTTCAATTTTGTTGTAAATTGAAAATCTTGTTAATTTTAGTATAATTTATTGTCACTTTGCATATTTTAAGTTAAAGTTTCCTTTGAAAAACTCAAGCCTTCACTTGTCCCACTTACATTAGGGTGCCTATTATTTGTTCACTAAGTTAATAACTCACCTAAGTATTTTCTATGTTATTCAAATGAAAGTGAAGTTCTAGGATCATCATCCTTAAGCTCATAAATAAAGGAGTGTCATTTAGTAATGAGTTACACACATTGTTCGTATAGGCAAGAAGTTAAAGTTGTTATTTTTATTAAGTACATATTTTGTACTCTTATGGTACTCCAACATCCGTGGGTAGGATCTTGCTTCTGTTGTGTCATAATCAATTATAAGTATATAAAAGATTATGTTTATAACTATAAGAATCGTTGCTATGTTTGAATATGACCAAATAATGGAAATCCATGATGGAGTTAATGAATATGCTAATGATGTGTGCATTACATTGATGATAAAAGTGTGGAAGTCCATGATTGGGCTACTAAATGTATATATTGGATATATGAATGTTTGATTAAATATGAGTAATAGATATTAAGTTATAGGTGACTAAGTATAATTAAGGTTTGCATGATCTAAATCATATAAATATCCTCTAAGGTCATGCACTAATCATAACCCTAGTTTAAATCATGATAATAACGGAGAAAGTAAGTAAGGGTAAAATAATAATAATAATGTCAAATTATTAATTTCACCATTTTTTAACATTTATTTTGATAAAAGGACTAAAATAATACATTGAATTATCAATTAGAGACAAAAATAATGCTTACATTCTCTAAGGATGAAATTAATACAAAAGTGATCTATTAGGGACAAAAAAAAATGTTCATTCATTATAGGACTAAAAAAGATGTTCATTCATTCTATTTCTATGTTGTTTATTGTGAAAAAACATGCATGTTTTTTTTTTTTTATGTTACATGACTTTTTCAAAGTGAATTTTTTCTATTTTTTTATTTGTTTGGAGTTTATCTTTTTTACAGCTAATAATAATTTAACATAACTTATTAATTTCTTAATTTAGTTTATTCTAATTATATATTTCACTTATGCATTTAATATTTTATTTCTATTGTATTTTTAAATTAAGTTTAGTTACATAAAAAAATTATGTTGAAGTATGTAGGAGTAAGAATATAGGAAAAATAACATAGGTTGGACTAAAAAAAAAGAAGTGTTGGTTCGCAATAGAAACAATTGATTTGATTTTTCTTGTTTAATAATTTATTTAGCCTAGGAATAATATATTGATTTGGTTATTTTCTACTTTAAAATTTAATTTAATTTAAGAATAATTACTTTAATTATTTTCCAATTTAGTTTGTTTTATTATTTCTTATTTAGGAATTAGTTTGATTTATGTGTAATTTATTTTATTATTTTATAATTTATGGACTTATTTGATTTAAGAATAATAAATATTGTTATTTTTTGATTTAGGAATTGGCTTCATTTAGGAATAGTTCACTTTATTATTTTCTAATTTAGCAATTTATTATATTTATGAATAATTTGTTTTATTATTTTATAATTTTGGAATTGAATTGATTTAAGAATATTTGATTTAACTACTTTAAGAAAATATTTTATTCATGAATAATTTATTTTTATTATTTTTTAGTTTAGGAATTTGTTTGATTGAAGAATAACAAATTTAATTATTTTCTCATTTAGACATTGACTTATTTTAGGAATAATTTATTTTGTTATTTTCTAATCTAGAAATTTATTTGATGACTAAAAATTTATTTTAATTCCTATAAGATTAAATTTTTATCAATTTCATTTCTAATTAAAAATTGATATCAATTTGGCCCTTATGAGATTAAAAATTCTCAAATTTTAGTTATTTTGTTTTGTAGTTCAATATTTTATTTCATGTGTAAAAGAACTAAAATATGAGAATTTTTAATCTTACATGACTAAATTGATACAAACTTTTAACTAAGAACAAAATTGATAAAAAAATTCAATTTTATACAGACTAAATTTGACATCTAGTCTTTATTTGATTTGGGAATAATTGGTTTGATTATTTTCTTAACAAGGAATTAATTTGATTTATGAATAATTTATTTTATTTTTTTTAATTCAGAAAGTTCTTTGATTTAAGAATAGTAAATTTGATTGCTTTCTAAAATAGTTATTGTTCATTTTTATTATTTTTAATTTAGGAATTGGCATGATTAAGGAATAATTGATTTGATTTCTTTTTATTTTGAAATTAGTTTGTTTTATAAAAATTTATTTTTATTTTCTAATTTAATAATTTTTATTTAAAAATAACAAATTTGATTATTTTTCTAATTTATGAATTGACTTAATGTAGGAATAATTCATTTTACCATTTTCCAATCTATAAATTTATTTTATTAATTAATATTTTATTAAGAATTTACTTAGTTTAGGACTAATTAATTTTATCATTTTCTAATATAAAAATTTATTTTATTTAGGAATAATTGTGTTAATTATTTTCCTTTTTAGGAATTAGTTTGATTTATGAATAATTTTTTATTATTGTAATTTTGAAATTGACTTGATTTAGAAATAATTAATTTTTTATTTTTTAATTTTGGAATTTTTATATTTCTTAAGGTTTTAAAATCAAGATTTTCTTTCAATAACAAAATTGTTCTTTACAGTCAAAAGCTTTTTACTTAAATGGCATTTTGATATTTTTTTTAAGGCTTTATCCCTTCTTTTACATCTAAAATTTAATCCATAATCACTGTATATATATGTGCACATCTAATAATTTAACTAATCTTACTATTACAAAAAAAAATATATGATTTATAGCCCTTAGATAGCTTTTTTTAAAATAAAGAAAAACTAAAAATACAAAATTGATGTGAATCCTATAAGAAAAATTTTCAAGTTTTTCTTTCTTTTTTTTTTTACAACTCCAAAGCTGTTGGAAAAATCAGATGAAACTATTTTCCCCACGATAATTCAAAGACTTTCCACATCATTGACCATAAAAATGGAAATGATTTTCTAGTAGTTTATTTATTGCAACTAACTTTTTAAATAAATTAAATAAATAACAAACAATATATTTAACAAACATTGCCTGATTCATATTTATGTCAATGCATCACATGCTATGCAATAGTTTTCTTCTTGTTCAACATAGAAAGAAATAATAATTAATTTTATTAAATCAATTAATTGATGTTCTTTGTGCAAGAAATGTTTTCTAAAATTAAATAAATCCCATAGGTCACCTACACAATCACTAAAAACATAGTGGACCCTTTAAAAAATGTAAGAGTTAAATGCAATTGCATCATAAAATTGTAAAAACATAACTCTTAACATATTTGATGGCAAATAGAGAAATTTTTCTAAATAATCTTATCATAATACTCAAAATTACATTATTACATTTTTTTTATTTTTGACTCATCACTACAAGAAAATTTATATTTAGCAATGGAACTCATTGCCAATAGATGGGTTTACAAGCTCCAAAAATAATTAGTGATATATTCTAAAATTTGCAATAGCTATTGAAATGTCCATTATTAATTCCATTAGTAATTTTTTAAATGTATTTAATTAAAAAATAAAAAATGTTCTATCATTAAATCAATCAGTACTAATTTAACAATAAACTTAACAATAGAACAAAATTATTTCAAATCATCCATTGTTTTAGTGACTAGTTGGTGCATAAAAATTTGAAATTTTGTGTGGCAAAGTAATAAATTTTTGTGAAATTAGTAATAGATTTAATGAAAGACTTGTTAGAAGTTATCATTAGTTTTATCACTACTTGGAATGCATCATTTCATTAAAGCAAGTTCACAATTTGTAATTTGGAACTTATACCAAACCCCAATGCCAATCCTTCACCTTTCCTTTTTCCCCTTTCCCTTTCCTCTCCTCATTTTTTTCCCTTACACCACAAGCATGATTTTGCCTCCATTGAGCTCATCTACTATCATCATTACTTCCATTTCACCATAAAGCACTCATTTTAATCGATGAGTTTTCCTAAATAGTTAACATTTTGATGCTTTCCCCCTTTTTTTGCTAATTTTAAGGTTTAATTTATTGATTTGTTAGATTTCCTAATTATTTTAACCTTAATTAGAATGATTTAAAGTTAATTATTTTCTAATTAATTGATTTATAAGATTTTGACCTTAATTTTCATGTTGAATTCGTTGCTTCTACTAGTTAATTGATTTCATATTAATTTTGTGTTTATTTTGATTTGTTTCTATCTATGTAATCGAATTAGTTTTTAGGCATTTTTGTTTTTCTTTTGAATGACATTATTATTGTTATTTGCAACATTCCTATGAGTTGAAAAGTGTGTATAAATTCCTACTTACATAGTTCATTTAGTTTGGTCTAGTTCTATATGTCTCAACAAAAAGTGAAGTGAATTTTTTTGTTTACAAAGTTTGGCTCAATTTTTACACAATTTTGTCCATGTAGATAGGTTTTTGTTTATATTTTTTCCTAGCTTAATTTTGTCACAAATGTAACTCCTTTTAAATCCATGAATTGACAATGTTGCCTTTTATAATTTGTTTTCAATGTATTGTTAGTTTTTGGATTTGGATGTTTTAAGTTATCTTTTATTATAGTTACCTTTTATAATTTGAAGATTGAAAAATGTTTTTCTTTTCATAAGACACCTTAGAGTGATTTTGAATTAGTTTTAATTTAGTTGTAGTCTTAGTCTTAATTAACTTAGTTTTACAATAATTTTAGTATTAGTTTTAGTTTTAGGTTAGGCAAGAATTAGAAATTTGAAGTTAATGTTAGAAACTTGGCCTTAGTTTTGAGTTAGGAAAACAATAGGAAATTAAAATTAGTGTATGCATAAATTTAGCTTTAATTAAGTTAGTTTTAGTATTAGTTTTAGTTTTAGCTTAGGAAAAAAATTTAAAATTTAAAATTAATGTTAGATTTAACCTAGTCTTGGTTTTGAGTTAGGAAAACACTAAGAATTTAAAATTAATGTATGCATAAAATTAGTTTTAGTATTATTTTAGTTTTAGGTTAGGAAAGAATAAGAAAATTGAAATTAATTTTAGACTTAACTTGGCTTTAATTTTGAGTTAGGAAAATAATAGGAATTTAAAATTATTATATGGATAAAGTTAATTTTAGTTGAGTTAGTTTTTGTTAGGTTTAGTAGTGACTTTTAGCTTAATTATTTGTATGATTATAGATTAATTTGTATGAGTATAGGTTAATTTGTGTTGTAATAATAAGCTTCATTTGTTGAATATTATAAGGTATTATGTCACCATCATACAGATGTAGATTCACTTCCATATGAAAAGGCCATAGGCTCAACGGTAATAGTGATAGGACCTTGATGACTTTATCATCTTTAACCACTCTAAACACTTCCCTATCAACACCCATAGCACCAACTAGTCCACAAATGCCACGATAACTACCTATATAAAGGTTTTAAAATTTTGTGCTTGCTACTTAAGGCCCTTCCCAACATGCTCCTTAAGGCCTTACTTTAGTTTATTTCTTAAGACCTTGTTCTAGACCTTACCTAGTAAAGTGCTCAGATACAAGACACTCATCCAAGAGGCCATCAGTGTATCCCTAAGGTAGAAACTCGGATATTGGTAGAATTTAAATGCATTTGGAAACCGTCTTGTAAATATTGTTTAACATTTAATAATATGACTATTGTTAGCATCTTGATAAATATCAACTTTGTATTTTACTTTAATGTATTTACTTATATTTGACTATAAGCAAATTACTCTGCAAATCCATGATCCCATTAAGGACATAAGAAAGGTGATATAAGCTCACTTTATAAAGTCAAGCCTTACTTACAATGGCATTTCCTAATACCTTAAAAATGACATATTAAGGGATTGACAAGTAAATTTAGTATTACTATCAGAAGCTTTGTAATTATACTTTAATTTGAAAATTTGCACTTATTTCACTTCAATTATTCAATGTTTGTAATGTTGTGAATTCGGATTATCATATGCAGCGAAATTTTAAAATTTTAATCTGAATTCTACCTAGGATCCATGCAAAAAGCATAAGTCAATGATTAGGGTTTTACCTATTGGGCACTCGTGTTTCTACTGATCAAAACTTGAGAGCGGATGAATCAAACGCCGGCCGGAAGGTACAGCGTCTCTACGGTATCCACATGGAGTGAACAATGACCTCTCACCCTCCACGCGTCTGCTAGGATGCGTTTTTCTCTCTAAGAATTATGATTGGATGTTTTCTGAGTGATTTAGGGTTTATATGGAAGCTTAAAACGTATTTATCAAAGTGCTGCCCTCTAATCCCCTTTTATAGAACTTAGGCAAGCCATAATCCTAGTCCAACTAGGATAATGCTTCTAAAATCTTAATCACACTTAACAACTCATCTTATCCTTATCCTAGAGATAATGGGGAGAGATAGGACTTATTTATTAATTATCTAATATTAGATAATGATATTATCTCATAATATAAATATCTTAATATTAGATAATTGTATATAGTTATCAAATATCAAAATAATATTATCTCATAATATATTTATCTAATATCTGATAAGATAATTATTTGATATTACTTTAATATCAAATAATATCTCATAATATATATATATAATGTGAATTTATTATTCTTAATAATATATATGCACGAAAATAAGTCCAATTAATTGGATATTAATATAATTAAAGTCCAATTAATTATTGTCTTATTCCTACTCCTTTTGTGTGACCTTGTAGGTTCTTACTACGTTGACAATAACTCATTTATTGAGCCATAGACAGTAAGCGGTATCTAGCAATACATTACTGCCACTCAAGTAGTAAGAATGTCTGTGATTCGACATCCACCTAATACATGATCAACGTTTTACATCATAACCCTTTTGTAATAATATCCAAATTGAACTAGAGGCATGGAATGTGTCATCCTCGTAAATGTTCAATTTATATTTCTTGATACTGAGTAGACTTAAAATAAATAATTAATATCACATATTAATTCAATTGAGCATGGCCATGCATTTCTAAGTCTCACTGAATCAAGGGGCCCAAGGATATTTCTCTTTTATACAAGAGTAACAAAATCCCATCTACATCACTCACTTCCCTCTGCATGATTTATGACACACCCAATCAATGCTCTACTTGTCATCCTGATTAAAGGTGACATAGGACAATATTAAAGTGAGTAATTCCTCATGTAGGGAACCGTAGTAACTTCAGGTCAAATGTTTATGTGTATTTGTGATCATATGAGAATAATTTATGACACGTTTATTCATGCAACATTCTCATAGTGGGTCAGTCCAGTACATTGTTCACTAGCAATGTACTCATGTATTGACTTGATATCACATATCCATGATTCGTAATCATCAATCACTATACATGCTAGTCTCGATGTATTATTACTATCCTTTTCGTAATAATACTTGACTAGGGGCATTTTAGGAATAGCAAAGCTATTCCAAGGATAATTATTATATTAAGTTATAAATTGCGCATAATAATAATAAAATAAAATATAATAATTAAATTGCCTAAAATAAAATATAATACATTGTGTATAACTTCAATCATCTTATATGATTAGTTCTAGGACACACACCAACAATCTTCCACTTGGACTAGAGCTAATCACTCATGTATCTAATACCAAGTGACATAGTATGACCATCATGCTTTTTCTGCGCTAAAGGCTTTGTCAGTGGGTCGGCGATATTATCATCTGTTGGTACTTTGCATATCTTCACATCTCCTCTATCGATGATTTCTCAAATGAGATGGAAGCGCCTAAGTATATGTTTGGATCGCTGGTGAGATATGGGTTCCTTGGCTTGTACAATGGCTTCATTGTTGTCACAATAGAGATCCACTGGGTTTGCAATGCTAGGAACAACGCCAAGTTCAGTAATGAACTTTTTGATCCAAACAGCCTCTTTTGACGCATCATATGCAGCAATATACTCAGCCTCTGTAATAGAGTCGGCCACTGTTTCCTGCTTTGAACTCTTCCAGTATACAACACCACCATTCAGGCTAAATACATAACCTGACTGCGATCTAAAATCATCCTTGTCGGATTGGAAACTGGCATCAGTGTAACCTTTTACAATAAGTTTTTCCTCTCCTCCATAAATTAAGAATGAATCCTTAGACCTTCTTAAGTACTTAAGGATATTCTTAATGGCAGTCCAGTGAGGTTCACCTGGATTTGACTAGTACCTGCTCGTCATGCTTAAAGCATACGAGACATCAGAACGAGTACATATCATGACATACATGATATATCCAATTGCTGACGCATATGGTATCTTATTCATGCGGTCCTTCTCATCTTGTGTCGAAGGACACTGAGTTTTGGACAAATTTATGCCATGTGACATAGGAAAAAATCCTCTTTTAGATTCTTGCATGTTAAACCGTTTTAATATTTTATCTATGTATGTACTCTGACTTAGGCCAAGCAATTTTCTTAATCTATTTCTATAGATCTTAATACCTAATATATAGGCAGCTTCGCCTAAGTCTTTCATCGAGAAACAATTCCCTAACCAAGTCTTTACTGTTTGCAGTGTAGGGATATCATTTTCGATGAGTAGTATGTCATCCACATGCAATACAAGGAAAATAATTGTGCTCCCACTAACCTTTTTGTAAACACAAGATTCATCTTCATTTTTTATGAAACCAAATTCTTTGATTGCCTCATGAAAACAAAGATTCCAACTCCGTGAAGCTTGCTTTAATCCATAAATGGATCGTTGTAGCTTACATACCTTTCCAGCAGTTTCAGGAATGACAAAACCCTCGGGTTGTGTCATGTACACATCCTCGAGGAGCTTTCCATTAAGAAAAGCAGTTTTGACATCCATCTGCCAGATTTCGTAATCATAAAAAGCTACAATAGCAAGCAAAATCCGGATGGATTTAAGCATGGCAACTGGGGAATAGGTCTCATCATAGTCTATACCATGAACTTGCCTATAACATTTTGCGACTAATCGTCCCTTAAAGGTTTGCACATTACCATCCATGTCAGTTTTCTTCTTGAAAACCCATTTGCACCCAATGGGTTTTACCCCTTCAGGTGGATCAACCAAAGTCCATACTTGGTTAGTATACATGGAATCCATCTCAGATTTCATGGCCTCAAGCCACTTCTCAGAGTCTGGCCCTTTTATAGCTTCTTGGTAAGTTGTAGGCTCATCTTGATCCATGAGCAAAACATCGCCATTTTGAGTTACAAGAAATCCATATCTCTTGGGCTCATGGCGTATCCTACTAGACTTACGTGGGCCTTGTGTTACTTGAGCTAGTTCCTGACCCACAACATCTTGTGGTCCTTTTCCAGGCTCTATTATAGGTTCAGTGTTACTTTGTGAGTCTCGCACTTCTTCGATTTCTACTTTTCTCCCACGATTTTTCTTAGAGATAAATTCTCTTTCCAGAAAAACACCAGTTCGTGCGACAAACACTTTGCCTTCACTAGGATTATAGAAATAGTATCCCTTAGTTTCCTTAGGATACCCTACAAAGTAGCATTTGTCCGATTTGGGTCCAAGCTTATCAGAAACTTGACATTTTACATAGGCCTTGCAACCCCAAATCTTCATAAAAGACAAGCTGGGACGTTTCCCAATCCATATCTCATATGGAGTCTTTTGAACCGTTTTAGAGGGAACACGGTTGAGCGTAAAAGCAGCTGTCTCTAGAGAATGCCCCCAAAAGAAAATTGGAAGATCTATATGACTCATCATAGATCGTACCATGTCTAACAAGGTCGGATTCCTCCTTTCTGAAACACCATTCCATTGTGGCGTTCCAGGTGGAGTGAGTTGTGATACTATACCACATTCCTTTAGATAGTCATCAAATTCTTGGCTTAAGTATTCTCCACCTCGATCTGATCGAAGTGTTTTAATACTTTTACCAAGTTGGTTTTGCACTTCATTCTTGAATTCCTTGAACTTTTCAAAGGATTCTGATTTGTGTTTCATAAGATACACATATCCATATCTACTGAAATAATCAGTAAATGTAATGAAGTACTGAAAACCTCCTCTAGCAGGTGAACTAATAGGCCCACATACATCAGTATGTATGAGACTCAATAGATCATTAGCCCTTTCACTATGTCCAGTGAATGGTGTTTTAGTCATTTTTCCTAGCAAACAAGATTCGCATATTTCATATGATTCAAAATCAAATGAATCCAAGAATCCATCCTTATGAAGCTTGGATATGCGCTTCTCATTTATATGGCCCAAACGACAATGCTAGAGATAGGTTGGATTTAAATCATTTGATTTAAATCGCTTAGTGTTTATGTTATAGACAGGCATTTCAAGATCAAGAATATAGAGCCCATTGAACATTTGTGCACTACAGTAAAACATTTCATTTAAATAAACTAAATAACTTTTGTCCTTTATTATAAATGAAAAACCTTTCTTGTCCAAACAAGAAACAGAAATAATATTCTTGCTGATAGCAAGCACAAAATAACAATCCTCTAATTCTATTACTAAACCAGAAGGTAAAGATAGATAATATGTCCCTACAGCTAGCGCAACAACTCTTGCTCCATTGCCAACTCGTAGGTCCACTTCGCCTTTAGCTAGAGTCCTACTCCTTTGTAGTTCCTGCACATTTGTATAAATGTGAGAACCGCATCCGGTATCTAATACCCAAGATGTAGAAGTTGAAACATTAATTTCTATAACATAGATACCTGAAGTGGAAGTCTCACTTCCCTTCTTCTTTTTCAGATCTTCCAGATAGACCTTGCAGTTTCTTTTCCAATGTCCGGTTTGACCGCAATGGAAGCATGTCCTTTCCTTAGCCACACCCCCTTTTAGTTTCAGTGCAGAGGATTTAGACTTGGGCTTGCCTTTGGATTTGGAATCCTTCTTGTTTTTGCCCTTGCCTTTTCCTTTTCCTTTGCCCTTTTGAACCATCATTATGGTATTAGGCTTAGTCTTTTGCAAATTTTGTTTAGCAGTTCTTAACATGCTTAACAATTCTGGCAATGGTTTGTCAATTTCATTCATGTTGTAATTCATGATAAATTGACTATAACTCTGTGGCAACGATTGCAGAATTAAGTCAGTGGCTAACTCTTGACCTAGTAGAGCACCCAATCTCTCAAGGTTCTCAACATACCCAATCATTTTGAGTACATGAGGCCCAACAGGGTTTCCTTCTGCCAGTTTGCACTGAAACAAGGCTTTTGTCACCTCAAACCTCTCATGCCAAGCTTGGCCTTCATAAAGCTTCTTAAGATGCTCAAGCATGTCATAAGCTTCCATGTTCTCATGTTGCTTCTAAAGCTCAGAGTCCATGGTAGCCAACATGAGACAACCGACATCTAATGCGTCATCATGATGCTTCTTATAAGCATCCTTTTGAGCTCGAGGGACAGTAGCTTCAAGTTCTTGAGGAACAGGTCCCTCTAGGATATACATTTTGCGCTCATGTTTGAGGAATATCCTTAAATTCGAGTACCAGTCCAGGAAGTTTGTTCCATTCAGTTTGTCCTTCTCAAGGACCGATCGCAGTGATAAGTTATTTGATGTATTAGCCATTGGTTATCTATGATAGAAATATGCAAAGTAAGTATTAAATTTAAAATATTTAATAAGGTCTTTTATTAAATGTACCTCCCACTATTTCATTCAAATTAATAGCCCTCATTATTAATTCGGAAAGTCATATTGTTTAAGCTTTCTAGTGGGCCAAGATCCATATTTCACCAAGCCTTAAGTTAGCTTTGGCTAATCACTTAAAACTTAGTTATTTAGGTAAGCAACACTTGTCAATTGTATCATATACAACTCTTGGATAATTGGGTGAACAACATTTGTCCTAGTCCATCTTATGAACTAAAGCCCAACTCTATGCCTCTAGGTCTCAATCCTATTGAGATATCCTAGTTAAGTCGGACCCAATATTTGACATTCGGATATCACTATTATCCAGTCGCATCTCACCAAGATAAATGAGGTACCTTGCTTTGGCAAACCTACCTTATGTCGATCGAGGCCTTGATGAGTGCCAAACATTGGAAGGCATCATTAATTATTACTGACTTAATATTTTGGATGAGGAATTTCAACTTAATTATTATCAGATCTCACCATAACTAGCCTATTCATTCATGCAATATATCTAGCATATCTCATATATCATATAAAGTAAATGAATAAAATAGACTACCATATATCATATATCATGCAATGAATAGAACTATCACATAGTAGGAACACATTCTATCACATAATAAATGCATGCTCATCAATATCATCACATAATAAAGAAATCAAAATGTCGCATAGTATGGCCTAAAATTCTATTTTCTAATGACATTCCTAACTAACTCCTTAGCTTCTTCTTGTCTCATAGCTCCTTAGCTTCTCCTTGTTCCAAGCAAGGAATACTCCATTACAATTACAAATTTACAATAGAAACCTCGAGTTACATTCGGGGGGAATTGAGATGAGAAGAGAATATACATTAAAGAAATAGAGGAAGACACGACACGCAGGTCGTATTTTAAAATCCATCCATTAAAAACTCCAAGGGCCATACTATGCAACACATTCATGCATCATATGTAAGAATTGCTAAGAAATATATGTAACCAAGATAAAGAGGATGATTGACATATATATTTCATAACATATTCATCATAAAAAATCATGTTTTAAAACAGCGCCTTAAGAACAAAAATAATTTTTGAACGCTACGCAGAGTTAGCACGGCGGTCCTGCTAGCCGGTTAGCGGGCGGGGGTCAAGGGGGCAGCGCTAACAATTGAATACATCTGACATTCAAATTTTAATTCATTTTACCAACAATTGACACACCCCAAGTCGAACAATTCGACTATATGATTGACATTCAAATCATAGACCAGATTGAATTAATGCATACATATACCTCATAGACCAGATTCAACTTAACGAATTTAAACAAGTCTTTACAGATTTAGAATTAATCACATTAATTCTGTGCTAACTAGGTTATATGCTATTAAACGCAGAGAACATCACATATTCAGAATAGAATCATGGGTTTATCATTTGAAAATCTCAGAATTACGCATATATAAAGCAGAAAAATGCATAATCATATTCATACAATTAATCTTATCAATTGATAATCTGATTCAAAATTCAAATCATATATATCATATATATATTTACGAAATCAGAATCATACACGAGTTTGCATATATCTCATATATATCTAGTTTAGACAGAAACTAATTTGATATTAATTTATCACATAAACATTCATCAAAACGTGTAACTTCTGATTTAAACCGAAATAGATTTGATATGTATTTATCATATAAATATTCATCAAAGATGGTAAAACACATAATCAAAACTATATTTTTGCAAGAAGCTCTGATACCACTGTTGTGAATTCGGATTATCATATGCAGCGAAATTTTAAAATTTTGATCCGAATTCTACCTAGGATCCATGCAAAAAGCATAAGTCAATGATTAGGGTTTTACCTATTGGGCACTCGTGTTTCTACTGATCAAAACTTGAGAACGGATGAATCAAACGCCGGTCGGAAGGTACAGCGTCTCTACGGTATCCACATGGAGTGAACAATGACCTCTCACCCTCCACGCGTCTGCTAGGATGCCTTTTTCTCTCTAAGAATTAGGATTGGATGTTTTCTGAGTGATTTAGGGTTTATATGGAAGCTTAAAACGTATTTATCAAAGTGCTGCCCTCTAATCCCCTTTTATAGAACTTAGGCAAGTCATAATCCTAGTCCAACTAGGATAATGCTTCTAAAATCTTAATCACACTTAACAACTCATCTTATCCTTATCCTAGAGATAATGGGGAGAGATAGGACTTATTTATTAATTATCTAATATTAGATAATGATATTATCTCATAATATAAATATTTTAATATTAGATAATTGTATATAGTTATCAAATATCAAAATAATATTATCTCATAATATATTTATCTAATATCTGATAAGATAATTATTTGATATTACTTTAATATCAAATAATATCTCATAATATATATATATAATGTGAATTTATTATTCTTAATAATATATATGCACGAAAATAAGTCCAATTAATTGGATATTAATATAATTAAAGTCCAATTAATTATTGTCTTATTCCTATTCCTTTTGTGTGACCCTGTAGGTTCTTACTACGTTGACAATAACTCATTTATTGAGCCATAGACAGTAAGCGGTATCTAGCAATACATTACTGCCACTCAAGTAGTAAGAATGTCTGTGATTCGACATCCACCTAATACATGATCAACGTTTTACATCATAACCCTTTTGTAATAATATCCAAATTGAACTAGAGGCATGGAATGTGTCATCCTCGTAAATGTTCAATTTATATTTCTTGATACTGAGTAGACTTAAAATAAATAATTAATATCACATATTAATTCGGCCATGCATTTCTAAGTCTTACTGAATCAAGGGGCCCAAGGATATTTCTCTTTTATACAAGAATAACAAAATCCCATCTACATCACTCACTTCCCTCTGCATGATTTATGACACACCCAATCAATGCTCTACTTGTCATCCTGATTAAAGGTGACATAGGACAATATTAAAGTGAGTAATTCCTCATGTAGGGAACTGTAGTAACTTCAGGTCAAAGGTTTATGTGTATTTGTGATCATATGAGAATAATTTATGACACGTTTATCCATGCAACATTCTCATAGTGGGTCAGTCCAGTACATTGTTCACTAGCAATGTACTCATGTATTGACTTGATATCATATGTCCATGATTCGTAATCATCAGTCACTATACATGCTAGTCTCGATGTATTATTACTATCCTTTTCGTAATAATACTTGACTAGGGGCATTTTAGGAATAGCTAAGGATAATTATTATATTAAGTTATAAATTGCGCATAATAATAATAAAATAAAATATAATAATTAAATTGCCTAAAATAAAATATAATACATTGTGTATAACTTCAATCATCTTATATGATTGGTTCTAGGACACACACCAACATGTAAGACATGTATAAGTAGCAATCCAAGGCCATGTACATAATAAAGAAAAGTATTGCTTACAACATGATGAATTATAATGAGTATGATGGATTGGATAGGGAAGGGCTTACTAAAAAAGCTTAAGTAGAAGCTTGACCACATTTTTTATGAACTCAAGAAGAAGGAGATTGAAGATGTCAACTTTACAAAACAATAAAAAGTCAATAAAAAAGGCATCTACTAATGGAAGAAGCTTGCACACTAGCAATTCTATATATATATATGAGTATAAAAGGAAGATGGTGAGTTTTATTTTAAGTTAAGTTTAGCATTGTTTCATTCTATAATTTTTATTCTATATATAAATTTTTAAGCAGTTAACCTCGACCAAATGCTTATCAATCTAGAGGTGGTCCTATGCACTCATACTTATAGGTCAGGAAAGCATCCAAGAATTGTAAAAAAGATATTAGATAGGACCTGAGAAAGATTTAATTATTGTTTATGATATGCATTATATTATATGTAGTTTATTTAAAGTGTTTAACCTTTAAATTTAATTTTGAAAGACAAGCATTCTAAAAAGCTAGAGAAGCACTTTCTCAAGCATGAATTGAGGATGGTAAAGGTAGCTCCACATAGGTCGATGAGACCTCATTACGGATGGAGGTAATTGGTGACTAGAATGAAAAAAGGTATATTTTTGGCATAAGGTTAAAGGGGCATAAGATTATTAGGCCTTCTTCCACTACAACTAGTTTATCTTCATAGCACAAGTTACAAAAGCTTTAAAGCACTATCGAGCAACAAAATGTGTAGCTTATAGTGAATAAGAAAGAATGATAGTCCAAAAGCAACAACTTACTTCTTAGTAGATAATGATTGAATAGCATGCTTAACTTCAGAGCATTATTCTAGAGGTTGCAAATACCACCCAACATTTCACTAAATGATAAGTCATTGACTAACTAAAGAGGTGAGCTCCATAAAGACAATCAATAAAGAGATGTTAAGAGCTAGCTTCCTAGGTCTAAGGTTTTGTTTACATACACACACACACACACATATTGGATATGATTATTTTTGTATATTAAATTTCGTTAATTTTACTATTACAGAAGTAATGATTTATGCCAATCAATAAATGTCAGTTAAAATAAAATTGATGTTTATTTTGACATGATGATATTTTTAAAATTATATAAAAACTTAAGATAATAGATAAGAATATAATCAATGACTAAAGTTTGCATGAAAACTTAGAATATTGAATTTTAGCTTAACCATCATCATCTAAAAGTCATTCTAAAAGTCCTATTGAAAATTACAAATGTATAGAATGTTGATTTTAGTTAAAAACCATCATTTAAAAGGTATTTCAAGGGTCTTATTAGAAATTACAAAAATATAATACATCAATTTTATTTAACAATTGTTATCTAAAAGGAATTTTAAAAGTCTCATTAGAAATCGTAAAAGCATAAGACATTAATTTTATTTAATAATCAATGTCTATTATTTTCTTATAAATCTTCACTCTAACTCTCTTTTCATATGAATCTCTTCTAATATCTCACTTTCCAATATTCTCTCAATATTTATCTAGTGATTGACCACTTTTATTATTAGAATATCCAATATAATTTTGTGATTGATGTGAAGAAAGCAAGAAATAAACTAGAATTTGCATCAAGTATAATGATTTTGATACATAATATGTCTATTGCTTTCTCACTCCACTTTCATGAGAAAGTGTGCAATGAAGAATATTAACTTTTGGCTCTCTCTTATTGTATACTTTCTCATTTCCTATGGAGTAAAAATAGAATGGAAGAATTGACAAATGATATGTGGATATAACGAGAGTACCTTAACCTTTAGTTCTTTCCTATTATATATTCTTTGAATTTCTATGGAGTAAAAGTGGAATGGAAGAGTAGATGAATGATAATTTGATATGTGGTTTTCCTGTATTCTCACTCTAATTTTATATCCTCAAAGTATATAAATTGGAGAAATTTAAGTAACAATACTGGAGTCATTACTATAAAAAAGTTAATTAATGTTAGCTATTTAATGAATTCAACATCAGTTTTGGACCATCATTTATCAAGCATCATAGTAATACTTTATGTTGTTAGTACAAAACCATTGTGAAAAATAAATATTAAGTCAATTCCTATAATAAATAAATTATCATCATTTCTTGTAAGTTATGCAATTTGATAACCAATCACATTTAAATACATTGATTTTTGTTAATTAACCATCATTAAAAATGAAATTTAATGTTAGCTTATTTTAACCATTGACATGGAATATATTATATACCATATTGATGATTTATATAATTGACATTATATTACTTTCCACTATAAAAAAAAATAAAAAAAACTTTCCCTGCATTCTCTTCATTCCATACAGTGTTTCAATTTACTTCCTACTATACTATTTCCAACCTAAATTACATTTAAAACTAACAAAAGCACAAAACTCTAGCATTTTCATACAATTTGAATATACAGGATTAAGAAGAAAATGCAAGGGAAGTAGTGATTGGCATATAATTTGTACCTAATGATTTGAACTACTAACTAGCATATGTTCAAAGCATTTTCAAACTATAAAGGAACAAATTAAGCAAATAAAAATTTGACTATTGCAATAATTACAAACAAAAAATTTATCATTATAAAAGAAAAATTAATTCCTAATTTATCATAAATACCCCTATTCTTTAGATTTTCCGCATGCTAACCAAACCAACATCTACATTGTAATTTCAATGTATTTAAAGTAAAAAATTTGAAAATGGTGAAAGATTACCTTAATCAAAGATCGATGTTCTGTTGCATGTACCTATTGCTTAATATATGAAGTTAACACTTACTAGAAAATCACTATTCAATCCAGTAATCACAAATATTCATGAAAATTTCATATACGATGTTATACAAAATATCAAAGAAAATGAATGAAATTAAGTTTCTTATCTATGCAAACTTGCAAAAGCTATATCAATGTAAAAGGCAATAAAATATGGTTGATTATAAAATCTCTTCTAAATCGTAAGAACAAACATAAAATATAAAACAAATTTTTACATTTATATTTTTCACTTTTCCAGTAAGTGCTAGATCTTAACAAAGCTTTAGTCGTACAAAATAATTTGAGAACACAAATACAACACTAAAGAGAAGCATCTTTAGGTTTATCAAAAAGCATACCTTGTTAAAGAGAGAGTCATTCAAGGCTTTGCAATGAAATTTGCAAATAACGCTATGACTTTACTCTTTTTATTTTTATCACACAATTTTTTTTTTTTTTGCTATGTTTAAAGTTTACAAGTTGGTTACTAATTAAAAACCAATGTTTATAGCAAAATGACATTGATCAACTAAATAATTTTAAATGTTGGTTTTAAATAACAACTGACATCATAAACCAAAATATTTTATTTTTCCATTGTGTTTTAAATAAAAATTTTATAATTTTACAAATTAGTGGCATTAAAATTATTTTTTCCATTATAATATTTTTCTTATACAATTAAATAGATACAAATAGTAATAGATTGAACGATCTTACAAATAAGAAACTATAATTTATAGAGAAATCAAAGTTTTAGTTAAGGTTAATTATAAGAAATAAATAATGTAATAACAAATAAGAAACTATAAACTATAAATTTTCACTTAAAACATTGTTGCACAAGCACAAAAGGATGTAAAGTGCAATAATTCTTCTTGTAATCCCTTATAAATGCTTAAGTTAAAGGATACAAATGGTTACAAACTATTGATAAATTATAATGAGAAAAAAAATATCACTATTCATACATTGAGCTCAAGCTTACCAATGCAAGAACGAATATATTATTTTTTCTTATAACAATTTGTTATCACTTTGCAACATATCTTTGCATTTTCTCCATAATTTTACTTCTTAAGATAGAGGATGAATAGCAAAGATGTCTTTAAAAGGTGTGATAATTGTAAACTAATGATCAACTATCTTAAGAAGAAGTAATGTATCCACTTTTGCAATGAATTCAAAGTCAAGCCTTCCCTAATGTAAGAATAGTCATACTACTTCTTATCCTACAATTTCTAATTGGTTTGCACATCATCATTAAGGTTTTGCTTAAATGTTTCAAAAAGAAAGAAAAAGTGAAATTTATAAGCACAATATAGATATTTTGACATTGATCATTAAAAAATGAAAATAAATTTATTACATATGATTTACTTCATTAAGATTAATTGTTGATATACTATCAAATGTCATAATTTTTTTGGTAATTTTTTGAAACACGCCACATTGTTAAGCTTATTATTTGTGATATATGTTTTCATCTCCTAATACGATACACCACATTAATGCCATCATTAGTGTATTAGTAAATATTTATCATAGGTTGACAAATATTTATTACATGTTATTGCTGTTATGGAAAAGTTAGACATTGGTAATAATGAAAAATCACCATCATATATGAACCAAACTATGCCAATTTAATACATAATTGATATTGTTTATAATTTTTTTCTTTTTTTAACAACTTTTGACATTTTTTACAACTTCTTTATTCTAACACTTTTTTACAACAACTTTGAAGAAAAGTAATGGTCAAGCAGGTTTTCTTATTGATAAATCAAGTTATGACAATACCAAATCCAAATATGAATCTCATCTAAATATTTTACTGAAGTTATTTATAACATTAGTTCCTACTCAGGCTACAATACCTATTAAAGTTACCATGGTAAATTAAAGTTTATTCATTAATAGATTTATAAGGATTAGGAGATTGATCCTCATAATCTAATCTATCAATAAAAAAAACTAAGGTTTTCTCTCTTAAAGAAATGATAGTCATTATTTTCATAGTATCATCAAAGCACTTCTTAATATCCAATGGCAACCATCTTATGGTCATTATCAGCAAACCCTCATAGAAATATTGGCAATTTCTTACAAATAGTACTTTTAGATTCACTTTATTAAGTTAGCAATATAGAAAAAAGAAAAGGTAAAAAAAAAAAGATGACAGCAAAAGAGCAATGACTTGTATCTCAATAGTTGATGATCAAGTAGCATCAATCATGTAATGTCTTCTTATGCTATCACTGTATGGAGTGAAAACCTAAATAAAATGTGAAGTTAAAGAGAAACTTTATAAGTAAAGAACTTACATAATAAATGAACTGAAAGAAAAAATTTTATAACCAAGGGAACAATTATAGACATTAGTTATTTAATAAGAACTGAAATATAAATATTAAATGTGTCATATAGTGAATGCCTTTCAACAATGCTTATAGGAAACCAATGTGATAAAGCCTATCCAAAATAATCTACTTAAGAGATAGATGAAATATAAAGAAACCTATAAGTTACACAAACTAGATGAAAGGTTTACACTATTTTAAGATATTAATTTTTTCAAGTTTAAAGAAAAAGAATGTTAGTTTTATTAATAAAGAATGTTTATTTAATTTTAATTGTTAAATATAATAAATTTATAATAAGTTATATATTCTTTTGCATATTTTTCTTACAATGATATAAATATCAATACATTGAATATAAGTATACAAAAATATGAGAAAATGCATTAATAAAAGAAAATTTATTCTACAAATTTTCTCATTCTATATTTCGTCATTACATTAACAAATGCAAATTTACATTAAAAAAAGAAAATTTTAGTTTTCCACTCTTATTACCAATCTTTATGTTATTCTTGTAAGTATTATTCAAAAATCATAAAATTTCAATATTGGTAAATTATAGATTTAAGTAATAAATTTGCCTTTATTACCACTGCTAAGGTATATATGAGGAGGAGAAAATATATTTAAATGATATTAATCATATATTATAATGTCTCTAGAGGAGTAAGATGAACTGATGGGGGAGTTCTCTTCCTCCACCTCAAATACACATTAATGTTAGATAATAAAGGTTAAGACATCATCTATATGTTTTGAAATGGAAAGTGGTCATGAAATATATAGACAATAATTGGTTATACGCTTGCTTGATAATAGTTACATTACCCAAGAAGACTTTTAAAAAGTCTCTACATATTAGTTAATAACAAAATTAACACAAATATTTTCATCTTCCTATTTAACCTATGAAATGTATTTTAGACAATGGTTTCTAATTTAACCATCATTTTAAATTTCCATTTAAATTTCAAAAATACCACCACATAACTATAGATGCCAATTTTTCTATAACCATTGAATTATTTTTTTAATAATTTCAAAAATAACACCATATTTATATAGCATTGATTTAACTAATGACCAATGTTTATCGATCAACATAGAATCGCAATTTTGCAGTAGTAAGTTTGCATATAAAATGAAGATTTTTGTGTATTCATATAGATGTGTAATTTTTATTTATTAATGATTTAGTGCAACTATTTTGTATAAATTTGCAAAGATGTTGTTTCTCTTTATTCATCTATTTGTACTTTTGTTATGAATAAAGCAATGATAATTAAAATTGTATAAATTTATAAAATTATTTCTCTTTATATATTTATATGTTGTTTTACCCTAAAATTTTATAATAAGAATTTGGATTATATAGATTAACAAAAAGAAGACATATCAAAATAAATATAATATTCTATATTAAATTGGTTTAAAAATAACCTTCATTTTATATTCAATTTTTTACATAACAAAAATCTATAATAATTAAAAATCCTCTATTAAGGAAATGGCAAACATAAAAACATTGGTTTTAAAATTAACTAACATCTAATATGATAGCATTTATTCAAAATGTAAGGACCTCTAAATGAATATCATTTATGAAGAAATTTAAATAAATGAAATTGAAAATGTCTAAATGAATAATATTATGAAAAAGTCTAGAAGAATGGAACTAAATATGATTACATTAATGAAATTTAAGAAAAACTTACAACATCAATTTCTTATGATAATTGTCATATAAGTTCATTTCAATCATCATGATAATTTATTAACAAAAAATTACAACATTGGTTTTTTGTGGTAGCCATCATGTAAGTCCATTTCAATCATCATGATAGTTTTTTAATAGCTTACACTTTGTTTTAATATTTAATCAATGTCTTAAGTCATTGCAATAGTACATATGGCCAAACTTATGATGTTAATTATAAATTAATAATCAACATTTAATTATTTTGCTTTTTACCTATAAATAAGACTCTCCCTAAGAACAAATTAGTAATTTTTTAAAATAGATCTCCTTTCACCCAAATGAGAACTTTTAAGTTAGGGTTGTAAATTTTGGCATTCGATATTACCATGGCTATTTGGAAGGTCCAAGGCACTTTCAAAGTTTCTTACAAGATTTTGTACCCACACTTTAAAAGGAAACTTAAAAGATTCTTGAATTTTCTCAATAACCTAGGTAATGTTAATACTATGATCTATATCCTTAATCTCAAAAAGCCTTCTCTATTGATAGATTCAAAAACCAATTCTTTTCAAAGGTCATCAAATCAATCAAAGTTCCTTCTAACAACTTGCATATATACTTTAGCCTTAAACATAGGAATTTTACAAAGTATTTAAAAGGATTTTGGACAAGAATTCTTCCAAGGTTTTTTTAAAAAATGCTTATGTTTATTGTTGAACTGTAGATATCAGTCCTTAGAAGAAACTTTGGAAGATTCTAATTCTTTTTCAATATTGAATATTACAAGCTACTCTTTTCATCTCAAACTCAAAAGCTATCTCTTATGGTCGTGAGTATCATATTAAATCACAATTATTTTCTCCACTTAAATAAATGGTCATGAGTATAAGATATTTGTAGTTTGATATGATTGCTATGATCATAAAATTCAAAGCATTTCTAATTATGCAGCATTGATGGCATATGTTGTTTGCATATTCCTTGTGTACTTGATTACTTCATTTGCTATAAGCCTTTGACAGTCTTTATGTTTCAATGCAAGAATTGATATGTGTTGTATCAAACTTTAATACATGTAGGTAACATTTGGTTAATGAGATTTTACATTCCTAGGAAAGTGTACATTCCCGGGAATGTGATTCTTAGAAATTTAATTAATGGGAATGTAACACTCCTATGTTTAGTTCACTATAAATTTTTTTGGAAATATTTTAATATCACATTCTCATTCCATGGAAATTTGAGATACCTACCTCCTCCCATGAGAATATTTTGAGAGAATGTTAGGTAAAAAAGATTTTTGAGAATATGACATTCCCAAATATTTTTTTTAAACCTTGAACCAAACATGAGAATGTAATATTCCCTTAAAATATTCCATGAACCAAACGCTACTATAAAGTAAGAAGAATAGCCATTTTTGCATTGAAAAATAGGAATTCTCATAGGCTCACAACAAACAATCAAACACCTCAAGGTCAATAGGTATAAAATTGATAGAAACAATCATTTCAAAATGCCATGTATGTTTATTGTAAATGGAAAGTTTGTTATTCATTATAAATAACGATTTTTTCATTATGTATATATTCATGTAATAATATGAAAATAAATAAAATGGAAGAATTTATTTTTATAATAAATTGTCTTCTTTCTTATTTATTTCATTTACATTTAATTTATTGTTATTCTATTAATTATATAATAAAATTGTTGTAATACATAAAAGAATTTTAATGCTACTAATATCACTTAAAGTAAGTTATGTTTTAAATACTGGTTTTGATATATGTGTGTGCGATGTATATATAAATTGTAAATTTTAATGCATATAATGTGTATAATTGAATTAGTTTTATTCTTATCTATATGTTTGTTTTATTCTAATTTATATGTTTGTTGTATCTGACCATTCTAGAATGATTTTGAAAAGGTTTTAGAATTGTTTTGAAATTAATTATGAAAAAAGTTGTCAAAGTAAAAAAGAAAAGAAATCTATTTTTTAATAAAATACATTCATTTATATGATGTCAATTTTTTTTAGGAACTAATATTAAATATTACTTAATAGGATTATGTCGTTGTATTAAAGATAATAATATTTTTTTCAAACTAACATGTAATATTATTTTTAAACATTAATTTTTTGTAATAACTAATATGGAAACTTAAGCGACAAGCATAAATTGAAAATGAAAAGGTTAAAGAATGGTACAAGTTGAAAATAAAAAAAGCGAAGTACGATATCATTTGTAAATTTCATTCCAAAACTTTTTCAATCTTAAAATGATTATCTTTCTAACGAGCTATGCTCTCCTTCCAACTTTAAGATAATTCTCTTTAATTTTTTTTTATTTTTAGCCACTAATTATTTGGCAAGAGTGGAGCTTAATTAGCTTATGACTAAATATGTGAAATTTAGTACTCATTAAAAAAGCATAGAATATAAACATGAGGATTTTTTCCCTTTTATGTTTGTTTATGCTATTTAGTTTTCGGTTTTCTATTCGATCCTGTTTTGTTGGCTATAATTTTAATGCAACTTTTACAAGTCTACAAAAATAAGAAATTTGATTTCATTCATCTTCTTTAACATTCTATCATGTTTTTTTACTATTTATTCATATGAAAATGTGTAATATATTAATTTTTCATGAATGCTCATTATGTATGCAGGTATCATATTAAAAAGATTTTTTTAGGGAGCGCAAACCTCAAGACAAATTTAGTGAAGCACCTATCTCTTATTATGATATTGTATTATTTTTAATAGATTATTATTTAATTTATTCTTTAAAGTTATTTAAATTGGGATCTTCTAGAGTAATAAGAAATGTTAGTTTTTTTATATTTGGTTAAGAATACAAAAGAAATAGAAAAGATGAGATAATCAGGAATAAACATGTGAAATAATTAAGCTCAAAGCCTATAGACAATGTGGGCAACCCACGGGCACGAGGCGAGCTAGACTCCTTACATTAGAACTTGCATTTTTTGCAAGTTAATGCGAGCAAAACCACGCAAGTATAAGTTTGTTTGAGGGCCTAAGAATTTTTTTTAATTAACATTTTTTATAATACTTTAAGCATTTGAGGAATTTTTTAGTCTAACTCAATTTCTAATATGTTAATATATTTTTTTGGCCTTATTTAACTAACACATTATATGAAATAAAAAATTTTAATTGTCTAATTATAATTTTAAAAAAATTAGATTTTTTTCTAATGTAACCTAATCCAATAATATCCCTTAAAAGTGTTTTTCTTTGTCTATATCTAAGGTTCAATCTTTGATCCTTGCAAGTATGTATTTAGTGATATAATTAATCTTAATAGTAAAATAAAACAAAATATGTTACAATTTGCCTAGGAGTACCAAGAGCATGAAAATTTTTCTTCGCATTTCTTGTAAGCTTATAAAGGCAAGCCCGTATAGGCATTGCGTGCCTTGCACTACCTACCCCATTTTATATGCCTAATGAGGAACATGAGAATGAGATTAAGGTTTAGAAGGAGTGAGAAACTAAGGGTAGAGGTTTGGGTGGGTGGGGTTAGTGGGACATATTACATTGGTTATTTAAATTAATCAAAGTGGTCTTATGAAAATTAGATGTCATTTTTTTGAAAGAAAACAACATTTAATGTTATTTCATGCAAATATAAATGACATCAATTTTTTGCAAATAAAAATAAATGTTATTGTTGTATTTTATGATAGTTTACAAACTAACATTAAAACTATATATACAACAACGCTTGATTACACATTGTTCATTTTGTAACATGAAATCCTCTAAACTCTTAATATCAATAAGTTATTTTGTAATAGTTTTTTTTTTTACATTATATAAATAAAATATTCATGTTCAATTTTGTTTCATAAAATTCAATTTGGAAATTTGATTGTTGAATAGATATTTGCTTTATGAAATTTGATTAACGCAAAATGTTTGCTACTTACCTTGTTACAAAAATAGGCAACATATCAACAAATATATATATCCCAAATTAGGTTGGATTTTTGAATAACAACACCACTAGTTTTACAAAGATTTTATAGTTTAGTGATGAATTTATTAATAAATCTAAAATTAGCAAGGAATATTCCATCACTAAATTCTAGTTTAGTGATGAATGTAGCAACAAAAATAAATTAGTAATGGATTATTCCATTGCTAAATTCAAATTTAGTAATGAAAAATTCATCAGTAAATATAAGGTTAACAATGGGTACAAGCATAACTAATTCCATCCATCGTTCGTTTCTGTTCACTGTTGGCTCACAATATTAGGGACAAAAATTAGTAATGGACATCAAAATCCCATCGCTATTATAATTACTAGCATAATATTTACTCATGATCTATAATCCATCATTATTTTTTTTAACAATAGATTTTCAAAAATTAGCAATAGATATATTTGTCACTAATAATTTTTATTTGTAGTGTATAATGAAACCACTTCTTAAAGTTTAGTATCCACTTAACTATGATGTCAAAGTATCACCAATAATTTTGAAATCAATATACTACAATAGGACTAAAAGTTAAATATTTTCCTATAAATTTTCTACAACAACATATTTATTCCCTCATCCATGTCAAATCTTCAAACCTAAATATGCCACTTAATAAAACAAATTGGTACACCATTTCATTATTCAACGCAACATATTTGAATGAGAGCACTTGTAATTAATCTTTATCCCTCAAATTAAAAAAACATCAAACTAATATTTTTTACATTTAAAAAACAAATGGAATGAGTGCCTTAACATCATGCGGGAAACCTTCAAACTTAGAAACATACCATTTTCTAGTAACATAACTTCTACCCATCAAGTAAAAAATAGTGCCCAAGGTGAAAGAGATTGCGTACAAAGTTTGAGCAATGAACGAAACTCCCATAAACCCAATAATCTCGAAAAGATAGTGAGGACATATCACAAGACCAAACAAGCCTCCCTTAGGAATCTTGTATTGTTTTCCTCCATTTTCTCTTAGTTTGGAAAGAAGATAATGGTGGTAGAAGTTGCCACCAATTCCAATAAGAAATAGCAAAATTCCAGAATACTTCAAATCCATTTGTGGCTCTAAAAGTCCTTGTGTGAGGTGTTGAGTATAGATCATAGTTGCGCTACAAAGAAAGTAACTTAGCGTGATAATGATGGCAGAATCAAGAACCATACTGCCACTGTACTTGTGAACAAATAAAACCTACAAAATAATCAAGAGCATTTACTATAGACGGGCCAAAAATTCAAGGCAAAATTATTATGATTTTTTTAACAATAAAAGGATTTTGATGAAAAGTTGCGTCCATGTCTAACATAAAAGATAAATTTTATGATGCACTATTAATACAATGTTACATTGATACGCTATCAAATTTGATTGCATATTAAATTAATAATCTCTCAAGATATATTACACCATAATATACCAACAGTTAGATGTGGTTGTATCTCAGTATGCCACTATGTCAAGTGCACCATAAACTTTCTCCTAACTTAAATCTAAATTTGTTTACCCTTTGCTTGTTTTTATAGAAAATAAGCCAGAAGAGAATTCAAGAAAAAAGAAGTAGAAAATAATATTTTCATTTGTTTGCTCATAGAGTAAAAAAGTAAAGAAAAGAAAAGAAGTGGAAAACAAGAATGGAGCTCATCCAAAAAGTTTTTTGGCACATGTTTACAAAAAAATAACTTACTATAATTTTATTTAACTTAAAAGTTGACTGAAGAGAAAAATTATGATTTAATTTAATTTTATGTTTCTCTTACTTTCTTATTTAAATAAGTAAAAAATATTTTTTTCTTTTTCTATTTTTTCTGCATCCAAACGATTAAAAAGAAAAATCTTTTTCTTTATTTTTATTCTTTTCTTTTTTCTATACAATCAAGCAAAGGGTTAGGTTTCGCCCCTAAAGAACATGACCAATTCATATTTAATTGGATGTGAGTTTAACAACCTTCCCTTTTGACAAACCAATATGTAAATTAAATCCCTTTAAGAATTATCATTTTTCACCGTTATATAGAGGTAAAGTTACTCAATTTTAATAATTTTATAAATGACCTTTTATATTTTCAGAAATGAAATTATTTCACTACTTTGAAAATATCACTTTATTGAGCAAAACACTTTTCTTAAACAATGAAATTACCATTTATTATTTTACACATTATTGAAATTAACTGAAATTTAATGCTAAAGGATCATATCAAATATATGTGAAGAACAACTGAGTGTATATAGTTTTTCTCAACGACGATGTTCTATTTCTAATCTAAGAAATAGAACTGTTGTTATTTTCTTATCATTTATTTGGATCCAAAACCCTGCAACTTGAACATTATTTTTAAGTGATTCTCCTAACAATACATTATTTTTATTTAAAATCGGAGAGAACAGAGGTTTCAGTCTTTACGGTTCTACTAAATTTAATATTTTACTCTTATAATTGATTTTTAAATTTTCAAATAACTTATAATTAACTACTTTTTATTTGTGTTAATTCTAATCATTGGAATCCTACATTTTATGTAAGTACCAATTAAATTTTACATGTTAATATTTTTTTTAACTTAGTCACTAAAATTCATTTATTCTCATCAAAATCACCGCCAACAAAATTAAAATATATTTATTGACAATTTGTCAATTCCATGATTTTTCTAAATTTCCATTCCACGAGATTGAAGAAACTGCCTACCTTCCAAGGTTTTAATTTTTTCATGATTTTATTTTAATTCTTATTAATTATATAATTTAGCTTTTAATTAATTCATTTTAATTTTTATTACATAATTTGATGAAGGATGATTTTAATGGAAATAAATCAATTTTAATTACTGAGTAAAGATAAATAAAATGTTAAAAGGTAAAATTTTATTAATTATATTTAACATTTATTAAGAGAGAGAAGAGCTAAATACAAATTATTTAAAATTTTAGGATTTAGTTACACAAATTGTAATAATGAAATTATGAATTTAATAGAATTATAAGGATTGAAACCCTAACTTTCCTTTAAATATAAAATAGTAAACTAGTGATTTAGTTTCTTGTTATGCCCAAGAAGGAACAAGTGTCGCTATAAAACACCGCAACGGTAAAGTAAATGTTTCGAAATATTTTCAAAATTCAATGTTGCATAATAAATTTTGAAATTATCATATTAAAATTATTCAATTATTAACATTTTTAATAAATCTAATTAAATAATTTTAATTTAATAATTTTTAAAACCAATCACATCATCTTAAATTTTAACACTTTTGGAGCACAAAAATTCACCCTCATTAATTTAATAATTCTTTCTTTATTAGCTACCTATGAAGCATGTATCCATCTTGGTACGTACGCTTTGGGTATTTTATGATAATTATTATATATATATATATATATATATATATATATATATATATATATATATATATATATATATATATATATATATATTTGATAATATAATTTATTTGTGTGACTATGTGAGTACCTATTTATTTAAAAATATAAAAATTAAATGTTGGATATTTGAAAGAGTATGTACCGGATACAGGTACATATATAAGTGATGGATAGAAATCAAAAATTATTTTTCAATTAATGATTATGAAAATATTTGGACTAAAATTTTATTTTAATTATTGAAATATTCAATTTCTATTAATTTGATTACATCAATTTCATTTTCGAAATTTAAGGTTGAAATAAAATTTAGCCCTTTTTATTGGCACAAATTGAGTATTTATAGATTAAAATTTTACTTGAACTTTAAATTTCAAAAATCAAATTAATATAAATCTTACTTTATAAATTAAATCGATATAAGCTAAATATTTTAGAGATTAAAATAGAATTTTAATCAAAATATTTTTAAAATTTAAAAATAGCCTATACTCTACTTTTTAACTTTTATATTTAATAGTATCCCGAGGTGAAGCTACACCTTATTTTGGTGTGGTTAGAGTTGGAGAAAATTCAAAAATTTATCCTATGCTTTTATTATTTTTAAATACTCATATTTAATTTCAAAAATTAAAAATTTTCATATAAATCTTTAATAAATTTTATTTTAACCTCTTAATATTCGATAGTTTGATGATGGTTAATATTATATTTTATAATATTTCTTTAACATTAAATTTAGTTATATAAGAATAATATCACAAGAAACTTCATCTCGAATATTTCTATTTATAAATTATATTTAATACATTAAAATATATATTTTTAATTTTAAATTATTTATTTTAAAATTAAAAAATTAATTTAATGACAGAATACTCAACTTCTCATAACATCATCTTATATATAAACTAGATATTTTTAATTTTAAGAAAAATGTCGCACCATGACATACTCACACACACGTAACTGCGCAAATAATTGTTTAGCCAAAAAAAAAACTGTGCAAATAATTAGCTACTCAGTAGACGTTTTAAAATAATTTTCTCTTTCAAAAATATTGGTGGGTTCAGACATTATACGGGTTGACCTTTTGTTTCGCAACTACGTCATATAATAAATTCCACCCAACAAATCCTTTACATCCTTTACATTAAACCAATTACCCGATCAACTATGTTTAAAATTCATATATATATATATATATATATATATATATATATATATATATATAGACAGGAAAAAGGAAAATTACCTCTAATATCCTCTTGAAGAAATGCAATGTTACTGCAGATCTAAGGATTATAAATCTAAAATCTGCACTGGGAAAGATCCAGAAGGAAGCAACGCCAGCAAGAAACGCAGGAGTATAAAGCAAAAGCATTCCAGTTTTGCTCGACAACTTAATCCGCTTCTTCGATTCATCGACATTAGCAAATTTCGAATACTGTAAATGCTTCCCTCCGATCTCCGATAATCCATAAGCTGTCAACGCTGCAGCGGTTATGACAGATATTGCCGAAACAAACAAAGAATTTGGCGGTGGAAATATAAATTTTTGCAATACACCAATAATCGCCATAATCTCTTTTTCTTTGCTATGTTTCTATATGGAGACTGTTAGATTTGGCAAAGAAGGATCGTAGAATAGGGAGGATTTTAAGGCAAAGTTGAGAAGTTTGACGGCGGCTAGCTGTTTCCTCACACGCGGAAACATACGTGTATCACTGTAGCCGCTTCAGCCGAATTCTTGTTTTCACCCACAGAAACGTGTACACCCGTCTCGGGGATGGATTTAAATGGAAGGATGCCGCAATCTGAGAAATTATTTTATATGATATACAAAATGTATTATTTGGTAAACAGCTTCGGTCTTTGGCTTTGTTTGGTAAACAATTTTTCAAATGATTTTTAATTGATTTGATTAAATTCAGTGGATTAACTTAGGAAAAAGTTAATTTGATTGTTTGGTGAACAACTGTTTTAGACAAAAAACAGCTATTTGGGTACTGTTTCAATGATACAATTATCCCAACCACGTTATTGCTGCATTTTTATTTTTGTTTTTCTTAGTAAATGTTGCTGCGTTTTCTTCAAAAGGACACCAAAAAACACAACTTTATATTTTCGGTAACTATAATTTAACTATTAATTGGGGTATTTTAACTATTAATCCATCATGTTACCTCAATTAATATTGTTTGCCCTTTCCGCAACCTTCTAATATAAATAGTTAAATTATAACTATAATTATTAATTTTTATTAGCAAATTTATTTATTATAAAAATATATTAATTTAATTTAAAAATATTTAATTTATAATAATATATTATTTATAAAAATTTTAATTTAGAAAATAATGTATAAAATTTAAAATATTTAAATAAAAATATTTAAATAATTTATAAAATATATTCATACCCTTATTTGTCATTTTACATATAAACAGCTAATTAAAAATAATTAATTTTACTAAACACTTTTATTCAAATAACTAATACAATCAACTGATTAAATTAGTTAATACGATCAACTATCAACTAACAGTTAATTGAATCAATTAATAGCCACAACTATCAACTAATTATCAAACAAGTCCAAAATATTAATTTTTTAATAAAGAAAATTATCTATGATGAAAATTGATGTTATTTTTACTCAATTTTTCTTACTAATTTATGAAATATAATTTATTGTGTATTTCATCCCAATTATTTTCATTTTTTTTCACATAAAAAATAATTGTACTAAGAACTTGTTAACCTTAAATATTGTGTGTATTTGTGTAATTGATTTATCACTCTTTCTATTAAAACATGATTTGTTACTTCAAATTAAGTTTAAAATATTAAAAAGTTAATTTCTTATTACCATTTTGAAATAAATATGTTTAATAATTAAAATATATTATTATGTCCTTACACCCAAAAAAAAAAGTTCAGTCCAAATCACGCTAATATTTAAATAAATTTAAAATTTTTACAATTATCAAAATAATGAAAACTAACTTTAATTAAAATATTATTTTACCTGAAAGATAATCAAATTTAGAATAATAAAAAAAAGTATATATTTAATTTTTAAAATTTATATATTACTCCCGGTACTCAAAATTTCTGGATATACCTCTGACTTGTGAGGTTCAAATGACTCCAGCCCTGTTGGCAACAACAATTACCTCAACCTTTCCATCGCCAAGGCTAATCATCCTCATTCTGACCTTGATTTTCCAACCAAGAATCCCACTGGCAGGTTTAGCAATGGCAGTATTGCTGCTGATTTCATTGGTATGCTTGTCAAAATTTACTCTACTTAATCATAATCATGCACCCGTGCTATACACGGGTGAATTGAATTTTAAAATGCAATGTTACTAAAAACTATTGTTAAGATTAGATCACTAAATTAATATCCAAAAAATTATACCAGCCACAAATTAGCACTAATTATATTTTATCATTAATATTATGTGTCATTTGATTCATACAGAAAGTAACTTCTCACAAAAAATTAAACTTTTTAAGAAACTTCTTATGTGAACTTCTCAGGAAGCACTCAAAATTATTTGGTTGACATATAAAAAATAACTCTTCTTAGGAATTAACTTCCTATATTTTGTTTAATTCAATTTTGAATATTATAAGAAATGTTGATAAAATAATTATTATATCCTCAATGTTAATATAATACAAATTAATAAATTTTAATTATTATTAATTAAATTAAATAAGGATAATTTTGTTATTGTATGCATAAATAGTATAAGAGGTAGAACTTATCTAACAGATACGTAGATAAGCAACTTTCCATGTTTTGTAAGAAATAAGACTTCTCAAGAAGTCTTATTTTTCTTAATTTATAAGATAATGACTAACCAAACAATCCATCTTTTTTATACTTCTTGAAAAATATATCTTCTTATGCTATTGAGACAAATTAAATAACCTCTTAGTTCTACCAATTTCACATTACTTTAGTATTACTATCATTTGTTCTGTTAAATTTGTTTACATAAAAATTTTGAATGACACCAAAATTAAATGGCTCAAAGATCATAATGGATGTAAGTGCACCAAAATATTTAGAAAGCTTTTTGAAAATTAAGGCATAATGTTACAAATTGGTAGTCCTCTATTCAAAATCATGCAGCACATATTTACTACTATTGGCGAACATGCCAACTTTCCGATTAAACTTTCTCGTGGCATGCTTAGTAAAAATAATAGTACATCAAAGATTTCTCGCTCATATGAAAAAATATCATGTATAACATATTTGCAAGTTATAATTGAATGTTATTAAAGCACCCATGCATACTAAGCCATAAGATTACCCCACATATAGAGCCTCCCAAAATAACAGGCCTAAAAAGAGATGATTCCAATAGGAAGAAGGACACTTTGTTCACTTAGTATATACCTTGTTCCATAGTTTTAAGCATGTAGGGAATAGTTACAAGCCAACACACTTAAGTCTCCAACTTAGTACTAAGGTGCCCTGTCAAGTCTTCCTAACACTATATTCCCTTAAAGAATATTTTGAATAAAAGTTCATCCAATACAAGTAGATATATTTTTTAGAGTCATCATAAGCCATTTTTTGCAATGTTGCTGGTGTTCAATTCGCACCAAGATATACTGACACAAAGCTAAAAATGTGATGATTACCAATATAGACTTTTTGAACTCCTTTGAATTCTTATACCATCCAATATAGGTAGACATACATTTTTTGAATTGTAAGCCCTTTTTACAATACTTTAGGTATCCATTTCACACTAAAATGTATCAACATAAAGCTAAAAATGTGAGGATTACCAATATAGGCTTTTTAAACTCTTCCGAATTCTTAAACTATGTCAAAATTATCAAAATATCCCTAAACTTAGGAAAATCAAGAAAAATTGTACACAAATTAGATTAATCCCAAATTTCAATCATAAAACCTTTAGATCATGCTTGATTTTTCCACCAACCCTTATTAAAACCCAATATGTTTATCTATCATATTGTCATAATTGCCAACTCATGACATTTTCCCTCACTTTAAATGTCAATGCGCTTATTGAACATCTCAATCTAACATGACACCATGAAAAATTTACTTATTCTTTCAAAACTTCATGTTGGCTTTCAACCTACTCCTTTAAGCTACTACATCCATCACTCATTCCTCTTTCTTTAAGGGTTATGAATGTTCCTCTATCTCAAAGTTAGGTTGTCACCTTTGTAACATCAATATCCTTTTGGTCAAATGCATCCTCTAAAAATTTATCAAAAGGCTACCTTTATAGACTCCTTTTAAAATGTCTAGACTCTTTCTAATGCCACTTTTTTTGTAGCTCTCTAAAACTCATTACCTTTGTAACTTATTTGATAAGTAGCTACCCTTGCAACTATGTACTCATTGACTTTACAGCTTGCATGAACACCACCATTATAGAAAAAATGTGTGCTAACCCTATAGCTCGTGGGCAATGCTTAGCACTCTAAACTACTTTCCAATAAGTGCAACTAATGTCCCATTACATTGGTACAAGAGCTAAAATTTACATTTGATCTATGCATAAGCCCTGTAATGTTGCTCACAAATTCACTTCCATTGCTTTTAATCAATTTATAACACTTTGCAATGACATTTTCACACCTGCTTAGATTTTGTAATCCTCTCTGAATCAATACTTCTTAGCATCTTATCAACCACCACAACCCATTTTTGAAGTTGTTGCACTCTAGCATTATGGTCCTATGATCCCTCCTATCTTAAGCATCATTCCATAATATTTAAGCTCTTACAATCTTAACTTGAGTGCATCCTCTAACAACATCCATGAGCATATCTTCTTATAGCTCACCTATTTCAATATCTTAGAAAGGGTTAAGTATAAAGCATCCTCCACTCTAGCTCAAGCTTCATTTTGCCTATGCATAAGTAAACACAAACTCAATTCCCTCGAAGTCTCTCAACCAAGCAACTATACAGTATTAGTCTACTACCTCTATTTCTAGTTATTGTTGCTACTATATAAAGACACTAGTAGCCTAGCCCACTACATCGAAAAATCTTATGGATGATTGTGCACTCTCTATTAAATCTACAAATGATGTACATTACATCCATTCTACTGAATCTTTGCTTCACCTATTAGCTATACTACCCCAAGCAACATGAAAGATCCTTTTAAACCACCTTGACATGATTTTAGACTACTTCCATTGGAGAAATCTACTCAACCTCTTCAACTGTGGCCATGTATTTTTGTATAACCAAAGGCATTGACCTTTAGCTCCACTAATCCCTTAAGAAAAGGTCAAGCTCTCTAACAAAATCAAAGTTTTTCCTATTGGATTGGCTATTAATTCACTTATTCTTCTAGATGGTAGTTTGCATCCCTTGCTGCCATTATTATAAAGAACACATAATCAATGTCTCGCACACACCAACAAGCCCTCTAGCACAAATGTTTGCACTCGATACACTAATACATGGTCACTCAATGCATCATACCCTTGCACACTAGCTTCTCGAGCCAGTCCAATCTCCTATACCTTCTAATTAAGTCTTTAGCAATTACTCCTCCAAAGTTAAGAATGATTGCTTTACACATCCTTCATTTAGTATTGGATAAGTCACATCCAAATTGATTGTGGCTTACTTGATGTTAGCCCTCTAGCACAAATTGATCTTTGATACATCTATCACTAGTTAGTAGCTTTCTAGTGAAAATTATGCGGTGCATGCTTACCACTCTTTGTAAACATGCTAGCCTTCCCATTAAACTTTCCCATGGAACTCTTGATAAAGATAATAGGATATTGAAGATTTAGCATTGTGTACAACATATTCACAAGCTAAAATTAAATGTTACTGAAGCACCCATCTATACTAAGGCACAAGATTACACCACACATAAAGCCTCCAGGAACAATAAGCTTAAAAAGGGATGATTTAAATAAGGAGAATGACACTTCATTCACTTGATATATGCCTTATTCCATAGTTTTGAGTGTATAGAGGATAGCGACAAGCTAACACACTCAAGTCCTTAGTTTAGTGCCAAGGTACCTTGCTAAGCTTTCCTAACACTCCACCTCATTAAAAAATATTTCAAACAAAAGCACACTTAACACAAGTAGATATACCTTTTTCAATCATCATAAGCCTTTTTTGCAATGTTTTGAGTGTCCAATTCATACCAAAACTCACTAACACAAAATAAAAATGTGTGGATGACCAATATAGGCTTTTTGAACTCATTTGAATTCTTGAATCATGGCAAAATTATCAAAATACCTAAACTTAGAAAAATTGAAAAAAATAGTACATAAGTCAGATTGATTTCAAATTTCAACTATAGGACTTGTACAACATGCTTAATTTTTCCATCAAATTTTATTGAAAACTAAGCATATTTTCCTGTTAAACTATCATAACTACCAACCTATGACACATAATCAACAAGTAATAAAATAGTTATTACTTAGCAATGGAAAAAAATTCGGCCGAGGATCTCCATCTCATTTGAAACTATAATAAAAAGGCTAAACATTCCTAAATTGAAATGAATTGTTTATGAATTTGAGAACATCAATGAAAAGTGTAGCAAGGTATTTGAATAAGAACAAAGGGAATTGTGTTAAGAGCTATCAACACAATAATCAAATGATGGAAAGTATTTCTTATAAAACTTAATAAAATTCACAATTACAAAGAATCTGCCTTAAAGTTAACGATTAACACCCAATTATTGATAGAATATTCTAAAAAGACAATTGGCAACCATGGTAGATTAAAATCACAATTTATAGTATAATGCTAAGTTAAAGGCACCTATACTTAGTGTCTCACTTATTCAAAAAACACTTCCTAATTTTCTTGTGAAACAATAAAAATATAAAATTCAACATTTACAACTTTTATGGATGTGTCTATATTAGATAAAAAGGTGAATACATATGCCAACTAAACTTGTACATGAGTTGAGCAACCTTTTTAGTTCAAAAGGCCTAATTTGAATATATATATATATATATATATATATATATATATATAAGGTAGTCTGATTAATATTTAGGCCAGGTTTAGATTATGATAATAAGATATAGGTTAGTCTAGCCATACTTAATTATATGAATTTATTTTTAATAATATAATTATATATTACAAAAATAATTATATTTAATTATTTTTAATTTAAAAAGCTTAATTTAATATAATTAAATATCTTATATGTATAAATGTCTTATTATTTCTTTAAATGTATATTTTTATATAAAAATTTTATTTTTACTTAAAATAATAATAAAAATAAAAAAAAATAAAAATTTTGAGTTAGGCCTTAGGCTATGTATAAAATTAATTGAGTTGGAGCCAACCAAATTTTTTTAAAAATTAAATGGGTTGAGCTCAAACTTAGATCATATATTTTATATAATTATGTATAAAAAGCCTAACTCAAAGCTCAATAATCTAGCGCATATACATCTTTTTTTGATTTCATATGCCAAGATTACGATGGCTTATTAGTTTTACACCTGCCCTAACCCGTTTTTTCTGCTAGATGCTTACACAAAAGCATCCCTATTTTCAACTTACGGTCACTCTCCTTTGTTTATGTGGAGTTTCCATTACAACTTATGAATCACCGATACTTCAATTTTCATTGCGTACGGGTATCATTACATTGTCAAATACACATGATTTGCCATCCTAATTTGTACGTTCTTGACAAAATTTGATCATAATCAATATTGTTTGAAAGTTCGAAACCATTCGTTTATTTGTCATCGAATCATTTAAACGTTGGTGATCAAATTATTCATCAAGCAACCGAAGTAGAACTTTTTGGCAATAAATGTGTTTCATACAACAAATATATAATCCTTAATATTGGTTTATAATATTTTGTTTGGACTCTTGAAGAGTTTGAGAATAAAATTTTTAAGTTTTTTCATAATGCTCTTTGACGCGAGACCTAATAATAATATAAGGTGTCATTTGCAAACTCATAAGCCCAATTACATATTTATTAATTATATATGTGGTGTATATGTAAATCGTTTTTGAGAAAAAAAAAATGAAATGATTGATTTCATTTGCATATTATAATTGAAATTGATTTCCGTGTTCAAAAAGAAAACAAAAACAAATAAAACACAAAATGATTTCAACGCGGATTGATACAAGGAACGATTTCATGGAGACCAAATGATTGATTTCTTTATCGAATTTCCGTGTATTGACATGGAAATCAATTAATGTTGATTACGTAAAAATTGTTCTCACGTGAATCACGTTTTTCATGTGTAGTTTTGATAATATTGAGAAGAAAGAAGTGACGTGAGTTACGTCTCGTATTCGGAGTAATATTTTTTAAAAATAATATATATATTTATAATGTTAATTTTGAAAATAAAATTGGCAACGAGACATCAATAGTTAGTTGGTATGTTTTTTAAAGATAAAATTTAGTTTAAAATAATTTTTAATGGATCATAATTAGAAATTAAAATTAAAATTTATTTTAAAATTAAAGAAATTAATAAAAAAATTTAAATTTTTAAAATTTAAAATACTAAGTATTTGAAGAATCAAATAAGAAAATAAATTCTATTGGGCCAATAAATAACAAGTTGAAAACGGAACTTAATAGTTGTATTTAATATTTAATTTATTTGGGCTAAATTATTATGGATCAGATCTTGCAAGTCCATCAATTATTTTCAGAGAACTTTATGCCACGACACTTTTTAAATCCAAACCCATGTCTTTTTATATTTCATCATGGTCAAAATTTATTTTATTATTTAATTTATTATTTTAAAACTGACAAAACTTGATCATTACGAAATAATTTTATTGGCTATCTTTTAAATTTAAAATCCAATTGTCTATATTAAATATGAATTTAATCATATCAATTGGATTAGACTTGAGAAAGGAATTCAAAAGAATGAGAGAAATTTAAATTTAAATTTTTTCTACATATGCTTAATTGATAAAAATATTATTTGTCTATAAAACTAGTCAAAAAAGTATAAGCTGCTATTCATAACTTTTTTTGGCAAAAGGACAAAGCAAAAAATCAAATTCCCATTAAGATAATAAGCAAACTGCTATCTTAAGCAAAGTTTTAGTCTAATGTTGCCAAGTGTCAAAATCTAGTATAATCTAACTCATACTTAATTTTTTTATACATAAGAGATTAAAGGAAGCTTGTTGGACAAGATTACTTAAGGATCAAGTCACCTTCAACATAAATAGGTTTCATTCTCTTGAAGAACAACACACCAAGTCATTGCACTTCAAGTATTTTCTTACTTATCTTCTCTCAAAACTAAAGCTCCTCATCATATTTTCTTAAGTCAAAACTTTCATATCTAATTTTTAAGCGTTTTAAAGTGAATACTTGTAAAATCTCTTAGTGAGATTATAAGAAAAATTCCTTATTAATCATGTTGAAATTCTAATATTGATTAGTGAGATTTTCTAAAGTTAGATAGTGTTTAAAATCCTAGTAGAAATTAGGTAAATCTTGCAAAAATTAGGTTGATGGTGGAAATCCTATAAAGATTAGGTGAATTTTGTAAAGTTAGATATTATAGTTTTAATTAAAATTAATGGATAACTCAAATAATACTTGATAGCTTGAAAAGAGAGCAATATACCCCAAAGGCATTTCTTTTAGACCATTAAACCTCTATAAAATTTCTTGATGTTTATCTTTCTTCCCTACTCTTTTAATTTTGCTATTTCAAAGATTTTATTTATTCTTTCAAAAAGAACATCCATACAATTTTTATTTGTTTTCTTGAAGAAATCATTTTTTTGTAATTCAAAAAAGAAAATACATTCTAGGCATTTGTAATATGTGTTAAAGCATTTCATATTTTTGATACAACATATTCACCAAAATTCTAAGATTTCTCTCTCACATTTCCATAGTTTTGAACAATTTTTTAATACAAAGTTTTTATGAGAAAATATTTTTAAGCCAATTCACCCCTCTTAACCTATAATTTCTATCAGTATTATCTTTTATGATGTTTAGATGCCTTTATATATTGTATGTTGAATGGTGCATAGCATGGCCCTTTGTCAATCTAATATGATTGGAGTTTATATTATGGTTGTTATTTTAAAATATGACTTGCAAGTCATGTCTTTCTCTCTATATTTTCTAATTTACACATTCTCTTCTAATCTAACTCCCGTCCAATGTAACTTGAGATTTCTTCTATCTTATGTAATGTAAATCATTCACAACTTGCGTTGGAGGAGTTAGAACCACAAAAAAGTCATATAAGAATCATTCAGGAAAGTTCTTAAAGAAGTTATTGCACCTTAAGTTGATTAGTTAATCCTCTTATTAGCTTAAAAGGATCTAGGTAATTAGGATCTATACTAATGTCATATTTTTATTTTATGTTTTATTTAATATATAAGATATGTTAGATAGTATGCATGAATAAACTGCTAATAATGGTGAGGTATAAAATAATAAAATTAATTCAATCCCTTAATAGAAATATTATATTAGTAATAATATGTGATATCTTCCAATACTTGGTGCTTGTCAAGGCTTTAATTGATATAAGGTAAATTTGCCAAAACAAAGTACCTTATTTATCTTGGTGAAACATGATAGGATAATAGTGATATCCAAATGATGATTATTACATGTAACTTAACCAGGCCATCTTAATAAGATTAAGACCTAAAGGTACAAAGTTAGGCTTTAGTTCATAAAATAGCCTAAAATAAGAGTTATTCACTCAACTATCCAATAGTTATATATGATGCAATCAACAAGTGTTACCTACTTAAATAGTCAAATATTAAGTGATTAGCCAAAGCTGACTTAAGATTAGGTCAAATATGAATTTTGGCCCACTAGAAAATATCAATAATATGATTTTCTAAATTAACAATGAAAGCTATTAATTTGAATAAAATAGTGGGAGGAATATTTAATAAGAGACTTTATTAAATGATTAAAACTAATATTTATTTAATATATTTCTATCATAGATATAAATAGCAAACACACAAAATAACTTATCACTGTGATTGATCCTTGAGAAGAACAAATTGATTATAATAACCTTCTTGGATTGGTATAGGAATTTAGAGATAGTCTTTAAACATAAGCAAAAGTTGCATGTCTTAAAAAGACCCATTCCATAACAACTTGAAGATAGTGCCCCTCCTACTAAGAAAGATGCTTATAAAAAGCATCATGATGATGTTTTAAATGTTATTTACCTCATGTTAACTACCATGGACTCTAAGCTTCAAAAATAATATAAGAACATGCATGCTTATGACATGCTTGAGTACCTTAGGAAACTTTATCAAGGGCAAGCTTGATATAATAGGTATGATATCTCTAAAGCATTGTTTCAATGAAAATTAGTAGAAAGAAACCTTTTTAAGCCTCATGTACTTAAAATAATTAGGTATATTAAGAACCTTAAGTGACTGAGTTTTCCATTAGGCCATGAGTTGACTATTGATATAGTTCTGCAATTGTTGCCATAAAGTTATAGTTAATGTGTCATGAATTATAGTATAAATGAAGTTGACAAAAGATCACCATAACTATTAAGCATTTTAAGAACTACTAAATAGAATTTGCAAAAAGCAAAATGTAATATTGTAATAATGGTTCAATAGGGCAAAGGCAGAGACAAGAACAAGAAGTATCTTAAATATAAGGATAAGCCTAAGCCCAAGTCCTCTGCACTAAAACCTAAAAATGGTATGACAAAGGAAGGAAATGCTTCTATTATAGTAAGGCTAGACATTGAAAGATAAATTGCAAAGTCTACCTCAAGGATTTGAAAAAGAAAAAGGAAAGTGAGACTTCTATTTCAAGTATAAAAATTACATACATGCTTTGACCCTTTAGGTATTAGATATTGGATATAGTTCTTACATTTATACTAATATACAAAAACTTAAGAAGAGTAAAACTCTAGTTAAAGGTTAAGTTGACCTATAAGTTAGCAATAGAGCAAGAGTTACTACCTTAGTTGTAAGAATCTATTATTTATCTTTACCTAATAGTTTAGTTATTGAATTAAAAGATTGTTACCTTATGCTTGCTATTAGTAGAAATATTATTTCTATTTCTTATTTTGACAAGAAAGGTTTTTCATTTATAATAAAGATAAAAGTTGTACAATTTATCTAAATGAAATATTTTATTGCAATATACAAATATTTAATAGACTCTATATTCTAGATCTTGAAATTTTAATCTATAACATAAATATTAAATAGTTCAAATCCAATTATTAAACCTAACCTATCTCTAGCCCTATCGCTTGGCCTATATAAATGAAAAATGTATATCCAAGCTCCATAAAGAAGGTCTTTTGGACTCATTTGATTTTAAATCATATTAGGTGTGTAAATCTTATTTATCAGGTAAAATGATTAAAACCCCATTCATTCGACACAGTGAAAGAGCTAATGACCTATTAGGCCTCATATATACTAATATGTGTGGGTCTACTATTGCACTTGCTAGAGGTGATTTTCTTTACGTCATCACATTCTCTGATAATTTCAATAAATATGGATACGTATATCTTATGAGACATAAATTAGAATTCTTTAAAAAGTTCAAGGAACTCAAAAATAAAGTATAAAAACCAAGTTACCAAACGTATCATAACACTTCTATTAGATCAAGATGGAGAATACTTAAGCTAAAAGTTTAATGGCTATCTAAAAGAGTGTGATATAGTATCATAACTCACTCCACCAAAAATGCTATAATAGAATGGTGTTTCAAAAAGTAGGAATCACACCTTTTTAAACATAGTGTGATTTATGATAAGTCATGTAGATTTTCTAATTTCCTTTTAAGGACATTCTTTAAAAATAATTACTTTTACACTCGATCCTATTTCTTCTAACATAATTCAAAAGACACCTTATAAGATATAGATTAGGAAACATCCTAATATAGCCTTTATAAAGATTTAGGGTTTTAAAGCCTACGTAAAATGTCAAACCTCTAAGAATCTTGGACTTAAATTAAATAAATATTATTTTATAAGGTATCCTAAGGAAATCAAGAGGTACTATTTTTATAATCCTACTGAGGGTAAAGCGTTTATCACACAAATTGGTGTTATCCTAAAAAGAGAGTTCATTTTTTTGAAAAACAATAGAAGAAAAAATAGAACTCATAAAAATATAAGACTCATAAAGTAACATTGAACCTATAAATGAATTCAAACAAAGGCTATAAGTTATTGTGGAACATGAACTGTTGGGATCGGAAGTCATACGAGTGCAGCGGAATAAACCGATCCCAGCCAATGGATCCATGCAAAACGTTAAATTAGAATGTAGGATTCAAGTTATACCTTTATATGATTCCAGATTTTGTTCGTTGAACACCTCTTCGACTTTCTTTCGGCCAAAGACTCCAAGGTATCCACACGAACCAGTAGATCACCAATGAACGTCCTCATGATCACTAGTTGGAATTCGTCTCCTTAGCCTCGTAGTGCTAGCTACGTCTCTTCAAAGATTATGGTCAAGGAGAGGTGCTAGAATTTTTCTATGCTGTATAGGATGCGTGAATAATGAATTAACCTAATTATTACTCAACAAGCCTATTTAAATAGGAGTATAGAAAACCCTAACTTATTTGGGCTTTAGTCTATGTATAATTATAGGCTTATTATTGGACCTTATAATTATAACATAGAATTTTTAAGTATTAGGCCCAAACAATTTAGTCCATTAATTCCAAATCCACTAAGCTCTAAGTGTGTGACCCTTCAGGCTCTCATTACATTGGCAATAATTATTAATCATATTAATGATCATAAACAATGAGCGGTGTCTAGCAATACATCATTGTTACCCAAGTGATGAGAAAGTTAGTGATTCGACTGAACCTTTATATGTGATCATCATCTATATTCTTTTGTCCTAAACATCTAGATTGAGCACGAGACATGGACCGTGTCACTCCCGTATAGTCCAATCTTGAGGTTTCTTGATCCCTAAGTAAGCTAACTGAAGCAAATGTAATTGACATCCCATGTCAATTCATTTGAGCATGGTCATGCATTTTCTTAACTTTACTTAATCAAGGGGCCCACAGATGTTACTCCTGTTATATAAGAGGGACAAATTCCATCTTGATCACACAAACCCCTCCGCATGATATGTGACATATCCAATAACTACCCTTGTATTCACTCAAGCATGAGTGAAAGAATAGTATCAAAATATGAAATTTACATGTAGGGAACCTTGGTGATCTTAGGTCAAAGGATCATAATAATAATGATTACTAAGAATCACTCATGACACTCATATAACAATCCATGTAGTGTTCTTAGGATGGATCGGTCCAGTATACAAGTTCTCTAACTTGTACTCATGTGTAAGCTTAATATCTCATATAAGTCACTACACATGCTAGTCTTAACATATCAAAGCAACCTAATCCACAATGATATATGACTAGGGACATTTAAGAATATAATTATTCTAAGGTTATTATCATAATTAAATATATTACGCAGATAATATATATAAATATAATAATTGAAATTGCCATTAAAAATAATATGATTCAAAATTACAATCATCAATATGATTAGTTTTAGGGCATATACATTAACAATCTCCCACTTGCACTACAGCCAATTGTCCATGTATCTAATACCTATGGATCTCATATAACTATTATGCTTTTGCTGCGTCAGGGCTTTTGTCAGTAGATTGGCGACATTATCATTGGTCGGTATTCTGCATATCCTAACATCATTTCTGTTAACAATATCTCTTATAAGATGATAGCACCGGAGTATACATTTGAATTTCTGGTGAGATCTAGGTTCCTTGACTTGTGCAATAGCTTCATTATTGTCACAATAGAGCTCTACTGGGTCAGCAATGCTAAGAACAACTCCAAGTTCAGTGATGAACTTCTTAATCCAAACAGCCTCCTTTGTGGCATCTGATGCTGCAATGTATTCAGTTTCTGTTGTAGAATCAGCCACTGTCCCTTACTTTGAACTCTTCCAGGTCACAATACCACCATTAAGGCAAAATACATAACCTGACTACGACCTAAAATCATCTTTGTCGGTTTGAAAGCTAGCATCAGTGTAACCACTTACAATGAGCTCTTCCTCGCCTCCATAAATCAAGAATATGTCTTTAGTTCTTCTTAAGTACTTAAGAATATTCTTAACAGCTGTCCAGTGACTTTCACCAGGATCTGATTAGTATCTGCTCGTTATGCTTAAAGCATACGAGATATCAGGACGAGTACATAACATGGCATACATGATAGACCCAATCGCAGATGCATAAGGGATCTTACTCATACACTGTCTCTCATACTCTGTGGAAGGATATTGAGTTCTTGAGAGACTTATGCCATGTGACATCAGTAAGAATCCTCTTTTAGAATCTTGTATGCTAAACCTTTTTAGCATCTTGTCGATGTATATACTCTGACTTAGGCCAAGCAATTTTCTTGATCTATCTCTATAGATCTTGATACCTAATACATAAGAGGCCTTACCTAAGTCTTCCATAGAAAAATAATTTCCTAACTAAGTTTTTACAGACTGTAGTGTAGGAATGTCATTTCCAATGAGTAATATGTCATCTACATACAACACCAGAAAGACTATTGTGCTCCCACTAACCTTCTTGTACACACAGGGTTCATCTTTATTCTTGATGAAACCAAACTCTTTGATCACATCATCGAAACGAAGATTCCAACTCTGAGAAGCTTGCTTCAACCCACAAATGGATCGTTGCAATTTGTAAACCTTTCCAGCATTTTCAGGATTTATAAAACCTTTAGGTTGTATCATGTACACATCCTCAAGAAGATTTCCATTAAGGAAAGCAGTTTTAACATCCATTTGCCAGATTTCATAATCATAATATGCTGCTATAGCTAGAAGAATCCTGATGGATTTAAGCATGACAACTGGAGAAAAAGTCTCATCATAGTCAATACCATGGATTTGTTTGAAACCTTTTGCAATCAATCATCCCTTAAAGGTACACATATTACCATCCATGTCAATTTTCTTTTTAAAAACTCATTTGCACCTAATGGGTTTTACCCCTTTAGATGGATCAACCAAAGTCCAAACTTGATTTGAATACATGGAGTCCATCTCTGATTTCATAACTTCTAGCCATTTCTCAGAATTTGGGCCTATCATAGCCTCTTGGTAGGTTGTGGGCTCATCTTGGTTCATGAGCAACACATCATCGTGATGAGTTACGAGAACTCCATATCTCTCAGGCTCACGATGTATCCTACTAGATCTACGTGGGTTCTGTGTTACATGAGCAGGCTCTTCCACAACTGGTTGTGGAACCGGCTCAGGTTCCATCTCAAGTTCAATGTTTTCTCATTGATCTTGAATTTCTTCAAGTTTTATTCTTCTCCCACTAATTCTTTTAAAGATAAATTCTCTCTCTAGAAAAAGTACCAGTTCGAGCAATAAATACTTTTTGCTCAGTTGGATTATAGAAATAATATCCTTTTGTTTCCTTAGGATGTCTAACGAAAAAATATTTATCAAATTTGGGTCCAAATTTATCAGAAGCCTGACGTCTTACGTAAGCTTCACAACCCTAAATCTTCATAAAAGATAAACTAGGACGTTTCTCAGTCTATATCTCATATGGTATCTTTTGAACTGATTTTGACGGAACACGGTTTAATGTGAAAGCTACAATCTCTAGAGCATGTCCCTAGAAGGAATTTGGAAGGTCAGCCTAACTTATCATTGACCGAACCATGTCTAACAAAGTTCGATTCCTCCTTTTAGAAACACCATTTCATTAAGGTGTTCCTGGTGGAGTGAGTTGTGATACAATGCCACACTCTTTTAGATGATTAAAGAACTCTCAATCTAAGTATTCACCACCTCGATTTGATCAAAATGCTTTAATACTTTTACTAAGTTGATTTTGTACTTCATTTTTGAACTCTTTGAACTTTTCAAAAGATTCAGACTTGTGTTTCATAAGAAACACATAACCATATCTACTTAAATCATTAGTAAAAGTAATGAAGTATTGATAACCTCCTCTAGCTTGTGTGTTTAAAGGTCCACATACATCACTATGTATAAAGCCCAATAAATCACTAGCCCTTTCACCTTTCCTAGTAAAAGGGGCTTTGGTCATCTTACCTAATAAACATGACTCACATACCTCATATGATTCGAAATCAAATGAGTCCAAAAATCCATCCTTATGAAGTTTAGAGATGCGTGTCTCATTTATATGACCTAAACGATAATGCCAAAGATAGGTTGGATTTAAATCATTATTTTTAACCTTCTTCGTGTTTATGTTATAGATTGGATTTTCAAGGTCCAGAACATAAAGACCATTCATTAATTGTGCACTGCCATAAAATATTTCATTTAAATAAATAGAGCAACATTTATCTTTTATTATAAATGAAAAATCTTTCTTATCTAAACAAGAAATAGAAATCAAATTTCTACTAACAGTAGGCACAAAATAACAATTGTCCAATTTTAAAACTAATCCACTAGGTAAAGATAAATAATAAGTTCGTACAGCTAATGCAGTAACTCTTGCTCCATTTCCAACACGTAAGTCCACTTCACCTTTGGCTAATGATCTACTTTCTTTAAGATCCTGCACATTTACACAAATATGAGTACCACATCCAGTATCTAATATCCAAGATGTAGAAGTAGATAAATTAACCTCTATAACATAAATACCTGAGTTGGAAGTCCCATTTCCCTTTTGTTTCTTAAGCTCTTCTAAGTAAATCTTGCAATTTCGCTTCCAATGTCCTAATTCTTTGCAATGAAAGCATTGCCCTTCCTTGGCCACGCCACCTTTGGGCTTCAATGTAGAGGAACTTGGACTTTCCATCAGTCTTGTTCTTTTTCTTTTTATTCTTGGCCTTAGACTTGCCTTTTCCTTTGCCCTTTTGAACCATCATAATGGAATTGGGCTTGGACTTTTACAAGTTCTATGCAACAGTTCTCAACATGTTAAGCAGTTCAGGCAAAATCTTATCAATTTCGTTCATGTTGTAATTCATGACGAATTGACTATAGCTCTCGGGCAACGATTACAGAACTATATCAGTGGCCAATTCTTACTGCAAAGGAAAACCCAATCTTTCAAGGCTATTGATGTACCTAATCATTTTAAGCACATATGTATCAACGGGTGTTCCTTCAGCCATCTTATACTGAAACAATGCTTTAGATACATCATATCTCTTATATCTTGCTTGCTCTTGGTAGAGCTGTTTAAGGTGATCAATCATATTGAATGCTTCCATGTTCTCATGTTGCTTCTGAAGCTCAGAGTTCATGGTAGCAAGCATGAGACAACTGACATCCAGAGCATCTTCTAGATGCTTCTTATAAGCGTCATTTTCTTTTTAAGGAGCATTAGCAGCAGGCTCATTTGGAGTAGGTTGCTCTAGGATATACTGCTTTTTCTCATGCTTGAGGACAATCCTCAAGTTTCGATACCAATCGAGAAAATTTGTCCCATTCAGTTTATCCTTCTCAAGGATAGATCGCAGTGATAAGTTTGATGCATTTGATGCTATGGTTATCTACAATAGAAAAATATACAAAATGAGAATCATGTATTTTATTTATTTAATAAGGTCTTTTATTAAATAATACTCCCATTATTTTTCTCAAAATAATAGCCCTCACTATTATTTTGAAAAACCTTATCATCAAGGTTTTCTAGTGGGCCAAGATCCATATTTTATCAAATCTTAAGTTAGCTTTAGCTAATCACCCAAGATATGGCTGTTTAGGTAGACAACTCCTTGGTCAATTACATCTTATGCAACTTTTAGATAGTTAGGTGAATAACACTTATTCGAATTCATCTCATGAATTCATAACTGACTCTATGCCTCTAGGCCCCAATCCTATTGGTATAACCCAGTTAAGTTAAGACCTAATAATTAGCAATTTGGATATCACTATTATCCCATCACGTCTTACTAAGATAGACTTTAGGTACTTTGCTTTGGCAAACCCACCTATAGTCGATCAAGATCTTGACGAGTGCTATTATTGGAAGGCATCTCCTTTTCTTTTTTCACTTAATATTTTGTTTGAGGGATTTTAATTTATTTGATATCACCATTATGTACTTGGTTTTATTAAGCATGCTTCATATACATCTAGCATAGGTATCTCATACATTCATCATATGCATCTTATACATAAAACATAAATTAAATGTGACATAATTATGGCCCAACCTAAGTGATATTCTAGAGTTCAAGAATATCAAATAAAACTAAGAAAGAAAAACTTCTTCCTAAGAAACTTCTTCCTAAGAATCTTCTTCTTTCTTCATGGTTTGATCTTCACTTCCATTGTTTCCACTTCAAGTGCTTCAATAAAATTATTACATAATAATAAAGAAACTTCAAATTACATTCGAGGGGAGTAAGATGAGAAGAGAATGTACAACTAGAAGAAATAGAGATGCACGACACGCAGGCCGTATTTAAAATTTGCAACAAAACTAAAGGCCATAATCATGCACCATACATCAAGCAACAAAACAACATGATAAGTGAAACATATATCCAAATATATTTTCAATATCAAAATCTGAATTAATTAACTAATTACTTAATGTCGCATTACGCAAAGAATTTACGGTGGTCCTACTAGCCGATTAGCGGGCAGGGTCAAAGGGCAATGCCCCTGCCAGGGGGTTAGGGGGTGGAACCCCCCGCCTAAAAAATTAATTACACCTAACATTCAAATTGTAATTCAATTTGTCAACAATTGACATTCCCCTTTAGTCAATCAATTTAACAATTATTGACACTCAAATCACGAGTTTACAAATTTGATTTATGATAGAATCATAATGGATAAATTTTAATCATATTAAAACAGATCCAATTAATTCACAGATTTTATATGAAACAAATTCAACAATTAATTTCATGAAAAATCAGATTCAGCCATTAAGTGCAAGGTATATCACATATATAAAAAGATTCAAGAAGTTAATTTGATTAATTATGATTCATGACAGAATCTATGTTTTAATCAGAAAATGTCTTTCATATATTAAAACAGATTCACGCAATTAATTCTTTTGATTTCGTTTAAAATAGAACCTAGAAATTAGTTTCAAATTCGAATCAAAATCCAGAATTATTGCAATAGATTTAAATTTAAAAAGAAATCCAGAAACAGATTCGAGTTTCAATCAAAAATCCAGAAACAAATTCGAATTCAAAACAGAAACAAGAATTAATCACAAAACACATTCAAATTTAAATCAAAATTCAAAATAAGGTTCAAATTCAAAACAAAATCAGAATTAATCATATTAAGTTTGCTTGAACCAGAATGCACGAAATCAAATTTACCCTAATCCTAATTAGGAATCATTGAAGTGTAATATACAGAACAATTCATCAACATCATAATCACGCAATTAGCAAACAACATCCTAATTTAGCATTTTACAAGTAGCTCTGATACCATTGTTGGGATCGGGAGCCATATGAGCGTAGCGGAATAAACCAATCCTAACCAACGGATCCATGCAAAACGTTAAATTAGAAAGTAGGATTCAAGTTATACCTTTATATGATTCTAGATTTTATTCATTAATCACCTCTTCAACTTCCTTTCGGTCAAAGACTCTGAGGTATCCACACGACCAGTAGATCACTAATGAATGTCCTCACAATCACTGGTTGGAATTCGTCTCCTTACCCTCATAGTGCTAGCTACGTCTCTTCAAGGATTATGGTCAAGGAGAGGTGCTAAGGTTTTTCTATGTTGTATGGGATGCGTGAATAATGAATCAACCTAATTATTATCTAATAAGCCTATTTAAATAGGAGCATAGAAAATCCTAACTAATTTGGGCTTTGGTCTATGTATAATTATAGGCTTATTATTAGGCCTTATAATTATAACATAGAATTTTCAAGTATTAGGCCCAAACAATTTGGTCAATTAATTCTAAATCCACTAGGCTCTAAGTATATGACCTTTTAGGCTCTCATTACATTGGCAATAATCATTAATCATATTAATGATCATAAATAATGAGCGGTGTTTAGCAACACATCATTGTTACCCAAGTGATAAGAAAATCGGTGATTCGACTGAACCTTTATATGTGATCATCATCTATATCCTTTTATCCTAAACATCTAGATTGAGCATGAGACATGGACCGTGTCATTCCCATATAGTCCAATCTCGAGATTTCTTTATCCCTAAGTAAGCTGACTGAAGCAAATGTAATTAACTTCCCATGTCAATTCATTTGAATGTCAATTCATTTGAATGTCAATTCATTTGAGCATGACCATGCATTTTCTCAACTTTACTTAATCAAAGGGCCCACAGATGTTACTCCTGTTATATAAGAGGGACAAATTCCATCTTGATCACACAAACCCCTCTGCATGATATGTGACATATCCAATAACTATCCTTGTAATCACTCAAGCATGAGTGACATAATAGTATTAAAATATGAAACTCACATGTAGGGAACCTTAGTGATCTCAGGTCAAAGAACCATAATAATAATGATCACTAAGAATCACTCATGACACTCATATAACAATCCATATAATATTCTTAGGATGAGTCAGTTCAATATACAAGTTCTCTAACTTGTACTCATGTGTAAGCTTAATATCTCATATAGGTCACTACACATGCTAGTCTTAATATATCAAAGCAACCTAATCCATAATGATATATGATTAGGGACATTTAAGAATATAATTATTCTAAGGTTATTATCATAATTAAATATATTACGTAAATAATATATATAAATATAATAATTAAAATTGTCATTAAAAATAATATATTTCAAAATTACAATCATCAATATAATTAGTTTTAGGGCATATACACTAACATGAACTTATTCAAGAAACACAAGGCCCCATGTAAATCTGGTAGGACATGCCACGAGCCACTCAAGAAATATAAATTTCTTATGACTCAACATGGTAATGTATTACTTATGGATCAACATAAAAAGTGGCTTAAGGCTATGAGAACTAAGATAAAATCCATGTATGCTAACCAAGTATGGATTTTAGTTAACCTACCTAAAAGGATAAAACCTATTTGGGTGTAAATAGATTTTTAAGAAGAAAATCGACATGGATAGCAATGTGCAAAATCTTAAAAGATGATTGGTCACTAAAGATTTTAGATAAATTCATGGTATATATTATATTAAGACCCATTCCTTAGTTCCCATGCTTAAATCTATCCAAATCTTACTTGTTAATAAAGCTTTTCATGATTACAAAATCTAGTCGATCGTTGTTATAATTACTTTCCTTTGTAAGAAGCTTCACGAGGATGTATACATGACATAACTAAGGGTTTTGTCACTCTTGAAAATGCTAGAAATATATGTTAACTATAAAGATCCATTTATAGGTTGAAACAAGTTTTTTAGAGCTAGAATCTTTATTTTAATGATGTAATTAAAAAGATTAGTTTCATTAAGAATGAAAATGAATCTTATGTTTACAAAAAGTTTCATAAAAGCATAATTATTTTTTCTTGTATTTTATATAGATGACATACCAATCATCAGAAATGACATTCCTAAATTACAAGTTGTAAAAGCTTAGTTAAGGAATTATTTTTTTTTATAAAAGACTTAAATAAAGTTGTCTACATGCTAGGTATCAACATCCATAAAGATAAATCAATAAAATTGCTTGGCCTAAGTCAGAGTATATATATTAATAAAGTGCTTAAATGATCTAACATGTAAGAATCCAAAAAAGGGTTCTTATGTATGTCATATGTTATAAATTTGTACAAAGCTCAGTATCCTATAACACAAGATGAAAAGGATTACATGAATAAGATTTGATATCCATTACTAATTGGATTTATCATGTAGGTCATATTATGTACTCGTCTTAATATTTCCTATGCCTTGAGTATGGTGATGAGGTTCCAATTAAATCTTGTCTTAGGATCGAGAGCTAAACAAATGTAATGAAATTAACCAATCCTAGCCAAGGATCCATGTGAAATAATTAGATTAGGATAGGGATTTGATTACCTTTTGTGAACACTTCGGAGGTTTGATCACTTTTCACCTTTTTCAACTTACTTCCGATCGAAGATTCTAAGGTATCCACATGAACCCGCAAATCACCAACGAACATCTCATGTGCACTGATTGGAATTCACATCCTTTTCTTTCATAGTGCTAGCTACGCCTTTCAAGGGTTCAAAGGGGCTGCTAGGTTTTTCTATATTTTTGGGATGTGTTCCGTGTATAATTATAGGTTTATTATTAGGCCTTATAATTATAATATGGAATTTCCATATATTAGGCCAAAATGATTTGATCCATTAATTCCAAATCCACTAAGTTCTAAGTGTACGATCTTACAAGCTCTCATTACATTGGCAATAATCATAAATTATAATAATGATCATAAATAATGAGTAGTATCTAGAAATATATCATTGTTACCTAAGTAATGAAAAAGTGGTGATTTAATTGAACCTATATGTGATCATCATCTATGACCTTTTGTCCTAGATATCTAAATTGAGCACGAGACATGGAGCATGTCATTCTTGTATAGCCTAATTCAAAGGTTTCTTGATTATTAACTAAGCTAACTAAAGTAAATGTAATTGACATCCCATGTCAATTCATTTGAGTATGGTCATACATTTTTTCTTAGCTTTACTTAATCAAGAGCCTATAGATGTCACTCATGTTACTTAAGAGGGACAAATTCTATCTTAATCACATAAATCCTTCAACATGATAAGTGACATATCCAATAACTACCCTTGCATTCATTCAACTATCATTAACATAGAGTAATATTAAAATATGAAACTCACATGTAGGGAATTTTGACAATCTCAGGTCAAAAGACTATATTAATTATGATCACTAAGAATCACTCATAACACTTATGTGAGATCCATGTAATGTTCTTAGGGTAGGTCAGTCTAGTATATAAGTTCTCTAACTTATACTCATATGTAGACTTAATATCTCATATAAGTCACCACACATGCTAGTCTTAACATATTAAAGCAACCCAATCCACAATAATATATGACTAAGGACATTTAAGAATACAATTATTCTCAAGTTATAATCATAATTAAATATATTACGCAGATAATATATGTATAAATATGATAATTCGAATTGCCATTAAAATAACATGATTCAAATTTACAATCATCTATATGATTGATTTTAAGACACATACACCAACATCTTGAACATCACTAGATTATTATCAATAATATTCATAAGTACTTGAGAAAAACTAAGGATTCATTTTTTATTTATAAAGGTGAGAAGGATCTAATTGTAAAGGTTTACACTAATGGTAGTTTCCAATTCAAAAAGGATAATTTCAAATTAAGGTCAGGTTATATATTTTTGCTTGAAAGGTGGTACTGTAAATGGAAGAGTTTGAAGTAAGAAATAATGGCCAACTTTACCATAGAGGCAAATTACATTGTTGCTTCTGATACATTAAAAGAGGTTAGTTGGATTAAAAAGTTCATTACTGAACTTAGCATATTTCCTAGCGTTTCAAATCTAGTGGACCTTTATTGTGATAATAATATAGACAAGCTAAGGAACTAGTATCTCACCAATAATCCAAACATTTACTTCCAGGCTTCCATCTCATTCATAAAATCATTGATAAAGGAGATGCGAAGATATGTAAAGTTCTAGCAAATGATCATATTGCCAACACACTTATGAAGCCTCTAGCATAATAGAAGCATGATAGTCATACTAGATCACATGGTATTAGATACAAGAGTGATTAGCTTTAATGTAAGTGGAAAATTATTAGTGTATACTCTAATAGTTAATCATAAGATAATTGTATTTGCATATATTTTATTACATTTTCTCTATAAAGGCATTTTAATTATTATATTTAATATTATATCTACATAATATAATTAAATATTGTAATAGTCCTTAGGATATTAATACTATTCTTAAATGTTTCAAGTCAAGTATTATTGTGAATTAGGATAACAATAATACTTTGATACGAGTATAAATATTGGCTGATGACCATTGTTATGAATATAAAATATCAAGTTAACTCAAAGGCATATTTTATAAAACAAGTATATTGGATAGACTTACCATGAGAATGCAACATGTATCTTTATCTGAATCCTATAAATAATTCTTATAATAACAATAATGTACATAGTCTTTTGACCTAAACCCTAAACCCTAAACATTATAATTCTTTACATAAGAAGTCATGTACTTTAATGTCAATTAATATCACCTGTAATAAGGTCGGCCTAAAAGGTGATGATTAGATATACCATAAATCATACAAAGCGATGTAAGTGATTTAGATAAGATTTTATTCTTCCTATCTAGGAGAAATGATATCTGTGAGCCTCTTGATTAAGTGAGACTATGAAAGATATAACTATGCTCAAATGAATCAATATAAGTGATATTGATTCATTTGGCTTTATTAATCTAATTTAAAATAAAAAAAACATATACATTGAATTATGAAGAAGGTAACATATTCCATGCTTCAAGTTCAATCTATATATCAAAGACAAAAAAAAGATTAAATTATATAGGATATTAATAATGGAAATGTTATGTTAAATTATTGACATTCTCATTACTTAGGTGGAAGTGGTGTATTGCTAAATACCTCTCATTGTTTATGATATTAAAATAGGATTTTTAGATCACTAATAATGTAATCAGAACTTGTAAGTTTACCTATAAAAATCATGTTAAACACTAGGATCATAGTGTAATTAGAATCTTTTAGTCAAACTAAAGCTCCTAATTAGGATAGGACCAATATAATTATGCTTCACTAAGCACTAGCATAATATAATTGGGCTACAGTCTAGGGACACTAGATTTAGGATAATTATTAACCAAAGTCATATCTGGGCCTAGTTAATAATTAAAGCTCTATTTTCTCTTTCCTTAAAATAGTTCTGGTTAGAGTTCAAAAAAGGATTTTATCAATAAGATAAAACATATTAGTTAGATAATAATATTTGACTAATAATAGTTAATTCTTTTAAAAGAAAATATCTAGTTAAGATGTTAATCTTTTAAAAAAGAAATATTTGACCGAGATATCAATCTTTGAAAAAGAAAATATTTAGTTAAGATATCAATCATATGATTCAATAAATATTTAACCAAGATTAGTAAAAACAAATAGTTATTATCTATGAGATAAAAAAAGTGTCTTAGGTTTATAAAGAATATGATACAAAATAAAAAAAAAGTCCAATAAGTAGCATTGCATTAAGAGAAAGAGAGATACTATCCAATTAGATTGAAGTATTCAATTACTTGTATGGATACTATAGAGAAGTTACTCTTGAGGATAATGCTTATACTTATCATCCTAGTTTGTGCTTTCATGATGAGATCTGAATGTCATCAAACATTGTTCAAGTGTTCAAAAGCAAATCATTTATGTGTTCATGATCGAATTATTTAAAATATAGTGATTAGATTATTTATCAAGAAGCAAAAGTAGATTTTCCTATAACAGGTGTGTTTCACACAGCAAATGTATAATCCCTAACACTAATTTATTATCTTTCTTTTAGATCTTTGGTGGGTTTCAAGTAAAATTTTTAAAGTTTTCCATTGTGTTCTTTAATTTGAAGCCTAACAAACCATGCATTTCAGCACATAGTATCCACATTCTATGTTGCCTTTTTGTTTAAAGCACTATAACAAACCAATGCAAAAAGATGTTAATTTTATATAATGATGATCGATCATTATATTAGTACGCAAACATATATAAGAATGTTGTTTTCACTAGCACTCATTTAATCAACATCTTATTAAGCTTTGTAGCTTGTAATATATGTTTATTGCCTCTATCAATGACTTCTTCTAACCCTTGTGCAATTTATGTCCTAACAAAATAAGCCAGTAGATCATCTTCTCCTTTAGATAGACCATGCTTAGCATCCAATGGTAGCTAAAATATTATCCAAATCAAAGTAAGAGAATAAAGGAGAAAATATAGCCAAATATGAATTAGGGTCGATCCTTGCACCTATACATCTTTTGTAGTATGGTATTATATAGCATTGTCACTTTTTGTTCATTGTCATAGTCTTGTCGTCCTTAACTCCTAATTCTTGTTCGGATCTAGGAAACCAAAATAGAAGACTAAGTTCCTTTCCATGACATAATATGCAAATACCTATAATTTTCAAGATAAATAAGCATTAGAATTTATACTATCCATTATGTGCACAAAACTAGGGAAGACTTAAAGGGTAAAAATGAACACATCTAATCCAAGTTATGATAATAGAAATATCTAACTTCTCCAAATTTAAAAGTTGTAAGATAAGATCTTTGGATAAGAGAATGTCATTATTATATCCTACAACATCCTTGCTTAGAGGCAACAAAATGAGCTCTTTATTTAATATCTTTGATGTAAAGGATCGAAGCTTCTTTTAAGATGTTATCATCTTTTCTTTTCTTTTTTGGTGGATAAGCTATCAAATTCTTTGATTATTTGAATTTACCATCCTTTAGCTTCCTCTTACCCTTGTATTTCTATGAAGTACTTAAAAATGGATTTTAAAAAAATATATAGCAACTAGAATATTAGGTAATATTTATTTGACTATAAATAATAAACTTGAAGTGATGGAAAACCTTACCTTTGTAAATAATGAAATTAAGGCATTTAGTTAAGAGCTAAGCGCTTGGGCCATTGTGTATTAGGTTTTAGTATAGAAAAACATAGTGTAATAATTTAAAAATATACCAAAAACCTTCCAAGAATCCAAGCGAAAGACTTATAAGCCAATGGAAGATATATACCTTTGATGTGTGACTTTGAATTGATACAAAAGGGCTTAATCCAAATTAAACCAATTGCAGATTGAATCATGAATGCAGGTTTAAGTTGCTTCTATTTTTACGTATAAATGTTTAACTAACATGAATCTCGTGAATGCATAATTGTCACAAATGATCAAGAATCAGTTGTCCAATCATGAACACTATCAAGTGCTTGCATCTCTCAGATATCTACATGAACAGTCAAAGACTCCGATTTAATCAAATGGGATTGTTCTCCTTACGAGGCAATGCTACCTGCTAACTTTTCTACTACTATTAGTTTTAATCATATTTCTTAATTAATCTTGATATCCATAATATCAAATATATATATTTAGGTTTTAAAAGCCAAAAGAATATCTCTGCTTTTAGTAGGATATATATCCTTCCTAATTTAAATAAATGATTGATCACAATCATATCCCTTTTTTCTAAACTAATATATCTTATCTCATAAATAAAAAATATATGGATAATTATTTGACCTATATTATTTTATTTTGTAAATAAAATATTTATTTTTGGTTTTCAACCACAATTTACATTAAATAAAGAGATAATTAGGCTTTGATTATTAACTAGGCTTAACTTATTATTAATTAGCTTATTTTAGTATTCCTAAGTACAATCCAATCATATCATATTATTACCTAGTAATCCCAATCATATTAGCCTTTCCTTAATTAGAACCTTCAGTCCAAGAGTTCCTAATTACATAAAAAAAAACTTAATATTTGACTTTCTTTTTATATGTGACCTTATAGATTTTCGTTACAATGGTAGTGATCTTAAAATCCTATTTTAGTATCACAAATAGTGAGTGATATCTAGCAATACATCACTGTTAACAAGTAATGAGAATTATTAGTGATTTGATATAATATTTTTATGACTAATCTTCCATATAATTTACTCCTTTTTATCCTGAATATCTAGGTTAAACTTAAAGTTTGGAATGTGTTACCTTCTTCATAATTCAATCTATATATTTCTTAATTCCTGAGTAGATTAACAAAGATAAAAGAATCAATATCACATATTAATCCATTTGAACATAGTTACGTACTTCATAGTCTCACTCAATCAAATGGTCTACAAATATCACTCTTTCTATATAGGAGGGGCAAAAAATCTTATCTAAATTACTTATATCCCTCTGCATAATTTGTGATATGCCTGATTATTATCCTTTAGATTGACCCTATTATAGGTGACATTCGATAGCATTAAAGTAAATGATTTCTCTTGTAAGGAACTATAGTAACTTCATGTCAGAAGACCACATACATCATTATCATTATGAGAACTACTTATAACACTGTGATCCATGTAGCATTCTCATGACAAGTTGGTCCAATACATTGGTTCTCTAACATGTACCCATGAGTTAAATCCATATCTCATATCCATGATCATAATCATTAGTCAACATACATACTAGTCTTTATTGTTATCCTAATTAATAATAATACTTCATTAGGGATATTTTAAGAACAACATAAATTATTCGAAGGATAATTATTATATTTATTTATATTACACAAGTATAATATTAAACATAATAATTAATTGAATGCCTTTATTTATATATAAGGAAAACTTAATACATTATATGCAAATATAATCACCTTATGATTAACTATTAAAATGTACACCAATACTATGGTCACCTCCTCTATTGACAATAACACCTCAAGTGATTCATCCTTAATAATGCTAACCATAACTTTACATTGGCTCTTTGGCAATGCAACAGTGCGGAGCATATGATCTAGTGAAACCATGCCCTTTGCCACTTACCTTATAAAGGGTCCTATAATTATAGGTACACATACCTATATCCACCTTGAAATAATAAATAAAGTAGTAAATTAGCATCAATGTAATCCTATAACATGATTGAAGAATGGTTACCAACAAGCAGTAGGTTGCTAAGAATTTACCTATGGTAATTAGGCGAAGGGATTAGAGTCAACAGGGTAATAGCTACCTTATTATGGTATAGAGCTTGCCATCCTTACCTTTTTCTCCTCCTTTAGGGCAACTAATAATTTACTAGAACACTCAAGGATGGCTAACACGTGCTACAAAATTGATTCTTATAGCTATACCATTTCTAACTCAGATATTTATTCATTACAAGAACATTTTAAAACTCCTCTAGAGTGTTTCTTTAGGGAAACTATTCCTCCAATACCTCTCACATGCTTGAGATGCTCTAAAGTTCCTAAAGCAACAGTCAATATTTTAAAACTCTCTTTGGTTACTTGTTGCTTAAACTCATCATAGCATAATATAATCAAGTGTGATTAGTCATCTTTTAGTTAGTAAACAACACACTTCGTGTTTAACCAAAAAAGAAAGGAAAGATATCACTTACTATTTGATAAATAACTTGTTGAATCTCCTTTATCATGAATTTGCCCTTGTTGTTGGCTCTTGCTTTCACTTATAAATTATAGCATTATATGAAGGCAATGGAGGTAGATGCTTGATTACTATAGCAGTAGCCTCATCAACTGCTTAAAACCTTTCCTTAAAGATGCCTTTACCGAGCTTTCTATACCTTTCTTAAAACTATATATGTTTATATATATTTTTGGCTTAATTTGCCTTATTTTGTGCACTTATAGCCTATTGAAACAAATAAATAAGTGGTAAGAAGACATTATCCACTATTAATAGTGGAAGAAAAATAATAATACAAAGATATCCTAGAATACTCATAACTTTATCAAATGGCATATCTTCATAAACTTATCCCATATCTACTAGTTGATCCAGTAATATTTTTCAAGGCAAAGACACACCTCTATCCCTATGAGATTGATGTAATGCTTCCTTGACATAAACTTAAAATCTTTCCATGTCTTGCATACTAATATAAAACTATATTCGTAGTAATCCTAGGGAACACTAAAGACAGCCAATAATTGCATGTATAAATGAATGATAAACATGATTAGCAATATAGGATTTCTTATTATGCATATATAAAAATTCAAATAGAGACAAGTATTAAGGTTTCTTACCAATATATCCTCCTAGATGGCATTCTTGATGTCTTGTTGCATTTATGCCATTCATTAACAGTAATGGGCACTCAAGTGTATATGAAGGTACCAAGGTAATTGGTGAAATCAGTTCTACCAAGCCTATATGCAACCTCTTATCATTGGAGTTTACTCCTAATCTTTTTTTTTTGGCACATTTAAGGATCATATTTTTCTTAATTGTAAAACCCTTAGTTCCTTTCTTTTTCTAACTATCTTTATTGGAACTATCGGCCCCAAGTTTTATATGACAAGTTTTAATTATAATAAATGAATATTAAAATAGCATTGTATATCTTTATGCCAAAATATTATAAAATCCTTAATAGACATGCTAGATTATAGTTACGATAGCAATGCTTAATTATATATAAAAAAATTTATATTTTTATATGAGCATCATTAAGTATATGATTAATCAAGATACATGATATGATGATTATGCATGTTCTTGTACTAATTTATTATATATTTTATATAAATCATGCATATCAATATCTTGATATATTAGATTGGACTAATTATATAAAGAAAGAGTTTGCAAAGTTTATGTCTATAGGAAAGTCTAAAATAAAGAAAAGTTACAATTAAAGCAAAGAAATGGAAGATTATATTATGCTCAACTCAAGAACACAGAAGACATGCAAGAAAGAAGATATGATCTAAATTAAAGGATAACAAGATTCAAGTTTTGAACACTTAAAAGTATCAAGAAAAGTTTAAGGATTTTACTGGTATAGTTTTTCATTTTAGGCTTAAACTTTCTTACAAAATAGAGTTTTCATGATATAGAACCCTAACATATTTTTAAATCTTTGCTTGATCAAAAAATTTTAAAAAAAATAACCCGCAATCATATTTTTACAAAATAGTCTATGTAGACATATTAAAAACTAATGAAATATGAGATTTTTATCATTTTCAATTTTAACCTTTGGTTACTCTTTTAATCATATCTCATAAAATATTTTTTATTTGATTTTCAAATTTTTTTGTATGATGATGGACATAAATAGCTTTCCATAAACATCACTTGCTTAAAATGATTAATATATGAAAGAGTTATTATTTTTTCAAATTGAGTCTAGGAATCAATTTTTTGTATTTTAGTCCTTTTTTATCTTTACTCATTATTTTGATCTTGTCTTAACAACTGCAAATGATATAAGCATAAAATTATTTTTATGTAAAAATGAACTCAAAGAGCTTTCCATTAAAATGATCAAGATATAAAAGAGTTATAAATTTTACAATTAGAGTTTCAAAATTAGATTTTCACAATCCACTCTTTCTAATCTGTGTCATTATTTTAAATATATCTCAAAATTTGCATTAGATATGATATGAAACTAGTTATAAACTCAAATAACTTTCCAACGATAGGTCATTTGCTCAAAATGGACTTAAAATGAAGAAGTTATGACATTTTAAAGTAAGTCTGTAATTCTATCTTTGAGAATTGATTAAACAATCGATTTTAGAAAGATAGAGATGAAAATTTTCATCAAAATTGATTGACAAATTAATTCTAACTATTTTGGTATGCATATAATAGCTAATTTTCATTCTCAACTACCCCAAATAGTTATAATACTCCATAAGCTTCCTACATAAGGTAAGAAACATCAAATACAATTAAGAAAAAGCCTGAACTTCATCTCTTAATATCATTTCACTTCTTTCATCAAAATCATGAATTGAGTTGTCTACTTGAAATTTCTCTATTCTAAGAGCTTCACTTGTTTCATCCACTATATAAGAGGATTTGTTTAAGTTGATATTCATCTTATATTATTTTTTAATTACACAGGGTGTGGTATCTCTTATAAAAAGAGTTTTTGCTTAAGGAAGAGTAAGGAATTGTAAATAGGCTTCTTCAAGTGCTCAATTGAAACTTAAAAGAATAATGGATTGCAACACAAGCTTAGAAAGCTTAGAGTGTGGATATACACCTTGGAGAGAATATTCAATAAAGGAACCACTGTAAATTTTTGTATTTGATCTCTTGACACTATTTATTCATTTTTTTTGCATATGCTCTATTTTTCTTGTTACATGCTCTGATTTCTTGTTTTCATTTGTTGAATATATTGCATTTGAATGCTTATGTTGATGCTTTGGTGATTAAATGTTTAAAAAGGGTATATATCTATGCATATGCTTCTTAAAGACTTGTCCATGCATAGTTGATGAAAGTGTTGAATATATTATGCTTCAATGTTGATCATTATACTTAAATGATTGAATAATTGAAAGAAAAATCTATCTAGGTATGTGCTTCTTAATTTTTTTTCTATGCATAGTTGAATAAACTACTTTGCATAAGTACATTGAATTGTTATATGTTATGTCCAAACCTTTTCATTAAACTATCTTAGATTTATTTCTTAATAATTTGTTTATGCATAATTAAATGAGTTAATTGGTACTAATCTTTGAATTATCATATCTTAAATGCAATAAATATCTTCATAAAGCTCTCTTAAAATTGTTTAAATTATAATTATCCTTATAGTTTCTTAAAATTAAAGGCTTTTTAAAAAAAATTCAAAAATAGTAAAAGTTTTTAAAATACCAATTTATCCCCCTCATAGGTGCAGGTCGCCAAGGCCTACAGAAACAACTGAATCTATATTGCTTTTCTTTAAATATTTTTGACAAAATTAACACATGTATTTAACTTATATGCTAAGCAACATGTGATAAATAACCAAGTACATACATGTGATAGCTTAAATAATAAGGAATAATTGCATATGACTTTATTAAATTTGGTTTAATCCCAAAACAATACTTTAGCTATAACAAATTAAAATTTTCCAAAATAGTATCCAAGTAGTAAAGCTGTACAAATGTAGAAAGTTACTCAAAAATGTAGCATCTAAGCAAAAAATGACATTTTTAAAAATATAAGCACACAACAAGATATGTATTCAAGTATATCAACTCTCCATAATAAATAATGCTTCTAAAACATGTAAACAACTATTGAACAATAACTTCAAAACATAAAAATGAAAGCTTTTTAACAATAAAAGATAGTACTATGAATTTAACCTTAAGAACATAAGAATGCTCACAAAGTATAAGAGAACTAGGGAAAATAACTAAAATAGATAGGAAAAGAAGGATGAAGATTTGAACTTAATACCTTGCAATCATTGAATAAATATTGGAGAAAATTAAGTCAGAAGCATGAAAAAGTAAAAAACAAATCATTATAAAGTATAATTTAGTCTATAGTTCTAAGAAATAGTGACATCATATATATTATTGGCAACACTTTAGATGTTAGTTATTGATATGCATTGTAACACATTAAAATTAAACTGAAATAAAAAAATTGTAGCAAAGGTGAATCAAGTCCATCCCACAAAGATTAGGCTTTAATTTTCTTTCATGACACAAGAGAGATTTTTTAATACAAATAAATAGAATTAAAGAGTAAGAAATAATAATCTTATAAATGGAAAATAAAAAAAAGAAAAAAGAGTTTACTTGCAATAAGACAAATTCTAGTTCAAAAAATTACACATCAATCTAGAAATTTATCATCAATTATAAAACATAGGTATTGCTTAATTAACTATTTAATTGATGAAAATAACCTAAAAACCCACAATTATTCCCAAATTTCCTTTTTAATGTGATTAAAATTAAAAATTGAATTTGATTAATTAAACTCAACCTTTATTAAGACCTAATCAAACCGAATCAAAATTAAAATAAAGTAAAAATATGAGAAATTTAACTAAAACAAACTAAATAATCCTAGAACTACACAAATAATAAAGCTTGCCCTCTAATTCATCTACCAAATAACAACTACCTAAATTAATTCACAATTACAAAAATAAACTAATTAACCACTTCAAGTATAATCACACAAACAATCAATTAATGGATTCTTTATAAAAAAAAAAACTATGTGTGCAATCATCAATAAAAGAGATAAATAAATAGAGATAATTAATTAAATATAAAAGACGAAGAATAAGGTCAAAATCAATTAGAAAGAGTATACCAAATCTTTGAACTAAAAGAAAAGAGTTTAACCACTTATGGCTTGAAAGCTCAAAATACTAAGAGAATAAAAACTCTATTTTGTTTATTATTGAATTGCTTATGGTTATATGAGTTTTTACCTTATATATACCTCTTAATTTTTCTCAACTAGGTTACAAACACATAGGGTTAACTCTTAGCTAACTAATGGGCTAGACTTTTCATAATTTGAAAGTCATAGCCCAAGTTATAACCTAAACATCAAAACAAGTCTAAAGTTATCTGATTCACATCATTCTAGTTAGATTTAATTTTCCACCTTCAAAACAATGTTACTTTAGCTCCAAAAGTTTAGAAACATATTGTTTTGGTATTAGCTAACTTAGGATACTAGAATTTTGTAATTTGGGCTTCTAGAACTCAAGTTATTGGCCAAATAATGAAGAAAGGTTAAGTCCACTATAAGGATAGCACCATTAAATTAGTTTCAAGGCTAAATTTGACCTCCTAAATGTCCAAACTATGTCATGACCCACTTTTGATTGTGACTAGTACGGATCTCGTTATTAGTTTCCATAAACTTTAACAATTTTCACTCTAATAATTTAATAAAAGTTTTCAAATTTTCAAAGGAACTCAAAATTTTCTCTTTAAATTTTTATGGAAAAATAGATAGAGTTTCCCTTATTTTTGGATACTTCTCGAAGGCTACATGCCTTATAATACAAAACTTGCTTAATTATCAGATATGACAGTAAATAACATTCAAACGGTGCAACATAAATTCAATTTTACACATACAATAATTTAAAACATCATATGATTAAATAATTCTTTATTTGAATGTAGATTACATTCTTAATTGTAAAATCTCTAGTAAGGCAATCTTGTTTCTCCATGGATACAATAAGCTCAAATATGCTTACCATAACTTGAAAACATTGACGATACAACAGAGTGAGTTACAAGAATTCAGTGAGTATATATCTATCAATATTTTACAAATGACCAATTTTATATATAAAATATCATAGGATAATCATATACTAAATTAGAAAACATTGGCACACCCATTTTCTAAATTCCTGCAATACGTGCAACTATGCCCTTAAAAATTCGATTTCTTATAACAAAATCATAGGAGTCTTGACTTTTTATTAGAACTCAATATCATATAAGTGAATAAAAGGAAAACAAAATTGCACTTACACTTTCTCTTCAGCCTTTACTTTCAGTTTCACTTTCTTCCTACCTTCTCCCTTCTTTGTATCTCCTTCTCTTTCTTAACTCCAACTGGGACCTGTTTTTGCACCATGATTAGAAGCTATTGTACGCCTTTAATTTCAGCACCCATATAATAACTGGTTTCTATTGCATTGCCCTCAGCTATTTTGTTATGCATGTAAGTTAATGGAGAGAAGCATGGGAGCAATTATAACTATTGTCCCTTTCACCTCTGTGGTGATCACCGTTACTAAGTTCTTACTTTTCTTGCCATAGCCTCAACTCGGTGATGCAAGGGAATGTGTAGTGTTAGGTTTTTCACTACATTCCTTAATGCGGTGTAATTGCTAGACCTTACCATATCTCCTACGTGTAGCCACTACAACTATTGTTGGGGGTATGGATTGGATAACGAAATCACAATCATTTTCAGCAAAAGAAAGTAGTTCAAATAGCTATTCCTATTGGAGTCTTTCAAATTTCTATTGCCAATGAACTTCTAAGGTTTCCTTTGCATTGGTAAGGTGTTTTAAAATGAAACCCAAAATATTTAAGTTTAATTAAACAAAGAAATTAGAAATCCCTGAAGCACAGTTACATATTTAATTTCTTATTGCAGGTTTAGGAATATTACATAATAATATATCAAATTGTTTAACCATCATAAGTAAAGTTTAAAGAAGAGGTATAAAAAAATTTAATTAGGATTATTATACTCTTAGCCTTATTCATAAACTTGAAAGATAAACGTAAACTAAAGACATTGAGTGTAGAAGTTCTCAATGTTTGTCAATATTTCTAAAAAAAATAGGGGGTTTACATCATAAAAAGTTATAATGATATACTTAAGAGTATTTTAGAGATGCACATTTCAATATTTATGTTGTTATGAGTTTAAATAAAAAATTCATTTTTGAGAGTACTTGAGATACATGAAGATGCTTAAGAATAGTATAATTTTATAGTACAGAATGCTAAAATGTTATAATTGGATTTTTTATGAGGTATTATGTTCCTATATTTCAAATAATTCTAATAGAAATGACGAGTAGGATGTTAATATCATCCTTTGACCTGAAGTCATTACGGTTCCCTACATGAGGAGTTACTCACTTTGATATCGTCCTATGTCACCTTTAATCGAGATGATGAGTAGGATGTTGATTAGGTATGTCACAAATCATGCAAAGGGAAGTAAGTGATGTAGATGGAATTTTGTTACTCTTATATAAAAGAAAATTATCCTTAGACCCCTTTATTGAGTGGAACTTAGATATGCATGATTATGCTCAATTGGATCAATATGCGATATTGATCATTTATTTTAAATCTACTCAGTATCAAGAAATATAAATTGAATATTAACAAGGATGACACACTCCATGCCTCCAATTCGATTTGAATATTGTTATAAAAAGAATTACGATGCAAAATGTTAATCATATATTAGGTAGATGTCAAATCATAAACATTCTTACTACTTGAATAATAGTGATGTATTACTAGATACTGCTCACTATTTATGGCCTAAAATGAGTCATTATCAATATAGTAAGAACTTACAAGATCACACAAAAGGAGTAGGAATGAGATAATAATTAATTGGGTTTTATTTGGACACTAAAATTCAATTAATTGAACTTATTTTCATGCATATATATTATTATTAAGATAATAATATATTTTTCGCATAATATATATATAATATTATGTGATATTATTTAATATTAAAGTAATATTAGATAATTATATTATTAGATATTAGATAATTATATTATAAAATAATTTATTATCTAATATAAGATAATTATATGTCAATTTAATATTAGATAATTATATTATGAGATAATATTATTATTATCTAACATTAGATAATTAATAGATAAGTCTTATCTCTCTTCACTCTCTTTAGGATAAAGATAAGGTGATAGTTATTTAGTGTGATTAGGATTTTTGAAGCATTATCCTAGTGGGACTAGGATTTTGATATGCCTTAGTTCTATAAAAGGACTTGAAGGCAGCACATTACAAAACACACATTGGCTTCAATCAAACCCTAAATCACTCTAGAAAATATTCAAACCCAATCCTAGTGAGAGAAACAAATCCTAGCAACATCGTGGAGGGGAGAAGTTGTTGTTCACTCCGTGGGGATACCGTAGAGACACTATACCTTCTAGTTAGGATTTGATTCATCTCGGTCTCTCAAGGATTCATTCAGAAAAAATACGAGCGCAAATAAGGTAAAATCCTAATATTGATTTATGACTTTTGCATGGATCCTAGGAAAGTTTTGGATGAAAATTTTAAAATTCCACTACGTATATTGATCCTAATCCTAACAAGCGATGTTAAATATTAAACGATGATGAACCAATGATGTAGAAGTTGGATGGTAAATTTTTGGCAAAGAGTTATAGAGGATATAAGATTGATTTAAAAGATGGATGGGAAATTCTTGAAAAACTGTTAAGAAAGCATAGAAATGGCCCTGAAATTACAAAATGGCTACATGCATGTTTATTGTAACTATATGCATGATATAATGTGATGTTAGAAATTGTTTATGATTGGGTATATCTATTTGACATGATTGCATAGTCTTAATGTGATTATGTTAATTGGTTTGCATTTGAGCCTTAATGACTATTTGTGTGAGTTACATCTACACCAAATAGGTAGTATATAATATTAAGTTCTAATAGAAAGTTGAGACTCCTATGATTTTGTTGTAAGAAACAAATTTTAAGTCATATGCAGGTGAACTTTCATTTCAAGGCATGGTTGTACATATTTCAAGAATTTAGAAAATAGGTATGCCAACATTTTCCAATTTAGTATATGATTATCCTATAATATTTTATATATAAAATTGATCACCAGTAAAATATTGGCAAATATATGCTCACTAATTTCTTGTAACTCACTCTATTATATCTTCAATATTTTCAAGTTATGGTGAGCATATTTAAGCTTGTTTCATCTATGGAGAAACAAAACCGCTTTACTAAAAATTTGATAGTTAGGAATGTAATCTGAGTTGAAATAAAGAATTGTTGAATCATATGATGTTTTGAGTTGTTGTATGTATAAAATTGAATTTGTGTGGTACTATTTGAATGTTATTTGCTATTGTATTTGAGAATTAAGCAAGTTTTGTATTATAAGTTGTGTAGCCCTTAAGAAGTGTAAAAAATAAGGGAAACTTTGTCTGTTTTTCTGTAAAAATTTAGAGAGAAATTTTTTAGTTCCTTTAAAAATTTGGAAACTTCCATTAGATAGTTAAAGTAAAAATTGTTAAGGCTTGTGGAAACTGATAACGAGATCCACACTAGTCACGATTAGAAATGGGTCGAGACAAACTAGCTCTACCATAAAACATGAAAGTTATAGAGAATTCTTTTATCTTTCCATCCATATAAAGTTTAGCTCGAACAAAGGTTCAAAGCTCAAGTTATAACTAAAAACCTAAAGCAGTATCAAATTTCTACAATTAGTCATTATTTTCTATTTAACAAAAGACTGATGATATATTCCAAAATATACCTAAATCCATTAAAATAAGCACAATTACACCATTAAAGACCTAAATATAGGGGAAATAAGTACAAAATATTATGTATATCGATTGTTAATAAACAATCGATCTCTATATATTTTCATATTAGTTGTCACTAAAATTAACATATAACATTTTATGCAAAATTAAAAAAAAATGTCTTATAGGATAAACTTTCAACATTGGCTATATATAAGAACTAATGTCTAAAGTCTAGATAGTCTTCAAATCTAATGGTTCACCTTTATTTTCCACATTGATTTTTTAAAAAATTATCATGGAAAATATTTTTCTCAAACCATTTATAACCATTCACCTAACAATAGATAATTCTTATTTATAATGTCAAATTTTTATTTAAATTAATGTTATAAGTTTTACTTATTTTCAAAAATGCCACTATGCCATTATATATTTTGGTTTTTCATGTTAATCGACATCAATATGACAACATTAAAAGGTACTTTTATAGTAGTGGTGAACTACATGTTTCTGCCAAAAGGATGAGTCATTTCAAGTTATGACACGAAGTAGGAGTTTGCCTTGTAGCCTATAATAATAGTTTACAAGGAATTTTTTATATAAAGATTAGTTTTCCTTAAAGTACATCACTGTCAATAATGTGTTTACAGATGCTTTTAAGTAAACTCAGTGTAAATGCTTTTAAAAACCATGTAAGGGGTTTATATTTTGTAAGGTGTATTATTTAGGCTAACAAACCTTAAGTAGGAGCTCCACTATAGCATATACTTCATGTTGTATGTGTTGTAAGATGACTGGTGATAAGAAATGAATTAATGGGTCATTACTTCATTATGTGAACCTTATAAAACTTATGAGTGTCCTACTTAAACTTATTATGGTGGTTAACTATTTTAATGTTGATAAGCAAAGTATCTTCAAATTTGATTTGGAGATAATCATAGCTAAAATAGAGCAATTTGATTGATTGCCTTTCATTTTTACCTAAAAAAGAATAATTGCCTTTTAGAATTTTTGTTCCTTAAATAAGGCAAATCAAAAAGAAGAAAATAGATGACAATATTCTCTTGCTTATAGAAATTCACTAGACAAATATAAAATAGTACTCTATCTTAGGTTATGCTTTCAAGGTACTATCTAATAATTCTAAGTTTTGGAATGTGTTTTTCCATAAAGGACTTTAGTTGATGTCTTGCAGTATTAAGAGAGTGATTACTTATGATTAGAGATTTGAAGCACAATTCTAGAGATCATAAATGAAGAAGATCCTAAGTGTGCATGGATCATGATTTAAGCTAATGTAATAAACCTTTTGCTACAAGATTTGAGAAAATATAAAACATACAATTTTCTTAAAAAAGGAAAGAATTCTATAAACAACTAAAAACTTCCTTGAATAACTTATTATTGCTTCCAAAGCTTTGAGAACCTTTATGGCTTCTCCCTATAGTTTCACAATCCTTTAATAAAATAATTTACAATATACCTCATTTATTAGTAAAATGATTTGGTAATCAAAGTCATATAGATACATCAATCATGTTCACAACATGCAAATAGGAAATTTGTCACCCCATAATTAATCACATCATTCAAAAAAGCTACATCTTTATAATCATATGAAATTTCTCCATTTTATGAAATTGCATATATTAATTGCTACAAAGGAGTAAATAAAAATTCTTAATTGCATAATTACATTTGTTAGCACAAAGAAAAGATTCAATACTTTAGTTGCTTCTAAAGGAGGGAAGTGGTCCTTGAAATACTACAATAGTAATCCCAAAGAGCTTCTATTAGTTAATAATTCTATTTAATTTGGATGACATATTAATACTAATACACCTAAAAAGAATATTAAATTCTCTTTAGCAATAGATGAAGTGGATATCAAACTCCATCCTAATTTTTTCTCACTTGTAGAACCTCAAATTGTTAAGAACTTTTAAGAAAGCTCAAGACAAACAAACATGTCATCATTAAAAAAGTCTTGAGCCTCTTGATTTTCTATTTGAACTCCATCTTTTTAAGTTAATGTAGCAAGCAAAACATGAAAACTGGCAAATGTAGTGTCAAAAATCTAAAAACAATATAGTTTGAAAAGAAAATTTTCTAATGTCCCACTAGTCTAATCTTTTAAAAATACTCCGTTTTGAATTTTTTTAAAAAATTTCTATATGCTCTAAGGTAATAATTTTGTATTCCTTGCTATTATACTCCATTTTGAAATTCATCATTATTGCTAAAAAAAAATTTCATTACCGATGCATCATGTATTGCAACATAAGATCATACTAATAGGTTATCCATTAAAGTAAGACATTTCTACTTAATCACTTCATTTATGTGTACTTTATACTATTATTCTAGTCACACAATAATTTACATTTAAATAGTGAAGTGATCTTATTTCAACTAAGACCATTTATCAAGATTCAATAAGTGATAGTTATGTATAATAACTCCTCTCACTCTTAAAATGTACTATAAATTAATATACAACAAGCATTATACACACATATACAAGTATGTATTCATCATTATTTCTAAGGATTGGAAGCCAATGTCTTCATAGTCAAATTGAGAGCACCAAATTTTTATGCTAGGACCAAACTGGGAAACTTTTGAAAAATAAGGAAAAAATACTCAATATTACATTTAAAGATTAAAAAGTGAAAAAAAGGAGTCATTAATTTTTTATTATATATAGGAAAATTAATTATGTTTATATTAGGAAACCATGTGAATCAATACTAATATGTGCAAAGAAAGAACCATTAGTTAGTGTTAATTGTATTTCTTAAACACAAATGCAAGTTTGATCTACACAAAGAAAGACCACATAGAATCAATAATATTTGCAAACCTTAAGAATCCAACTAAACTTAAAGATTAGGTAAATAGAGCTAACTTAAAAAATAATAATAAAATGATAACTAACCTTGAAAATTCATTTTAGCAATAACATAAAGAATTTTTCAAAAACTAAATTGTTAAAAAGAGAATCTTATGTTAACTCCTCCTTTAATACAAAAAAGATTAACAACAATTAAATCCTTAAGAACAATTTATTCAAAAAAAGAAGAAAAAAAGCAAACTTTTTAAATGTGAAAGGCTAAAAATACAAAGAGGGTAAAACCACCTATTCCATTATTATTAAATTCAAAGGTTGCAATATAATTAGGGCATGTTTCTAAACTCCTGCTCAATAACAAAAATCATAATTTCCACTAATAGATACACATCCATAATAATATTTATATCTTAAATGGTAGGTTAGATGTTTTTCTTGACAATGGTCTAATAATAAAATCATAGACTAAGATGAATCTAGACATTAAGAGATTAACATTTTCTTTTATCTAGCATCATTTGCTTGAACGTCCAGCAAAACCTTCCATTCTAAGGATAACCATGTACATACCTTTAAGATCGAAACCCTATAACATGAATAGGAACATCTTAGTATATAATAATAACTCCTTATTCATTTGCATAAAACCAATTCGTTATATTTTACAATGTTTTGTTACATTCAATTTTCAATTTCTTTGAACTTTCCTAATAAAATAAGATATCTAGGGATATTAAAGTCATAATACACAAATACATCACAACTTTCATAATGGTATAACTTGAGGTCTAAGAAAGCTAGCAATAAAGAGAAAATCAATTATCCATCCAAATGCTAAGATCTTGAAATCATGTTCATCTAAGGATAACTTAAAAATGCATTCACTAATTCTAAAAAGGCAACTCCTTAACCTCTTATTGATACAAAAATTTAATCACAAAGTAAGAATTTTCATTCTAAAAAATTATGACATCAATCAATTATTATTCCTATATTACAAAAACAAAGTGATGTTGACTTTAAGGCTTTGCTTGGTTAGAGAAGAAATTAGGGGAGAAAGAAAATAGAGAAGAAGTTATTTTCTCTATGTGTGTTTGGTTGTAAGAGAAAACAGGAAAGAAAGAAAATAGGAGAGAAATTGATTATATTTGGGTGTGAGAGAAAATAAGGGAGAAAGGAAACGTGAGAGAAATTTTTTATTATTATTTAAATGTAAATGAAATTGATTGAAATATATTAATTATAGAAAAAAATCAATATGTTTTGAATAAGATATATTAGAAAATAATTTAAAAAAATAATTAAAAAAATTCACTTTTATGAATTTTTCATTTTTGATAACAAATTTACAAGTATATTATGTCAATTGGATAATATTTTCCAAAAATTTTGAAATTAAATCAAAACAATCATCAAAAATTAATTCTTAAAATAGTGTTAATTTCCTAATATCAATCAAGTAATTATAAAAACTTCACAAGAACTTAACAAAGAAATTTTTTTAGAAAGTTAATCTTTGCTAAAAAATTTACTTCTTATATACGTCAAATGACTCCTACTATAGATAACAACAACAACAATAATAATAAAATAATAATAATAATAATAATAATCATCATCATCATCATCATAATCCTTACTTAGTAAAAATTAATTCAAGTGCTAAAATGGTTCACAAAAGGAGAGAATTGAAATTCTTAAAGATGTCAACTGATAACACAAGATGAGAACAACTTGATATGAGATACATACAGATTCACATTAATGGACTATTTGTCTAGCACATAATTCAATATAGTGGAAAAACATAATGCTAATATGGTATTACAGTTACATGACCAAAGGTACAATAAATCAATTTTCAGGTGCCTTCATACTCTACACTACACATTACACGAGCTACGATTTTGATGTAATCTATAACATTTCAACAAAGTGGCCTTCCATAACATTTCAGCAAAATGGCTCTTGGTAGCAGCCTAAATCTAAACACTGCAACAAAACCACAATTTAGACATTGATTATGGTTGCAAATACAATAGTAGTTCTAAACATATTGAATTACTTGATTCTTCAACCATTTCACTATACAAACACTTAACTGATCATGCAATATGAACTACAAATAAGGTAACAAAATGACACATAATCTTTTCATTTACATGTTACTATACAATTAACACCAATGCAAGGAGCAATACTATATATTAGCAAAATATATACCTGGAAAACCAGCGACACATCTGAAATCACTTCACCAGATTCCTACATCCTTCATGAGATTGTATAGAAGATTCCAATGCATCTTATAAGGCTTACTAAAAAATTGTTGCTTGGCATCTTTATTTGAGCATAGGAAATAATAGCACTTGACTCAGAGTTCTCACATCACTCCTATGTTCTCTAACTTACTCCAAACATCCTCAGGGCTATAATATTGAGGTCTATTTTTTTGAAGAATGTTAAGACCTTTCTCAGCTATTTCTACCTATTTATTAGCCACTACAACTCCTTCTTGTCTCACCTCAATTAGGTTGTTTATTCCTAGATGCATTTTCTCATACCCACTCTCAAGTAAATTAACCATTACAGCTTTCCTTTTAGTGCCTTTAGAAAATGATGTTTCTTGTGATTAATTTCCATGGGATAGAGTTGAACTAGCATCAACAAGACTGTAGTGATCCATGTTACCTGCAAAGCTTAGGGTTTCATTTCCCCAACAGAGATCAGAATCTGATATACTATCAAAAAAATCATTTAGGTCAATGTATTCTGTCTACCAATGCTGCACTTTATCCTTTGCACTTTCAACTCATGCACTAGTTGCTCTATCCTTGCTAAATAGATCCATCAGTTTATCATAATTGTGTATTTGGGTTCTCCTCCATTTTTGTGCCTCGGGTTTGTCCTACATGTTGCAACATGGTTAGTAATGTCAATACATTAGGTTTTGTTAAGAACTCATTGCTAAGAGAAAGTGAACATATTAAGTGAACTAATTCATAGTCAACTTTGTTTCTTTTACTTAAATAATTACATTTATGATTTCTTCCTATACCTCGAGCTTTGCTTCAAACATTTGGAAGGGGGGATTCCATCCAACTCCACTCTACATATGAAACAAATCATAACATTCGTTGAAAGTTACTTTCAATGTTTTCATTCTATTTTTAATATGTTACTTTTGCAAAGTGGGACCTATCACAGCCTTCAACATGTTCACCACATTCATATATGCAAAAGAGTTAAAGGTACCATCTAGTCTATTCCCCTATTGGACTTCTTCTAGCAGGGCATCTAATAATACGATATCCATCTCTGATGTCTACTTAAGGTTATCTTTGGAAGACCTCCCTCATTTCTCTAGTCTCCTATTCTTGGACATGATTTAACCTGCAAATAGCAACACAAATCAATGTCAGTATATAAGCTAGAAATAGGAGAGTGATAATCAAGATGAATAGCATGTTAATGAGGTATATAATATGTGACTAAGTAATATGATAACAGTAAAAAACCTTGCACTACTCTTTAATTATAAGCAATATATACAAGACATCTACCACACAATACAGATGTAGAAATAGTTTTCAAGTCATATACTACTAAATGATTATATGGAAAACAAGTTATAAACAAGTGCAGTTAAAACATCAAGATCCTTGTAAATATGACAGATTACATAATATTACATAGTATACAAAATACATTCATGGCAAACTCTCTTCATACTCATTCCACAGTTAATTTGCTATACTCTCCCTTAGAAGGAATCCTTATCTATAGTCCTCCTCTAAGTTCCATGTATCATGATCTCTAACATTATCTGTATCCTGATGGAGTAGCTCACGGTCCATTCCTCAATCAAGCACTCATCAGGATTAACATCCATCAAGAAGTTTTGCAATATGCAATAAGCAATAGTAATGTTAGTCATGGTCTCAAAGGAGTAATATGGCTCTATACTGCTAGCTACAATCGGAAACTTTTTTTTAGAACTCCAAATGTTCTTTCCATTATAGTTCTCAATAAAGCATGTCAATGATTGAAAAGTTCTTTAGCATTTTTTGGACCATGCATTGAATACTCTTTCAAGTGGTAATATATGCCTCTATATGAGGTGAACACTCCACTTTTTAATGGGAATCTTGCATCTCCTAGGTAATATTTGCCTAGTACAAATGATATATGTAATATAGCATACTTACTATGTAATTTTATTAGCTACAATTTTCTTCCTATCCTTTTGCGCTTATCAAATCATAGAGTGGACTTACCTATAGCAATCTTAAGTCTATCTCCTCTTTTACTTGAGGCATGTTTCAAAATTCTGGAATCAAATGCAGTGCCTTCCCAACCTATTAGTACATAACTGAATCTCATATCAAACGTGTAAGATGTGAAGACATTTTGGGTAGAAAATTCTTTCCTACCTCGAAAGCGAGGGGTATCTCTATTTAGTACTCTCACCCATATATGCATATCATCTATTACTTCAACACAGTCCTGTATTTTTTAAGTTAGAGTAAATCTCATGATGTGAAATTCAAAGACACCCTAAAAATATTAATATACATTAATTTTTTTCCTATTTACACTATTATCTTACACTGAAATAAAGATAGAACCTTCTACTATTAAGTATTTGTTGAGGAACTTTTGATCCTGAAAGTTGCACAAGGTACTCACCCTCTAGTAATATAATGGCTTATAGAACATTGTGAAAATGGCAACTAATTATTTCCCTGAGATCGATGGAAAAAGAAAGATACAATTCTATGCTTTATATTGTGGGCTAAAATACATAAAAACTTAACAACTTGCTTCTTTACTGCAGCATGTATAGAATCCCTCACCCTGCCAGTTCCTTTTAATTGCTCGCACAATTGAAGGAATACATGAAGACTCATATAAATCACATCGCGACATTGTTCAGTTGTTAATAAATTTTGCATTAGTTGATGTTGCATTTCATCTCTTTTGCTTTCTTATACAACATTAGGTGCATAAATAAGTATTGATTGCATAGTTTACAAATACATAGCATGCACAATGATGCACATTAGTTGGATAATACACATTTGTCATTGCTTAAACATATCTACATTAATCAACTGCTTAAATCCAAATTGCTCATCAAATATATCGTCATTTTCATCTTCCATTTGTAATCCTGGAGGCAATAGAGAGTAGCCATATTGAAATGATCCAATAGATATTTAGGAAAATTTAAAAAAGCAAGTAATTACCATTTATAACATAAATATGCATGCCATTACTCTAAATAGAAATAAAAATCAATTTTCCCACAACCATGCTATAGTTACAACAATAGGCAATGCACACTTATATAGTGTAATAATAATGTTAAGTGAAATAGCTTACAAATTACTAATGAAGTACCCGCAAGTATTAACCAAGCTAGGAGAATGGAAAGTTATTCTTGCTTTCAATAAGCTAAGCTACAGCAATGGAAGAAAACGACAAAAGTAAGCCATATAACATGAAATAAATATGGCTGGTAACATCTGCAAGCCTTTATGCATGTTGCTCCAACACAAATTTTTTATTGCTTAAAACATATTAGGATTCTACGTGTTTCTTGTATGAGTTGAAATTAAACAACAATATATTCCTTTGATCATGTATTTTGAACATACCCACAGTAAAATATTTAGACGATTTATATAAGTAAATATATATATATATATATATATATATATATATATATATATATATATATATATATATATATATCTATGCATCTAATAAATTATTGCCAAAATCCTATCACATGTACCATTCAAGCAAAAAGGATAAAACGAATGTAAAAGCCTAAAGTTATATGAATATAGAAGTTTTTAGGTAAGGCCATAAAAAAAAGTCTTTGTACATGATCAATCTCATATCAAAGTTTTCACATATTATTATATTTATTATATTCGATATCTTTTTTTATGGTTGTAAATAAACTGAATTTATAGAAACTGTAATATAATTATTAAGTCATATTTTTTAACTCATCTTCTTGGATTTGAAAGTTAAAACAATTTGATGAATTTTAATTAAATTGAAAATTTTGAGGAATTGATAAACATATAAGAACAACCTATAATCATAGGAGAAGCAAGGAAAAATAATAAAATAACAATTTTTCTACCATCAAGCATGCTAATTCATGTACATTTTTATGCATTTTCAACATGAAAATTATTAAATTTCATTTTTTCAACTCAGCTTCTTAAATTTGAAAATAATATAATTTGATGAATTTTAATAAATCTAAAAATTTTAAAGAATTGGTGAACATATAATAACAACATGCAGTCATAGGAGAAACAAGGAAAAATACTAAAATAAAAAATTTATTACCATCAAGCATGCTGGAAAATGTACATTTTTTATGCATTTTTAACATGAAAATTAAATAATTATAATTATTTATTATTTAAAATTTAAAATAATATAATTTTTATTATTTATCTAATGCAATTTAAAAAAAATTAGAACTAGGTTGAATACTTATAGACCAGGTTAGCATCGGATCTGGGTTGGATCCAATTGACCTAATCTACAGGTCACACAACCGGCAAGCCCAGCAACGGAATTTTCACCGTAGTAGCTCCCTATGCACCAAATCGGAGCCTCTACCTCATTAAAGAGTGGATGTACTACCATAAGAGCTAAATGCCAGCGGCAACTTACCTTCCTATGGTGGATCAGCAACAACAACAACTACAAGTACAGGGCTTAGCTCAACAAATAGCAATCGGATGAGGAAGAAAATGCCTTACCTACTTTGACTTAGAAAACTTATCAACAAGCGGAAGAAATGGCAATAGCAATAGGTGGATGAGTATTTTGTGAAGAAGAGCACAAAAATGATACACTGTGTAACACTTTTTCTCTGTTTTCTTCTCATATCTGAGGTAAAAAAATGGTGGGTCCCACTGTACATTTTCTTAGCTAATTTCTATTTCCTCTATTTTCTACTGGCAGTCAAGTAAGAGAAAATGATGTTTTTCTTGTACCTTTCTACCCTATTTTTTCTTTCTCTAGTAAAATCCATGGAACTAAGCAAGCCATAACAGATGTAGAATCAAAATGCCAATTACTATCTCGTTGGATCTCATGAATCCTAAAATGCTAATTAAATTCATTTTTAACGTATGCCCTATCCATTAACTGAGATTTAATAGTGCAAAACTCATGTAAAAAAATAAATTTATTCATTAGAAACATCACTATGAATGTAATAAATAGAAATTAAAATGAAAAGCTTATACCAAATAAGGTACATTGCAAGAGTGATTTTAAACTAGTATGTTAACTAATATATTCAAGCATATATTGAACAAATTAAAAGCTAAACTTATACCAAAGAGAGGAAAGATTAAAATTTACCACTATCATTTTTCTTGGAAGTCTTAACATCCATAGCTCAATAAATTAACAAGTAATATTTTGAAAATATAATCTTCCCAACACATACTAAATTAAATCATACAATTAAAAACGAGGACAGTCAAAAGAAAAATAATCAACCAGCTTTAGCAATAAAGTAAAAAATTGATAATAGAGGTGGCAAATAGATGAGTTAGAATTAATATAAATTGGATAAAAAATAGATGGGTCATTGTTAATCCATTTAGAATCTAATATAAAATTTTAAATGGGTCATAGATGAATCATAACCTTTAAATATATGATTAACTTAACTCATCCATTTACCTATTAAATTATTATTATTTTATATTTTATCATTTTTATTAACATTATTTTTATCACTATTTTATATTTATCGCTATTATTTCAAAACAAATTTATGTTACTAAAATTTTTATTCTTTATTTTTATTTCCTTTCTAAAATTATAATTTTTATCTCATTTTATTAACATTGATTTCTTAAAATTGTTTTACTATTAAATGTACTTGATTAAATATTTTAGTATTAATATATATTAAATAAAATTTATTTAATTTAAAATAGACATTATAATAAAATTAAAATATTTAAAATTATAAATTATATGAATTCTTTTACAATGATAAATTGCACTTTTAAAATTACATATATATCAATAATTAGATTTTTATTTGCAAAGTATTACCAAGAAAATAAAAACTGATGTTGCTAGCATGTTGATATTTGCAAAGTATAACTAAGGATCTAACATATAGTTATACGGTATATTACAAGTGATATGTAACATTATAATATTTTTTATTTAAAAACTAAAAAAAAAGTTATTTTTGAGATTATTTTTAAGTTTTAATAGTAAAAATAGTAAATTATATTAATTTTAGTACAGACAAATAGACTTGATTTTGCTTTTTGTTAAAATAGATTGACATCTTCATGTATATAAAATATTATAATATTTTATTTCAAATAATTAATTTTAAAAATATTTAAATTACATTAAATTTGTGAAGATATTTTATTATAATATTTTCTTTGTTTTATAATCTTGGTTTGTATGATACACAAGTCTACTTCTTATAAATTTAAATGGATAAATGGTTATCCATTAACTAACCCAATATGACTCTCATTTCAATGAGTCAATAATGACCCAACCCATCTTTACCTTAAAATTAAAATAGATAGATATAAATGGATCAAAATAAGAATGAATATAGGTAGGTTAAAATAAGAATGGATATAGATGAATAAATGGATATGAATCAGGATTGTTAGGTCTAATTGTTAGTGAGTTTTTATTCCTCATTTGACTTATTAACTTCATTTCAACTTCAATATTAACCATTTAAATATATGTGTTTCAAACCCAAATACATATCTCAAAACATAAACGAAGCTAGATTATAAAAGAAAGAGATAGCAATTTCAATGCAAATAACTAGTTCAAACACATTAATCAAGCAAAATTCAAAAATAAAAACTTCATTCAAGTAAAATAAATAACACTTGGATGGAAAAGGTCACTAAACACAATAGAGTCAAACATTTTAACTTTTTATAGAAGTTCACTGTGACATACACTGAATAAACAAATAAAGTAATGGATAACCAAATGAATTCACATTAACCAAAAAATAAAAAATTTAGGATTGCTTGCTAACACCAATTCTACAACACATTATCACAAATACCTCTAAAGCAATCATCATGAATATCAAGTAGCATATGAATAAAAAAAATTAAAATAAGATAAAGGATAATTTTAAGAAAGTTGATGATCAATGACAATTTTCATACTTTTAAGTTTTAAAAATAGTTTTAAAGAAGCATTTCTTTAATACTTCTGAATTTTCCTATGGCAAAATGACAATGCTACATTGCTTTGCCTTTATAAAATGAGGAACCATTAATTTTGTAATTGTGAAGCCACTATAAGAGTAAACATCAAAGAGTTCTTTTAGCTTTTTGTTGTATATCATTTTCCTTTTATTAAAAGGATCCTTTAAATAAGTAAACATAGATTTTACTAACATTTTTGTCTTACTAACATATATTTTTGGAAACAAAAACTAGATATGTTTATTCTGAAAATCATGAAAGCATTGGCACTAAAAACTTTTTTTACAAAATTTTAGGACAAAAATTTTTGTTGACATTTAAAAGTAAACCAATGTTGTAAAGTTTTCATTTCTTTCTTAATAAAAAGACTATGAGCTTGATTTTGCTCACAGGATGGAATAATTAATTTGAAATCATTTGCAAACAAACAATTTTTATATGATGAGAGGTAGATTTACTTTGCCCTAGATTTTTTATGAGAAAATTGTGAATTCAAGGAAAAAATAATTAAAATCTTTGATTTTTTGTAAAGGTAGTTCAAACCATAAAACAAATACAATAGAATAGAATCATGTTAATAAAAATTCAAAGATTTGAATGGAAATTTTTAAGAATGGTTGACTTTTTTTAAAAAAAAAGAATGGAGTCATGAATTACAGAATATAACCTGGGAGAAGTTGAAACAAGTGAGAAAATAGCAAGCTTAAAAAGTAGATTTTTTCATATAAAAAATTGAGGAAGTTCTTAAAAGCAAGGTTTACTATAATTTAGAGATTTTACATAAAACTCTTCCTTTATTCTTTATGGTGATTGTGACCATGAAAAGGTTTTTTTTTCTAAAATTATTGTTGTAATTTTCTTAGAGAAATGGTTTATACAAAGACGTATATCATACATCAAGCTTGTATAAGCAATATTGAAATATATAATAATAATAATAAGGTAAGTAAAATATGCATGTAATCTAAATTAAGCAAAATAATACAATATAGTATAAATGTATGCATGAGTTAGGCCTTAAGGCTTATGTAAAATAAGTTCATAAAGTATTGGGCTTACTCACAAGCCCTTAATTATGTTATAAATGTGCTACTATTTCAAAAGGCTTATTCTTATATCAACGAAGTTAGGCCTCTTGTGAAAGCTCAATAAATTCACTATTCATGTATAGGAAATGCATCCCAACACTCATCCTTTATGTAATAATACACAATCAAACCATCATAAATCATATAAATAACATCATATGCTTGATATTCATTAATAAATTCACACCAAACATAATTATAATTCATTCTACCATAATTTCCAAGAATAAAAAAAACAAAACCTAACTCTAATTAATAAAAATGAGAGTAACTTTAATCAAAATGTTACTCATAGTTCGTTAAAGGAGATAATGGATGAATGAGGTGGTGATAGGTTGGTCTCTAAGCATCAACAAATCAAAATCTTAAGTTAGAACACCATTCCGTCTTAACCAGAAACTCAAATGCTTAACTAATTGAAATTTTCTCAACAAATCACAAACTAAAGGAAGAAATAGAAAGGAAATCTTGTAAAGGTTAAAGAGTAGAAAATATTATCTTACTTGGATTAAGAAAGATAAGAAGATAAGGAGGAAGAAGTGCTTGTTCTTCTCATAATGAAGAGAAGGTGTCTTTTTAGGAAAAATGAAGAAATAGGCTAAAAGGAAAAATAAAACGATGACAGCCTTATGGAAAAAATGAGAAAAGGCCTTTCAAGTCTCCTTTACACTCATATACTCATTTTTATTTACATTTAACCTTAAAAAAATTTTCACTAAATTTATTTTATAACACTTTAACGCAAAATTTTATCTATATCATCCTTGTAATTAACTAATTATTTTCATATAGAACATTTTTCACTATAGTAGGTGTAACATGTAATTTGCCTAAAACGTAAATCAACCACTTTAATTTTAAAGTAATTAGAATTTTATCTCTTATATTATTGAAATTTGACAATAATACCCTTAAATTATTAAAAACTTAGAAATAATACCTGCAATTTACTTTATTAATAAATTTTATCTATCTCGTGACTTACACATGACTTATGTACTATATGTAATTTTGTGGTTAATAACTTTCTAAATATTTTTCATATCACAAATTACTCTATTCTATCAATCAAAAGAATCACCATGTTAACAATTAAAATACTAAGTCAACAAAAAAAAAACCTCCAACCCAACTACTTTTTAAAATCCCCTTGTTCATTTTTATTATTTATGCAACAAACATATTCCTTCAAAATTTTCTTCATATTTATTATTTCTTCACTCTTTAATTTATCCAAAATAACAATTTCCTTCAAGTTAATCCGTAAACAAACTTGGTTGTTTAATTCCCCAGCTTGGAAGCTTTAATAGTCACCAAAAAACTTTTAGTCATTATGTTTTCAAGCATCCTTGACATTGTTAAGATTTTTGCTTTAAACTTTCTAGTTTGCTCCCTAATTTTATAGTAGAGTTTTCAAAATTGTTTTCTCATTCAATGAGTCCCCTTATCCATTGGATGATAACTAAAAAAAAGGAAGAAAATCTTTGTTAGAAACACAATAATAAGGAAGAAATGATTTTAAACAATTATAGAATTAAAATTTTTATTTTAATACTGACTTGGTATTTTAATTGTTGATATAGAAAGTTTGTTAGGAATTTTTTTTTAAATCTAGTTTTGAGATTCTCAATATTACTTCCTATTACTTTTTAACAAATTAGAATATTACTCCTTTAATATTAAAATTACTCAATTATGATATCAAAATAGTTGATTTGTTAAAATACAATAAAAAGTAGAACTGAAGTCTTAAAAGTATCGTAAAATTAAAAAATTTTCTATTTATTGGTGTATCACGAAGTAATTTGTAAGTGTTTGCTATTGTATCCAAAGGGTTTCAAAACCCTAGGTGACATGATAAGCCTAAAAATTATTAGATTAAAATTAGTCAATTACAACTATTCATTTTTTAATGGATAAAATTAAACAATCTTAATCTAATGATTTCTAAAACTGTCACATCACCTTGAATTTTGAAACTTTAAGAGTATATAGAATTCACCAATTTGTAATTTATTACATACAACATATTTAAATGGCATTTAGTTCATAAGATCTTTTTTACATTCTTGAGAATATTTTAAGGAAATGTGTGATTTTTATGCCTGGTCTAAATTTTAGAAAAATATTTCTAGAAATATTCACATTTTCAAAAATATTTTTAACCTAACATTCCCTTAAAATATTTCTGAGAGAGATGGTTATCTTATGTTCTCATGATATGAGAATGTTTTAGTTATATAAAAAAGACTATTTTACCCACATTTATAAAGATCTTAGCATTATTAATATCTTATTTTATAAACACCTACTACGGTTGATCATTGTTGACTACCACCCATCGCCGACCACCACCAATTGCTAGTAAGCACTACCATTACTATCCATCTTTGATGACTATTATCAAATACCATATATCGTTGGCACTTGTCATAACTGGTATTCTCCATTCATTACTTTTCGCTAGTAACCTTCATCAATCACCATCCATCGTTAATGACCTTTGTCCTCTACTATCTAATGATTATTATTGTCATTATCCATCATCAATAATCTTTGTTAAATACCACCTATCACCATTACCCATTGATGATTGTCTTTTTCAATCACTATCCGTTGCCAATGATCTTTTTTTACTATTGCCTACCATTGATAACTACTATTTAACCCTATATAACCACCTGTAACCATCAAACATCATTATTAACTACTTAATTTTATGAGGATATTTTGATATTTTAATAGTATTTTAAAAAATATATAAATTAATTAAAATATAGTATTATAATATTTTTAAAATTTTTTTTTAGATAAATAGATGAATGATTAAATTATTGAATGTACATATGCAAAGATAAAAAATTAAACCCTTAATATAATAAAAGGCATAAAACTTTTAAAGAATATCGGATGTCAGTTGAATTAAAAACTCTCGGTTACTAAAAATATTTTTAATTAAATTAAATATAATAATATCACATTCTTGAAAATAAAATTTCTAAAAATCAAAATTTCAAAAATATTAAAATTTTCAAAAAAAATCTATAATTTTACAAATTAGACGCTATCTTTTAAGAGTTTACAATCAAAAGATTATATGTGGCACACAAGTCTTGCAAGTGACATGGTGAACAAAATTTGTTAGTAAACTGGAAGGTAGGTGATATTTCTAAATTTTTAATAATTTAAGGGTGTTATTTGCAAATTACACGTTAGAAGTTGATAAATTTCAACAATAAAAAAATCAAAAGAGATAATTTGTATTTTTTAAAAATCAAAATAAACCCTAAAAAAATATCCCAGTCCTAAGCGGAGCAGTCTTCCTCGGCGGTCCAAATACTATATATATATGCTAGCAAGCCCTCGTCCTCCTCAATTACTGAGAAGCTAATTCTATTTACATCTCTCCAGGATTTCGGCTTCTCAATCTTCTACTTTTTCGAAATCTTCTCCGTTTTCGAGCACCACAATCAATCATGACAATGTCATCATCATCAAATTCAAAGACAATCAATCTGATCAGCCGCGATGACAAGACCTTTATCGTGGGCGAGGCCGTGGCAGTCCAATCACAGACCATCAGACTCTTGATGGAAGACGATTGCACTTCCGATGGCATCCCTCTGACCAATGTCAGTGGCGAAACCCTCTCTTTGGTCATTGACTACTGCAAGAAGCACGCTGAGTCCCATGCAACGGTAGGCGAAGCTGACCGCAAGGCGTTCGACGAAAGTCTCAAGGCCTGGGACGCTGAATTTATGAAGGTTGACGAGCGCGTCCTTTACGATCTATTAATGGTCAGTTTTTTGCTTTTCTTCTTCTAGTTAATCATCATTCATTGAGGTTTGTTTTCTGTGTTGCTTTTTTTTTTTTTTTGAATTGTTAGTATATGTTTGTGTGGTGTGATTTTCAGGCATCGAATTATCTGGAGATTAAGAGCCTTTTTAATTTGGTGTGCAAGACTGTGGCAGACTTGATGAAGAACAAGAGTCCCCAACAGATACGTGAGATCTTCCATATCAAGAACGATTTCACTCCTGAGGAAGAGGAGGCAATTCGCAAGGAGAACGAATGGGCTTTCAAGGATTTCTAGTCAATTCTTTGGCATTTTCCTACCGTTTTTTTTTTCCCATTTTTTGGATGATAATTATATATAATAGGATAGACGAGTTCATGCCATTATGCAAACTGGAAATTTCTAACTTGAGCTTGTTGGATTATTTGTTTACTTTAGAAAATTAAATATTAACTTTTATTTTGCCGAACTATTGTGAGATGTGGCTATTGCTTTTATACGAGCACTTGTGTTAACGGCGGATCTGACATAAATTTCTAATGGAGTCTGAAAATTTTCGAAGGATCAAAGAACTTATTTAAAAAAAGGGAAAAATTAAAACTTTTTATAGAATTATTATAATACTAATACATAGTTTTATTATTTCTGGCAAAGCACCCCTTAATCCTTGAGACTTCGCCATTGACTATGCATGATGACAAGGAATGACAAATAAGCCACTAAAATATACAATATTGAGATTTATAATTAACTATATATCAAAATTTGATTTACACAATTTTGAAATAATATAAATCAAATTGTATTTAAATTTAAAAATATATGGATGGGCAAAATTGAGATACTAGCCCCTCATCCCTTGCCGGCCTCCTCCTATGTATGTGGCTCCATGAAAATTCACACGTTTCCTGTCTTCTTGAAGTCCATAAAGCATCCATCTTGCCTTTTGTTTGGCTTCAGCGAGGGAGGTCTCATCTTTTTACCGTTTTTTTTTTTTTCCAGTTTCTATCAGCCTTACTCATCGCATCCTCTTTCTCTACTTTAGTTATTAACGTTAGAGCTAATGATAAAAATTACGACGACTGTTCTTCATTTATAGTAAGTAAATATCTAAAGTCAACTCAAAATCGCAATGCAAGTAGAAAGACGGCAGCAGGGACAAAAACTAAATATTGTTCGTGTTAATCATAAAATTTTCTATTCAAATTTCTATCACATTTAAATTGTTGTATTTAAAAAATAAATATAAAATTGATAATCATTTTAATCATCAAATTGTAATTGTTAACAATAATTAATACACGTATCTTAATTTGAATAAAAAAATATTACACCAAATACTTAAGGAAGCTTACTAAGTTTTACCGGCGGCACATATGTATTCATTATACGCTCTTTTGTATTATACACGCAACACAATCTAAACTGAAATTGTGCCATCCATGCAATTGAGGACGAGTCCATCTAAGATTCATTTAAATAACAATACTTCTTACAACATTGTGGATAGATAGCAATCTGTAGCACAACCAATCGGATCTGATCTTTGCACGAAAATATTGACGAGGCACAGCCCAATTAAATTTTTAAGTACCACGTGATTACATTGGGATTAGATGGCAATTCCTAGCACAACCCAATTGGATCTTATCTTTGCAATCAAATATTGACAAAGCACAACCCAATTAAATTTTTAAGTAGAACTTATATACAATGTGAAATCAATCACGGACCCACACATATATCAGTTAACCTATCACATTGAAGTAAAGTTCCACAGACTATGATTAGCTTTATATGGTACACCTACAGGCCTTTAAGAATTTACCGTCCATTGCGGGACATTTTCCGATCAACAAGGAGAGAAATTAAGGCCCTAACTCTCAATTTTCAGCTACTAACCACAATAAAAATCTATAAATATACACAATTAAGTGCAATATTGCAAGAAATCAACCTAATAATATTGCAACCAGGGCCAACTAAGCCGAAAATTTGCAAAATTTGATTGTTGAAATGGTATTTAGAACAACGTTGTTTGCATTTGAGTGTACTCTTAAGCCTCTCACACATGCAATTATGCTACAATCTGAACAAACAGACGCCAGATATTTGGTCTTGTGAGGCTTAGCCATGAGCACATAGCATCACTCTTGGTCTCATAGTGGCATGAAGTTGTGATGAGTTTCCGGGTGCCACCGTTGACAAAAAAGGCTCAACTGTAATGAAAAAGTATTGACTCATCTAGAAGTGCCCACACTAGTGATTAAGCACTTACGGTTAAGATTGTGTTAATCTGGAAAGAAGCTGACTGCAATGGCTTTGCTTCCTTCTGCCCTCTTTTCATCCTTTTGCATATTGCTATATACATTTTGAAAGTCAAGACTGGTAAAGTCAGACACTGCTAAGGATGATGCAAAGACGTCACGCGTGCTTAAAATGCGTCACAACCCAGTGAACCTGTAAGAAAGAAATGCACGGCTGAAGAACGTTCATCATTTAGGTTTCATTTGTTTCCTTAAAAAATATTTTTTATGGAAAAATATCATTTATATATATATTAATGAAAGGACAAAAAAAATGATACTAAAAAACTTAGAAATGAAAGAAAGTATCTTTTTGAAATAAGGGAAGTTATTTTCTCCAAATTCTTTATATTTAACATTAAACAAATGAAATACTTTCCCTTTATTTTGACATTTTATAACTATATTTTATAGAAAATGCTTTCCGATGATGAAATAAATTGAATCTAAGTGATACAAGGAACTTCCCAATATAAAGTAGCACACACAATATCTTACAATGTTATTTTCTGGCCTTCTCCAGTAAAATCCTTGAATAGCAATGACAGCCAAGTTTGAAGGCCCAAGGACAAAAATACTCAAGGAATGCTTTCCCATCCAATCCAACACAGATGTCAAACATTTGTAACCATGCACATCTACCTGCAGCAGGAAAAGGGAAAACAATTTGATCAATTTCGGTTGGTTGGAAGAAACATTATTTTGCAGAAGCCAAAGCAAAGAGAAACCTTTGGCATCAGAAATGGAGAACAATGCGATGAAAGATTATCCTTAAAAATGAGATTAAGAACATGACGAAACTCATGGACAAAAAGGGTTCGTTTGGAAAAGGTTGTCATCAAACAAGCATATACTCTAGAAATTTTATAAATTAAAAAAAAAAATAGAAAGTCTAAGTTATATGTATGTAACCTTTTTGCCTTAATCCATTAGAACAGACTGTCCATGTTTTACGAAGGTATGATCTAGCATTAAAATAAGAAAGGTCTGAAGCCTTGAAGACAGAGCATGGAAAAATCATAAATAATTAGAGCAAAGACAATAATTGAAGAGGCCAACTTTTTGAAACATATTTTTCATTTAGTAAGTAGCTGAAGATCCTTAACCTAGAAAGGCTATGATAATAAAACACCTGTTCTTATTAGCTTTTCCCTTATTTACCATTTACGATGTGAGGTTCTTTTATGGGGATTTTGTGTCTGTGAAACATTTAAGCCGATGGAATAACATGGAAATATTACTGTTTTAAGCAGAGATACGAAAAGGTGTTAGAATGTACGAGGGAATCACTTAGTTTCATAATTTAATGAATAGACTGAAATATGACGAGCAAAGGTAAAGGTCACATTTCTGTTCAATTTCTACAATGGTTTGATTCGAAGAAATCAGGCTAGATCCTCTCTACCGGGTTTAATTACACTAAATAAACTCTGAACAACAATATTGTACTCTATCCAGCATCATAAATACCCATATCTACACGCACACACGCAAGAGTCTCACACTGTCTAGGAAAATTTTCTTTTGTGACAGCTCTTGGAAGTTGGAACTCACCAAAAGATATAAAGCGCAGAAAGTGAAACCAGAAACCGCAGAAGTTAGCAGCATATAACTGATTGTATAGAGAGATTTATTTAAAGGAATGCCTGGAAAGGGAAAAAAGAAACAAGTATAATATCAGTATAACTTGTGTGGCACCACTGAACATACAACCATACAAACATTTTGATTTGCTAAAAGCCAAACAATAATGACCATGGAGAGAGATTGCTCCAATTAATATTTGTAATTTTGTTTAGGCACCTCATAGACCAAAGATATTTACCACCTCATAGCAACACATACCTATTAACTCCAAGGACAATCCAAGGACAAAAAATGAAACCGAAAACCACAACCAGTTCTCTAGGCGCCCTTTGTGGTCCTGCAGTATAAGTATACAGAAAAGTAAAAGGTCAGATATATCTGCCACATAATCAACAAGATGAATGTTACGGCAAACAGAGCAAATGATGATATTCCAACAAGCTACAAAGTGAATATAAAGGTGCCAGATGCTGAAGGTGAGAGGTTCAGGAAATCTTAATACATGTTCTGACCTGTCGATGAGCAAGAACATGGCCATATTGAAGTCCAATTATGCATGAAACAGCAGCTGTTATAGAGCTGTCAAAAGTTGAAGATAATCATAACATGGGTCCTTAATCAAATGATAAAGTATGTCCAAAAATAGCATGAAAAAATAAGGTACACAACCAAAACATGAGTTGTTAAGTAAATCAATTTAACATTTCCCAACTTCCGATACAAAATCTATGAAGATTGATAATTGCATGATACAAGAGTAGCAGCTCTCAATACCCACTAAAACTGAGGGAAACAAAACTTCAGCCTTCTGAGAAAATAATTGGGAATGAAGTATAAGAGAAGAGATTAATGCATGAAGTGGTGATCCTATTGTTGAGAGATGTGGCTCAACTATCAGGTCAGTCAGCTGGATTGCTCCAATAAGGTTAACTGGAGGAGAATATAAACTGCAAAGCTTTTGATACAGTTTTATCGAAAATGAAGCCATATTACAGCAAGATCCTTTGGCAAGCAACTAAAGTGACGCACTTGAACATTTTTCATGAACTTGAAGAGTTAGGTAAAGTTAACAAGGTCAGTTCAGAAAACAAAATTAATTGTCACAACCCTCCATTCATTCCTATTTATCTATCACTCTAGAAAACCAAGAATGTATCAATTATTTTTTTTATCCTAATTTCCCCCTATTATCATCTCTACCGAATGCACAGCCACTTCACAGAGTAATTGACTTTTCATAAAGGGTAATATAATAAAATGAAACTATTTTCTTCCATAATTGAGGCTATTTAATAGCCTTCTCAATCCTTGTGAACCTCTTCACTCCTTGTGCATTTACCTTAAACGAAAAATATAAAGAATGGAGGGAGTAATTCTTAGTAATAACAATTTATCCCTAGTTTAGTTGCTTCTAAAACCAGAAATTGACTACTTTCCTTATAGAGTATTTCTAAACAGCTGATCATATTAGTTCAGTGCAAGTTGACCATGAATTGAAGTGCATTTAGATATTGTAATTCAAACACCACTTTACATTTTGGAAAATTTGATAGATGCAACACAAAATTAATCCTGGAGTACCTGCTTGAGAACTTAGCAGGACAAAATTTGAAGAAAATTAAGCTAATCCAAGAGAAAATATCAGAAAGGCTTGACCAGCTACCTCAAAATGCCTTCAGGATCAAAAGGAGCAAGACACCATGAAAGTGAATTGTCTGCAAATTGGCCACTGGAAGACATATTGCACTCCTGGAAATCATATATTTAACAATTCATTGATTTTTTGTAGTCTGCTGTAAAGCACTAAACAAGGAAGTGGAATCAGCTGCCAGATACCTTGAGATTTTTGTACACAGGCTTCCTGTACAGATGTTCAAGACCAAGAATGTAGCGGTCAATCATTCCAGCAGAATTACAGGCTGGTCCAAGATCACCTCTCACAGAACAATTAACCTAATATCAAGTAAACAACAATGAAACTAATATTATGTCAAATACTTCCAGTCCAGCCAACATGATGGAAAACACCTTTACATGATGTTACACTTTTTACACAAGTGAACAGGTAGAATATTATGACAATACTTTTAATCATCGATTACATCCTTACATTTTTTACATTCATTATGTAGAGTCTAGACGAATAATGAACATTGGAAAACTATCTCTAGGGTCAGACTTCTCAAGGATTCAGACAGGAAATCAATGGTAGGAATATGATTTGATGAGATACAATTGATCATTGATCAGTAGAAGCATGAAAAGAAGTGCACATACATGAATCTCTGGAACCTTGAACTGGTGTCTAGTGCTAGGTTTTAATTACCATGTTCTTCTGCTATATATTTTTCAATAGTTTATAGTCATGTGTATCAAATCGAAGAGAAAAATTTAAGCACAGAAAACATAGCAAGGTTGGGAGTAAGGAGGGAAGCAGAGAGAAAGCTAGGAGCTGAGCCTCTTACTCACCATGTAAATATGTCTAACATTCATTGAAAGCAAAGGCGAGGTCAAGTTTGATACTTCAAACTGCCAATCTGGAACATAAAGGCCATAGAGTAATCCTGTGTGAATTGCCAACAGTGACACTGCAAAAAACCTGCATACAACAAGGGAAGAAAATATAGTTTATTTATATTCATATTGTTAAATAATTGCAATCAACACTCATGACCAAGTTCTCCTTTTATTTTGCTCCTAGTCCTAGCTCATGCAATTGGAGCATGTGGAGATTTGGGTCAAAATTCTAGGTTCAAGTCGTGCAAAGATTTCTCAATGTGCCAAAAATAGAACAGAAGTAATCCTATTATTTAATTATATCCTTGAGTTCATCTGCTATCAACACTAGTGCAGGTGAGAAAATACTAAGCTGAATATTGAATCATGACAATTAGCATGCCCATATGTTTTTTGTTTTCAAATTCTATGGTAAAATAAATGTGATAAGTGATAAAGGATGACTTGGTTTTGAGACAATCTTAATTTCTGTTGCCGGTGAGCTTGGATTCCAGTGGCTATGAGGACAGAACCTTAAAGGTGCATGGAGACCCTCAAAATCTATGGCAGGAAAAATGTCACACGTAAACCTTTAGCCTTACCAGTGCCAGAAATAACTCTTGAAAAAGCCTACTTCTTTCCATCTCTGATCGCAAAGCCAGATCTCACATAAAGCTGCAACAACGTATCCAATAGATATCCTCTGGATTCATTACATTTGACCACAATGTCAAATTCGTTAGGATTCTCTAATATGAGTAAACAGAATACAGATTTTTTTTTTTTAAATCATCAATATGTCTAGTCAATTATCCTTCACTTATTGCATTTCTTTGAAAATCAATCTAGCATAGAAGTAGTCAAAACAATATCAAAAACATTAGTTTAAGGACTTAAAGACCTGTAAGATGCCTAGCCACCGTATTCTTTCAATGTCGACACCAAAAGTCATTGAAGTTATTCCATGAAAATAACCACCTGAAAAATAAGTATGTGTACTTACCAGATGAAGATGGAACAACATCAATTAAAGAGTCACACACTGTAGCCACTATTCGTGTAAAATGGTTTTGTATTCCAGCAGAGTTCCATATATGTTAGAATATCAAAGATAAAACAACTGTTGATTGATATCCAAAATCAAGACAAGTTCTTAATGAAACATTGAAATTAGTTAAAATTCACAATCTATATAGGTTATCTGATTTCGTATAACTTCCACAATTTACACGCATGTAAATTTATTTTAACCATCGATAAACACATAGTTGCAGCCTACTACTGCATACTATCTGTCATGACTTCAAATTGCAGTCCATAACAGCAATTTTGCACCAAAATAGCTGTGTTTATCCGCAATTGTAGGGGGGTGGGGGTAACATGACTGCAATTTAGAACCATGCTATCTACATGAGTGACTGAGCAGACCTAAGCTAATTGAACAGCTCATTTGGCTAAGAAGATATTACCTTGGAGAAAGATGCCCAGAATAAAAAGTTTGATTGCTCTTGATATAGCTTTCCATGTGGCTTCGGCTCTCTTGGGTACCCTCTGACGTTTTCAATAATTTCGTATTCAATAAAGCAAAATTACAAATTTAAAATTAAGAAATAGAATACGATATTTTGTTTTGATATACCTTATAAACAAGCGCGAGAGACATTCCAGCAACAAAAAGAAAGAAGGGCAACACAAAATCTGCCAAGTGAATCCCATTCCAGGGAGCATGAGTAATGATAGGGAAAGCTGAGCCACCATAGTCAACCAACATCATCAGCTGAAAAACAAAGTAAAGAAGATAGCTTTAAGGAAAAGCAAACCACCACTAGTGAAAATTCTGCTACCCAGCATCTAATTAATGCCAAAAAGACTAAACCAATCAAGTATAGTTAAGTTCAATCTTGTTTTCCAGTATTTTCCGAGAAACCAAAGAGGCGAGAGAGACGTTGACGAAGTATTCGAGAGAAAGGCACACATACAAGCACAGAAAGTCCACGGAAGACGTCGATGGAAGCGACTCTAGGAGGTCTAGTATTTGCCGGAGGCAGGTCGGAATTGTGGAGTAGCGGCTCCGGATCAACCATTATTATCGGCGGAATCAAGGATAGATTAGAGCTCCGGCGAGCAGCTCTCCGTCCGAGTACAGCAACTGTCCTTGGGTCCACGCAACAATGTAAGCATACAGAAAAGCAACACTTTTGTTAATAATTGCTTTCATTAAAATTCGTGTGTACTGAGAACAAAATAATGAACGAGTGGAGGGAGACGTCGTGACAGGTAGGACTGACCGTCAGGTGGACGGCGTTGTTAATAATGAAAACGGAATGGAAGTGGCATATGCACCGGGCCAAAGCAATATGCCTTTGACGCTAGCTTATTGGATCGATTGGATGACCTGGGACTGGCGACTGACGCAAGAATAATTTCAAATGAAAAACTAGGGTCCGTCGGTTTTCTAGTATAAAAAAAATGATTTTTTTAAGAAAAACAAGTTTTTAAATAATTTAATTAATTTTTTATTTAAATAGAATAAGAGAAAATATTTTATATAGTTTAGTCACAAAAACAAATTATTTTCATTTATTAGGAAATATTTTTATATATATAAAGTTTATATCTAAGGTTTGTATCTAAGTTGTATAAGTATTTTCTTAAAAAATGGTTTTTGAAGAAAATGGATTTTAAAAAATAAATTAATTTTTATTTAAATAGAATAAGAGAAAATATTTCATTTAGTTCGGTCGCAAAAACAAATTATTTTCATTTATTAGGAAATATTGTTATATATATAAAGTTTATATCAAAGGTTTGTATCTAAGGTTAAGTTGTATAATCATTTTCTTATTATAATAGTTTCGTAATAGATGTCAACATGTCTTTAACGATGGAAATCAAAAGTTAAGTGGGATCTATATTTAAATCTATATTTAAAGTAGCATCTAGAAAAATATTTAAACCTTTCGTTTTTTTTTCAATTTTTATCATCTCTTTAATAAAGTAAATTCAAATTTATTTGACTTTAGGCAAAATTAATAACTACATTTACCAATTTGAACCCTTTTCTAACATAATTTCTCCATAATTCTATTCAACTCAATTTATATTTTTGGTTAGTACTATCTGACCTTCTTGACAAAGATTCTATCTTGTTCAACTTGTGTTCCCTCATATGTTTTTTGACACAACTATTAGATTTTCAATTTATAATGATCTTTTTTACTCTATTTTGTTTTGATAAGAGTTCCTTATTTTTTATTTTTTCTGTTATACAAAAAGGCTACAAGCCCAGCCCACATAGCAACCACTCTAAAATAATTCACTTCAATCATATCTTCTTATAACAAGATTCTATCACAACTTAACTCTATTCATGATCAACAAGAAACTCATTATCTAGTTTCCTTTAATCTAACTTATGTTCTCTATTAATATACTAAGGCATGCATAGGTTACTTGGGAGGATGATCAAACACTCAAACAAATAAATAATATTTCAATTATCAAATACAATTCAATTATAGTAAGAGTTAGGTCTAGTTGCAATCCTTCCAAACTTGAGGATAAGGTTGCGTAACTTGCTCCAAAAGAAATAAGTTTCTATCCTTCTATCCCTATCTTATATATGACAAAGTCCAAAATGTTTAATTACATAAAAATATCCAATGTTGCCTTGGCCATATTAGGGAACTTTCTAAAAGTTCAACCTTGATTCAATGGTGGAGGAATCTTAACCTAAGAATCTAAAAATAAATGAATAAAATGCAAATGGATAAATCTAAGGCTTGGTGAGCAAACATTCAAGTACAATCAAATATAGAAAGTAATTATAAGCTTACCAATCGAATTTATTCTTTTATATACCTAAACACATAAGCAACTTGATTCACAATATAGTTTTTATTAGTATCCACACATTCATCAATAATTATATGTACTCACAAGTGCCATTACTCATATTTACCTATATCCACACCACAATCACATCATATAATTAAGGATGGAAATAGGCCAAACTGCTTATTAAAAGCCTATAATCTAATATATTTTTGGTTTAACCAAGCTTAACCTTTTTATCTAAATAGGTTAAACTAAGGCTAATAATAGAGTTATTTATATAAACAATTCAATCCTATTTTTTATAAATTCAATTCATAAGTCTATTAAGTTAACCTATTTAATAATTAATATATTTATATATAATAATAATATAACATTACATATAATTTAACATTTATAAAATAGATATATATAATATTAATATAATTTTACTACATACAATTATATATAAGCTTAATTTAATTATTGGTTTAACTTTTGCTTTAAAGGTATTTGCTTATTAACTTATCTGAAGTTTTATTTGTGTAAATAGACTTTTAAATAAGTTACCAAGTCAAACCAAACTGTTTAAATAAGTTAGGTCAAACTTAAGTTTTGACCTTATATTAGTTAACAAGTTATACTCAAGCTAATGATTTACAAAGCATGTTTAGCCTATTTAAGATAAAACCTAACCCGACCTAACCCATTTCCACTCCTACATATAATTCACAAGAAAAACAAAATAAGAAAAATCTCCATGTGACTCCTATCTAACTTTATCTTTCACAAGTTAGTCATTCTTGTGCCTTTCTACCTACCTTGTACCTCATAAATCATTATTGGATATAGTATTTGAATATCATATATATCCTATTGCCCCCATTATATTTCTCATAAATACATCACATTTAATCTTAATTTTAATGCATAATTTAGCTTACAACAATTCTATATCTCTTTACATGGCCTCACATCCTATTTACATCATTAACTATCTTATAATAACCATACTTATAATCATATGAAACTTGCTTCCTTTAAGCCCTTCATGTTATAATAACTAAGAATTCAAAAAGAGTAATCAACTATAAAGTTAATTATGTAATCCTACAAAAAGGAGCATAATCAACTATGTAATCAACTAAAAGAAGTCCTAAGGCAGGATTCTATGTCATATAATTCCTTGTGTAATTAACTATAAGCCTTCTACATATGGTTCATAGTTGCTTGTGAACCTCCAAAGAGTGAGGTCCAACTTTATGGTTAACTACATACTCAATTATGGTCTTCCAAAAGATAAGCCTTTTAGTCATAATCCACTATGTAGTTGACTACGAGCCTCTGGAAACCATATAGTCATTGTGTAGTCAACTATAGCTACTTAAAGAGTTGTTCTCAAGCCATAATCTACTATATAGTTAACTATTACACCATTTTTTGTAGATTTTCAACACAAAATTATTATCCATTTGCCCTTAATGCCATCTAATTGCATTTGTTAGATCACCATTCCTTACCAAATTATAAATGCACACTCAAAACACCATATTTATGCCAATTCTAACATTGAAATCAAATCAAACATCATAAATCATTATATATCTCATATATCCATAAAAATTAAGAACTTAAACTAAACAAATCTATATCTCATATATCCATAAAAATTAAGAACTTAAACTAAACAAATCTCATCAAATCTTTAAAATAAGGCTAGAATCTTTACTCACCTAGGATAGAAAAGGTGTTGAAAGGTTGAAGGTAAGGATTTTTAGTTCCTAAACACCTAAAATCATTAAATTAAAATTATATTTCATCCTTTCCCCTTTTAGGTTAAATACTTAAATCCTTTCAAATTAAAAAAATAATAAAGTATCTAGTTATTTATAGAGATCTTACCTTATTTTTTAATGAAGGATTTGATAAGGTTTGACTCCCTTGTGCTTGATTAAGGTAGATAAATGAAAAGGAAGAAATGGTAAAGAGAATGAAGAAAATAAGAAATGATTTTTCGGGATTATAGAGAAATAAGGGAGAATTGGCTAATTTGAAGGGATAAAATAGGAAAATAGGGTAAATGTAAAATAGAAAAAATCTGTTAATTCTCTTTCATACTTAATTATTCATTTTTAAACACTTATAACCTTTAAACATTTTATATTATTTACTTTTTGTCATTAATTTCTTTCAAAATTTCCATCCCTTTTTTTCAAAATTAATATAATTAATAAGTTCTTTTCCCCAATATCTCATTCACATTTTTATTGCAATTTATCCATCCCCTATACAATTTCCATTTTAATTATTTTCTTAAAATCAGTTAATTATTCCCTTTAAGAAATAATTAATCAATTATTCTTTTTACAAAATTAAATTTTAATATTCTAGAAAAGGTGTAAAAATACTTCCCCTTTTAAAAGAATTTGCAATCAAATTCTAAAGGTTTCACTAATTTAATGACACTATAAGAATTCATTAACACTAAGCTTAGTGCTCACCAAAAAGTTACAAATATTTTTGCTCTATATCTGACTCTAGTTCCTACATGGCTTCTTCTAGTCCATGACATCCTAACAAATCTTCACAAATGGAATCCCTTTAGATCTTAACTTTCAAACCTAGTGGTCCAAAATTTTGATTATTTATTCTTCGTATGTCAATTTAGAGTTTAATTGCAATAGTTCTTCTTGGATCACATGAGACTCATTTGATACATGCTTTTAAGCATAGAAACATGAAACACTAGATGAATAGCTTGTAAACTATTTATAAACTCCAAATGATGGGTTATAACTTCTATGAGCTTGATGATAAAAAAAAGTCTAATAAAACAAGGCATCAATTTCCCTTTCATTCCAAACTGCATCATACCCTTCCTAAGTGAAACTTTCAAGAATACCATACCTTTCTTTTAAAACTCAAATTCTCTTTTCTTTTTTTCCACACATGATTTCAACCTATCTTGAGCTATTTTCAACTGATCCCTAATGATTTAGGCCTTTTTTAAACCATCAATTACTAAATTTAGTCCTAGAAAATTTGCCTCTCTTAGTTTAAACCATCCTACCAAAAATTGACATCTCTAACTATAAGGAACTTTATATGGTGCCATCTTGATGCTCATTAATAGTAATTACTTCTATTAAATTCCTTCACACCCCAAGATATAAGCTTTAAGCATGTTTCTTAAAATCTAAATGATTTACTTTGATTATCCATTAATTTGATGCGGAAAGCTATCCTAAATAGCAACTAAGTCCTTAATACTTGCTAGAAAGATTGGTAAATGTAAAATGTAAATTAGATACTATGATTTGACACAATTGTAATTGGATCCCAGTGTAATAGTATTATTATATCAAGGTACACTTAAGTGTATTATGCTATTAAAAAGGTAGGTTTGACAAGTAAAAAGTGTGCCAACTTAGTCAATCTATACATAATGACCTATATAAAGTCATAACCGTTCTAAGTCAAACCCCTTATGAGTTTTTAGCAATCTTGTTAAGAAGTTTATTATAACACTATCCTATTTCCATTCTAATATCGGAAGTGATTAATACATTCTAGCTAGGCATTGATGTTCTATTTTAACTTATTAGCATATTAGGCATTTCATTATATAGTCCACTACATCTCTCCTCATTCCTTTTAACTAAAAAATATCTCTCAAATCATAATACATCTTAGTCTTTTGAAAGTGCATGGTATGTGAGGAGTTGTAAGCTTGGTATATTAATTCATTTCATTTACTCAATGGAACCTAAATCCACCCTCCATGGTGAACTACTTCTCCCTCATCAATAGTCATCTTTAATTCCAAATTCTCAATTACTTCTTTTACTAAGGCTATATAACTTAAATCATTCTTCTAAGCATCCTCGGTTCCTTTAGTGAGAACAAGTTAAACTTCTACTTAAGCCAACATTACACCTTGTTCTCAAAAAGGTGTCTATATTATCTTACTTGCAAATTTTCAACTTAGCATATCCACAATACATTAACTTTACTAAGATAATAAAGGATTAAACAATTATAATCTTTAAAAAACTTCATCCATCACTTTTGCTTCAAGTTCAAATTTTTTTCTTCAAATATATACTTCAAGCCCTTGTGGTCTTTATAAATCTTGGTAGTTTCCTTACATAAATAATGCCTTAAAATCTTCAAAGAAGATTACCAACACCATTTCCAAATTATGGGTTGGATAGTTCTATTCATGTCTTTTTAGCTATCAAGAAGCATAAGCTATCATCTTGCCATGTTGCATAAGAATGCATCCAAGACCAATTATAAACATGTCATAATACATTACACACCTTTCAGTGCTCAAGGGAAATGCCAACACTGGTGCAGACATTAAGCATGCTTTCAATTTCAAAAAGTTACTTTCACATGCATCCTATGGCTCAAACTTAACTCCTTTATTTGTCAACTTGGTTAACAATGTAGAAATCTTGGAAAATCCTTAATTAATCTTTGATAATGCCTTATTAATCCAAGGAAGCTATGAATTTCTTTTATAGATATAGGTCTCGACCAATTCTTTATGGCTTTTTACCATTTAAAGATCCACTTAAACTCTTTGTTACAACACTACAAGCCCTAAAAACTTGATATTAGTTATCCAAAACTCACACTTTAAAGAATTTAGCATATAATTAATGCTCCTACAAAGTCTTCAATACTACTTTTAAATGTCGAAAATATTATTTATGAAGATGGTTATAAATTTGCCTAAGAAAGACTTAAACACCTAATTCATCAAGTCCATAAAAATAATTAAGGTGTTAATCAATTGAAAGACATGACTAGAAACTTAAAATGTCCATATCGAGTTATAAAGGTAGTTTTTGGAATATATTCCTTGAAGATCTTCATCAAATGGTAACCTATGCATAAATCCATATCCAATAAATACTTAGCACCTTACAATTAATCAAACAAATTAGGCATATGAAAGGGGATATTTGTTTCTAATAGTAACCTTACTTAACTATTGGTAATATATGTATAACCATATCAACCCATTTTTCTTCTTCACAAACAAGACTAAAGCTCCCCAAGATAAGAAGCTTGGATAAATATAACTCTTATCTATTAAATCTTATAGTTGTTCTTTCAATTCTTGCAATTCCACCAAAGCCATTTGATATAAGGTTATAAAAATAGGTTTGGAGCTAAACATTAGATCAATATGGAAATTTATTTCTCAATTGAGTGGTAACTCCTTTAAAAACATGTTAAGAAATTGTTGTACCATGGAAGTTATTAATATCCAAAATTGGTTAGTTTAAATATCAAATCATAGCTAGATAAGCCATATATCCCTTCCTAACAAGTCTTTAAGCCTCAATACTCAAAATAAGGACAACCTATCTTTCTTAAACTTAATAGGCAAAGAAAACTTTATAAAAATGTAATAAATTTGTTAAAGCAATTCACACAAGTATAACACTTAAATAATTAATTCATTCCCAAAATCACATCAAAAATTAATCATATCTAGTAAAACTATATCAATAGATAACATATGCTTATGGTTATGGGTGTATATATACATATATATATATATAGATACATACATATATATCTATATACATACATACATATATATATATATATATATATATATAGGATATGCTTCTGTCTTACAAATGATTTTTAAGGATTTATTAACTAAAGTCATCACAATTAAAGGTGCACTTATAGGCTTAAGGGGTTTATTAAGGGTATTAACAAATCTTTTTGACATAAAAGAATGAGAAACATATGGATCAAATGAAAATTTAATATAAAGATTACTAATTTTAAGGGTACCTATCATTACGGCATTAGAGGTTTAGGCCTTTTAGCATATCAATGCATAGACTCTAGCTTGGCTCCTACTTGTTACTCCCTCCTTATTGGTCAGATTAACATTTCTGAACTATTGCTTGATTTTTTGAAAAATTTATAGCTGAAGGAGTTAGACCATTCTATTAAGACATGGAATAGCTAACACTTTGGCTCAAGATATTTATAGGACATTCCTTAACTTTGTGCCCTTTATGATTACGTTTAAAACACACTCCTCTAAAATAGTTGCATGGGTTAACATGGTAAGATGAACATTATGGGCACCAAGGCCCCTTAAACCTTACATTGATTTGAGTCAAAGGATGGTTTTGTTGATAGTTAGATGACGGATACAATTGACTTTTTGGTTTTTGGTATTTCTCTTTGTAAAGAATTCACTTCATGCACTATAGAATAAAGTTGGCCTAATTGTTGAACTACCTCCATTTCTTCCTGATGTGGCTTAAGGAAGCGTTCCCTTTATGGTTGCACTTAGCTTGGTCCTTTAAATCAATTTTAGTTCTTGTTTCTTATCCAAGGTTCCCTTTCTTTCCTTTCCTTTGTCCTAAACTTAAACCTTAATGCTTAGTTAAATACATGCTAGTAAGTAATTGCATCATCTTTGCAAATTTACTTAAAACAGAATTCATATAGACTTCGCACAAATCTCTCAACTATAGCCTTTTTAGTCGAAAGTAAATAACCTACGTACTTAGATAATTTTATAAATTGAGCATCATACTCAGTAATAGAAAAACCCTCTTACTTCAAGTACTTTAATTCATTCATTTTAACTTGGTGGATGCTTGAAGGTAAGAAACAATTAATAAGACTATCTTGAAAAGTCACCCAAGTTGTAGGCATTAAATACAAATCTTTATTCTCTATTGCATTTATAAACTAGTAGTGCGCCACATTTTCCAACTAATATCCTAAAAGTTCTATTAGTAATTAGTTAAGACATTATAACATTTTCCCATGGAACTTTATCCAATCAAAGAAGTAGTATAAATTTGTTGTAAAGTTAACACTTGTACATCATAAAGGCTTTAACTTTAAAAACTCATGGACTATGCAAAAATTATTTTTCCATACCCTTTATAGGAAAGGATACGCTCTTGTTCCCATCTTTCCTTTCAATCGTGATCCGTATTATAGTCATCTTAGTTCCTATGTTATTTATACCCTTAATTTTATTTGAAAGTCCTAGTAAGTTGATGCATCACTTGCTACATGAAATTAGTAGACCATAAAAGGAATTATTGTTCACCATCTTCCCTTTCCTCTCATTTACTTCTTTAAGCTTGTAAATCCATTGACCATTCTTTTGTGCTTAGTTTTGCTAGCTCATAACTAACTTCCAGAATTGAAAATTTGCCTAATTCAAAAGATTTTCTAAATAGAGAAACAATAACTAAAACATAATCAGGAATTTAACATAAAAAAATCCACTATTAACATCAATAGGCAACATAAAGTTTATTAAAATGGTATTAGTGATATGTCATCCTAAGTGTACACATACCACTAGTATGGTTTTAGATAACACCTATTCAAGCAATATATAAATATAACTTAAAAGCCTTATCCTACTAAGAACTTAAACCATGCTCCAATACCATCTTTATCATGACCCAATTCTAATCATGATTAACATGGAACCTATTACCCAATTTCTACTAGCCTAACATATTTTTTAAGGCATATATAGGCTATTAAGGAGGATGATCAAGCATTCAAGAGAAATAAAAAACATTTTAATTATTAAATATGATTCAGTTATAACAAAGTTAGAATTACTTATAATTTATCCAAACTTGAGGATAAGTTAGGCTAATTAGCCTCAAAAGAAATAAATATCTATCCTTCTACCCTTATCCTATATAAGATAAAGCCTAAAATATTTAATTACATCAAAATATTCAATATTGACCTAACTATATTAGAAGGCTTTTCAAAAGTTCAACTTGAGTTAAAAAAATAAATAAATAAAACATAGAAGGATAAGTATGGGTAGTGAGCAAATATTCTAGCATAATCAAATATAAAAAATAATTATAAGCTTATATATTAGATTTACCCTTCTTTATATCTAAACATTTAGGTCACTCAATTCACAATATAGTTCTTATTAATATCAACACATTCATCATTACTTATAAGTACTCACATGTGTCATTACTTATATGTACATATATTCCTACTGTAATTATAACATACAATGTAGAAGAATGATAAAATAAGAAAAGTAAGTAAATTTCCTTGTGATTTTCATCTAGCTTTATGTTGGTATGTGTCCTAGGAGTCAATCATGAATATGACTATAATAATACATAATGTATTATATTTAATTTCCTGGCAATGTAACTATTATATTTTATTTTTATTTCTTTATTATTATTCTGCGTAATTTATAACTTAATATAATAATTATTCCTGGAATAATTTTATTATTTCTAAAATGCCCCTAGTCAAGTATTATTATAAAAGGGATAGTAATAATACATCGAGACTAGTGTGTGTAGTAACTGATAATTATAAATCATAAATATGTGATATCAAGTCAATACATGAGTAAATTATTAGTAAATAAATGTAATGGATTGACCTGCAATGAGAAAATTATATGGATTATCATATGTTATTAGTTATCCTCATGTGACCACAATGCACATAGTCCTTTAACCTGAAGTCACTACAGTTCCTTACATGAGAAGTCACACACTTTGATGTCGTCTTATATAACCTTTGACTGAGATGTGTTATAGGACATTGATTGGGTGTGTCATGAATCATATAGAGGGATGGGAGTGATATAAATGGAAATTTTATTCTTATTACATAGTATGAGTGATATCCATGGGCCTCTTGATTGAGTGAGAATGAGAAATACATGACCATGCTCAAATAGATCAATATGAGATATTGATCATTTACTTAAGTTAGTTTACTCAATATTAAGAAACATAAATTGAATGTTAATGAGGATGACACATTCCATGCCTCTGTTCAATTTAGATATCGTTACAAAAGGTACTATGTTGCAAAGTGTTATTTACACATTAAGTGAATATTAAGTCACAGATATTTTTACTACTTAGGTGACAGTGATATATTACTAGTTACCGCTCACTATCTATGGTCCATAAATAGATTATTACCAACGTAGTAAAAACCTACAAGGTCACACAAAAGGAGTAGGAATGAGACAATAATTAATTAAACTTTAATTAGACTAAAATTCAATTAATTGGGCATATTTTCATGCATATATATATTATTAAAATAATAATATATTTTCACCTAACATATATATAATATATTATGTGATATTATTTAATATTAAAGTAATATTAGATAATTATGTTATTAGATATTAGATAATTATATTATGAGATAATATTATTTTCTAATATAAGATAACTATATGCCTTTTTAATATTAGATAATTATATTTTGAGATAATATTATTATCTGATATTGGATAATGGATAAGTTCTATCTCCCCTCACTCTCTCCACGATAAGGATAAGGTGATAGTTATCAAGTATGGTTAGGATTTCTTTCGAAGCATTATCCTAGTAGGACTAGAAATGTGGTTTGCCTTAGTTCTATAAAAAAGAACTTAAAGGCAGCACATTATACAACACATTAGCTATCATTAAATCTTAAATTCACTTAGAAAATGCACCAATCCTAATCGTTGAGAGAGAGACGTATCCTAACAGATTTGTGGAGGGTGAGAAGTCTTTATTCACTCCCCATAGATACCGTAGAGACGTTATACCTTCCGGTCGATATTGGATTCATGATTCATCTCAATCTCTGAAAGTTTCATTCAGAAAGAACACGAGCATACAAAAGGTAAAACTCTAACATTGATTTATACCTCTCTGCATGGATCCTTTAGTGAGTTTCATATCAAAATTTTTTATTTTCCATTGTGTATGTTGATCTGAAACCTAACAATGGTATCAAAGCTCTTGTAAAACCATAAATCTAATTATGTGTTTTACCAGTTTTGATGAATGTTTATATGATAAATAAATATCAAATCAATTTCTATTTAAACCAAATATATATATATATATATATATATATATATATATATATATATATATATATATGATATATGTGAAACGTTCATGGTACTAGTTCAATGAGATGTAAAATTGAATCAATCTAGCCTGCTGTTGTATATATGTGATATATATATATGTTCTGGAGTAATGTTTAATTCTGGGTTTTTTACACATATGATGAATCCTTGAATCTGTTTTGTATATGTGATATACTCTATGTTTAAGAATATAATCTATTCTGCACAGAATTAATGTGATTAATTCTGAATATGTCTTCATATATAGATATGTTTAAATTTGTTTAAATAAATCTGAACTCATGTATGAAATATATACGTGTATGGCTTAATTTGTTTGAATTGCATTGGATCTATTTGATGTGATTAAATCTATCCAATGTGTCTTGACATAAATCCTGTTTCGGAACTACGATTTAAATGTCAAATATTGTCGAATTGTTCGACTAAAGGAATGTGTCAATTATTGACAGAAAAATTGCAATATGAATGTCAGATGCATTCGACTTTTCGCCCAAAGGGCTCCACCCCCCGCCCCCTGCAAGGGGCTTGCCCCCTTAAACCCCACCTACTAACCGACTAGTGGGACCACCATGCTAACTCTGCGTAGCATTCAAAAATCATTTTTGTCCATAAAACACTATTCTAAAACAAGATTTTTAGGATTTATGTTATGAAAATATATATGTCAATTATCTTGCTTATCTTGTTTGTTAGCAATTATTATATATGATGTATGATTGTGCTGCATAGTATAGCCTTTGGAGTTTTTATGGATGGATTTTAATTACGACTTGTGTGTCGTGCCTTCCTTTATTTTTTTTTATGTATATTCTCTTCTTATCTCACTGCCCCCGAATGTAACTTGGGCTTTCTGTTGTAAAATTGTAATCACAATGGAGCAATCTTGGTTTGGAACGTGGAAAAGCTAAAGAGCTATAAGAGAAGAAAAAGTTAAGGAGCTAGTTTAGAATATCATTAGAGAATAGAATTTTGGGGCCATACTATGTGACCTTTTGATTTCTTTATTATGAGATGATATTAATGAGCATGTATTTACTATGTGATAGCATATATTCCAACTATATGATAGTTTTATCCATTGCCTGATATATGATATGCGATAGTCTATTTTATTCATTTACTTTATATGATGTATGAGATATGCTAGATATAATGCATGAATAAATAGGCTGATTATGGTAAGATTTAATAATAATTAATTTAAATCTCTCATCTGAAATATTAAGTCAGTAATAATTAATGATATCTTCCAATACTTGGCACTCGTCAAGGCCTCAATCGACATAAGGTAGGTTTGTCAAAGTAAAGTACCTCATTTATTTTGATGAGACACGACTGGATAATAGTGATATCCGAATGTCAAACATTAGGGGTGACTTAACTAGGATATCTTAATAGGATTGAGACCTAAAGGCATAAAGTTAGGCTTTAGTTCATAAGATGGACTAGAATAAGTGTTGTTCACCTAACTATCCAAGAGTTGTATATGATACAATTAGCAAGTGTTACCTACCTAAATAACTAAGTTTTAAGTGATTAGCCAAAGCTGACTTAAGGCTTGCTAAAATATGGATCTCGGCCCACTAGAAAGCCTAGACAATGTGACTTTCTGAATTAATAGTGAGGGCTATTAATTTGAATAAAATAGTGGGAGGTACATTTAATAAAAGACCTTATTAAATGTTTGAAACTTAATATTTACTTTGCATATTTTTATCATAGATAACTAATGGTTAATACATCAAATAACTTATCACTGCGATCAGCCCTTATGAAGCACAAACTGAATGGGACAAACTTCCTAAATTGTTATAGAAATTTGAGGATAATCCTCAAACATGAGCGTAAAATGTACCTGTTCCTCAAGAACCTAAAGCTAATGCCCCTCAGGCTCAAAAGGATGCTTATAAGAAGCATCATGATGACACATTAGACATTGATTATCTCACGTTAGCTACCATAGACTCTGAGCTTCAAAAGCAACATGAGAACATAAAATCTTATGACATGCTTGAGCATCTTAAGAAACTTCATGAAAACCAAGCTCGACATGAGAGGTTTGAGGTGACAAAAGCATTGTTTTAGTGCAAATTGGCAGAAGGAAACCCTATTGCGCCTCATGTACTCAAAATGATTTAGTATGTTGAAAACCTTGAGAGATTGGGTGCTCCACTAGGCCAAAAGTTAGCCATTGACTTAATTCTGCAATCATTGCCATTAAGTTATGGTTAATTTATCATGACTTATAACATGAATGAAATTGACAAACCATTGCCAGAACTATTAAGCATGTTAAGGACTATTGAACAAAATTTGTAAAAGACTAAACCTAATACCATAATGATGGTTCAAAAGGGAAAAAGAAAGAGAAAGAATAAGAAGGATTCCAAATCCAAAGGCAAGCCTAAGTTTAAGTGTTCTGCACTAAAACCAAAAAGGGGTGTGGCTAAGGAAGAAAAATGCTTCCATTACGATGAGACTGGACATTAAAAGAGAAACTACAAGGTTTATCTGGAAAAGCTAAAGAAGAAGAAGGAAAGTGAGACTTCTGCTTCAGGTATCTATATTATAGAAATAAATATTTCTACTTCTACATATTGGATATTAGATACCGAGTGTAGTTCTCACATTTGTACCAATATGTAGGAACTACAAAGGAGTAGAACTTTGGCTAAAGGTGAAATGGACCTACAAGTTAGTAATGGAGTAAAAGTTTTTGTCTTAGTTGTAGGAACATATCATCTATCCTTGCCTTCTAACTTAAAGATTGAACTAGAGGACTGTTATTTTGTGCCTACTATTAGTAGAAATATTATTTCTGTCTCTTGTTTAGACAAGAAAGGTTTTTCATTTTTAATAAAGGACAAAAGTTATTCATTTTATTTAAATGAAATATTTTATTGCAATGCACAAATGTTCAATGGCTCTATATTCTTGATCTTGAAATGCCTATCTATAATATAAACATCAAGCGATTTAAATCAAATGATTTAAATCCAACCTATCTCTGGTATTGTCGTTTAGGTCATATAAATGAGAAGCGCATATCCAAGCTCTATAAAGATGGATTCTTGGATTCATTTGATTTTGAATCATATGAAGTATGTGAATCTTGTTATTAGGTAAAATGACTAAAACTCCATTCACTAAACAAATTGAAAGGGCTGACGATCTATTAAGTCTCATACATACTGATGTATGTCGGCCTATTAGTTCACATGCTAAAGGAGGATTTTAGTACTTCATTACATTTACTGATGACTTCTGTAGATATTGATATGTGTATCTTATAAAACATAAATCAGAATCCTTTGAAAAGTTCAAAGAATTCAAGAATGAAGTGCAAAACTAACTTGACAAAAGTATTAAAACACTTTGATTAGATCAAGGTGAAAAATACATAAGCCAAAAATTTGATGACAATCTAAAAGAGTATGGTATAGTATCATAACTCACTCCACCTAGAACACCACAATGGAATGGTGTTTCAGAGAGGAGGAATCATACCTTGTTAGACATGGTATGATCTATAATAAGTCATATAAATCTTCCAATTTCCTTTTGGGAGCATTCTCTAAAGACAATTTCTTTTATGCTCAACCATATTCCCTTTAAAATGGTTTCAAAGACTCCATATGAGATATGGACTGAGAAACATCCCAACTTATCTTTTATGAAGATTTAAAGTTGCGAGGCCTATGTAAAACGTCAAGTTTCTAATAAGCTTAGACCCAAATCAGATAAGTGTTACTTTGTAAGGTATTCTAAGGAGACTAAGGGATACTATTTCTACAATCCTAGTGAAGGCAAAGTGTTTGTCACACAAACTGGTATTTTTCTTAAAAGAGAATTTATCTCTAAAAAAAATTATGGGAGGAAAGTAGAAATCGAAGAAATGCGAGACTTACAAAGTACTACTAAACCTATAATAGAGCCTGAAGAGAGACCATAAAATGTTGTGACTCGAGAACTACCTCAAGTAACATAAGGCCCATGTAAGTCTGGTAGGATACGCCATAAGCCTGAGAGATATGAATTTCTTATCACTCAAAATGGCGATGTTTTGCTCATGGATCAAGATGAGCCCATAACCAACTAAGAAGCTATTAAAGGGCCAAACTCTGAGAAGTGGCTTGAGGCCAAGAGATCTGAGATGGATTCCATGTATGCTAACCAAGTATGGACTTTGATTAATCCATTTGAAAGGGTAAAACCTATTGGGTGTAAATGAGTTTTCAAGAAGAAAATTGACATGGATGGTAATGTGCAAACCTTTAAAGGGCATCATGGTATAGACTATGATGAGACCTATTCCCCAGTTGTCATGCTTAAATCCATCCAGATTTGCTTGCTATTGTAGCGTTTTATGATTATGAAATCTGGCAGATGGATGTCAAAACTTCTTTTCTTAATGGAAAGCTTCTCGAGGATGTGTACATGATATAGCCTGAGGGTTTCGTCACTCCTGAAATGCTGGAAAGATATGTAATTTATAACGATCCATTTATAGATTAAAGCAAGCTTCATGAAGTTAGAATCTTTGTTTTGATAAGGTAATTAAAATTTTTGGTTTCATAAAAAATGAAGATGAATCTTGTGTTTACAAAAAGGTTAATGGGAGCATAATTATTTTCCTTGTATTGTATATGGATGACATACTACTTATCAAAAATGATATCCCTACACTACAGACAATAAAAACTTGGTTAGAGAATTATTTCTCGATGAAAGACTTAGGTAAAGTTGCTTATATATTAGGTATTAAGATTTATAGAGATAGATCAAGAAAATTACTTAGTCTAATTCAGAGTATATACATAGATAAAGTCTTAAAATAGTTTAACATGCAAGAAACTAAAAAGGGATTTTTGCTTATGTCGCATGGCATAAATTTGTCTAAAGCTCAATGTATTTCGACACAAGATGAGAAGGAGCGCATGAATAAGATACCATATGCATTAGCTATTGGATCTATCATGTATGTCATGCTATGTACTCGTCCTGATGTCTCGTATGCCTTGAGCATGATGAGCAAGTACCAATCAAATCCAGGTGAACATCACAGGACTGCCATTAAGAATATCCTTAAATACTTATGAAGGACTAAGGATTCATTCTTAATATATGGAGGAGAGAAAGAACTTATTGTAAAAGGTTATACTGATGCCAGTTTCCAATCCGATAAGGATGACTTTAGATCGCAGTCAGGTTATGTATTTAGCCTAAATGGTGGTGCTATGTGCTGGAATAGTTCAAAGTAGGAAACAATAGCTGACTCTACTACAAAAGTTGAATATATTACTGCGTCTGATGCGTCAAAAGAGGCTATTTGGATTAAAAAGTTCATTACTAAACTTAGCGTTGTTACTAGCATTACAAACCCAATGGATCTCTATTGGTAATAACAATAGAGCCATTATACAAGCCAAAGAACCTAAATCTCACAAATGATCCAAGCATATACTTAAACACTTCTATCTCATTTATGAAACCATTGATAGAGAAGATGTGAAGATATGTAATGTACTAACTGATGATAATATCGCCGACCCACTAACAAAGCCTTTGGCATAGAAAAAGCATGATAGTCATACTATGTCACTTAGTACTAGATACATGAGTGATTGGCTTTAGTCTAAGTGGTAAATTATTGGTGTGTGTCATAAGAGCCAATCATGAAGATAATTGTAATAATGCATAATTATTATGTTTTATTTCTTGGCAATGCAATTATTATATTTTGTTTTCATTTCTTTATTATTACTATTCTATGTAATTTATAACTTAATATAATAATTGTCTCTAAAATAATTTTACTATTTCTAAAATGCCCCTAGTCAATTTATAACTTAAAATAATATTGGATAATGGATAAGTCCTATCTCTCCTCACTCTCTCCATGATAAGGATAAGATAATAATTGTCAAGTATGATTAGGATTTTTTTGGAAGCATTATCCTAGTACGACTAGGAATGTGATTTGCCTTAGTTCTATAAAAAGAAACTTGAAGGCAACACATTATACGACACATTAGCTACCATTAAATCCTAAATTCACTTAAAAAATGCACCAATCCTAATAATTGAGAGAGAGACATATCCTAGCATATTCGTAGAGGGTGAGAAGTCTTTGTTCACTCCTCATGGATACTGTAGAGACGTTGTACCTTCCGACCGGCATTGGATTCGGGATTCATCTCGATCTCTGAAAGTTTCATTCAGAAAAAACACAAGCACACAAAAAGTAAAACTCTAACATTGATTTATGCCTTTTTGTATGGATCCTTTGGTGAGTTTCAAATTAAAATTTTTTATTTTCTGCTACGTATGTTGATTTGAAACCTAACACTTTATCCCTCACGAGCCCATTCTTATGCTTTTTGGTCAACTTTATCCTTTACAAGTTGTTATCAGATTTGATGTTCAAATGTCATGTATATTATATTGCCTCCATCACATTTCTCATGAATACATTACATTCAATCCAAATTTCAATTCATAATTTAACTTCTAACAATTCTAAGCCTCTTTGCATGGCCTCAAATCCCATTTACATCATTACTTATTACATAATAACCATACTTATCTTCATATGAAACTTACTTCATTTGAGGCTTTCCTATCATAATAAATGAGCATTTAAAAAGGTAGTCAACAAGTTAGCGATATAATCCCAGATAGAAAGCATATTTAACTATGTAATGGATTACAAGAGGTCCCAAGGCTAAATTCTATGTTAGTAATCAATTATATAATTAACTATAAGCCCTTTGTATAAAGGTTATAATCAACTATGTAATTGACTATGGATTTCTAGAAAGTAAGGTTAAACTTGACATCATCAACTACATACTTGACTATGGTCTTTCAAAGGGGAAGCTCTCTAGCCATAGTCAATTATAAAGTCAACCACAAGCCTCTTGAGATCACATAAATATTATGTAGTTAACTACAGCCACCAAAAAAGTTATTCTCAAGCTATAATTGACTATATAATTAACTATTACAATAATTTCTACAAATTTTAAGCATAAAATTACTATTTATTTGCCATTAATGCCATCTCAATGCATTTATTACATCACCATTCCTTATCAAAACATAAATGCAGACTTAAAACATAATATTTTTTCCAATTTCAACATTGAAGTCAAATTAAGCATCACAAATCACTACATAATTCATCTTTGCTTAAAAACATAGAACTTAAACTTAAACCTAACAAAACTCTTCAAAATTTTAAATTAGGACTAGAATATTTACTCATTTAGTATGAATGAGGTATTAAAATGTTGAATATAGGATTCGTATACTTACCTATAACAACTTAAAATCTTAGACCTTACTATTCTATTTATTTTACCTTATCTATTTTCACTAATTTTCATCTCACAATTTACTACAATATTAAAAAATTATTTTTCTCAATAACTTATTCCTATATATTCACCAAAAATTTTCTCATTCATATATAAGTTTCATTTAAATAATAGCATACTAGATATTTCAAATATCCTCATCGTAAAATAAATTTCATATTATTATATTTTAAAAAGAGTGTAACACTAACCTATTTAAATAAGAAAGCTAGATTAAATTAGGTTAAAAGTAGGCTAATTTATAGGCCTATGATAGTGTCATAACCTATCCCTATGGTGCATGATCAATGTAAAGAGTCACTATGAGTAACTTCTTACAAGCCTTTCCCTAAGCATAATTACTATAGTATTTTGCTTAAAACATGTAGTTTTCTAAACTTAAGTATAAAGTGTATAGATGCATCCTTTATGCAAAATCATTCCAATTGCTCTAATGCTTCCTTTGACACAAAAAATTCTATTGTAAACACATTTTCATCCCATCTAACAATAACTAAACATTTAAAGAAGAAATATTTCCCTAAAGAAAATAGAGAAAGGAAAATATAAGTTTCTTTGAAATAAATAAGTAATCATTTAAGAATTTATAAATAATGATTGAATGGAGTCATAATATGACACTTAATTTTAGCAACACATGTGTGTATTCATAAGAAACAACCAAGTTCCCAATTAACTGACATCCACGCTTTTGTACCTTTACTATAGGATAAAGGAGGTGGCTTCTTCAATGAATAACTTGTACAACAAGAAAGTAAACCCATACCACATTAAGTCATAGTCAAAATGCATAACATTTAAATATTCATCTTTTTTCCCTTATTTAGTGCTAAACTAATTTATAAAAGGAGAGCCTTTTTTTCAATAAGATAACTACCACCATGATCATTATGTCAAACATTTCAATAATTCCACATTCATAACATTAATTAACAAAAAACAAAGAGGAAAGTATGCAAATTTCCTTATGACTTTTGTCATCCTTATCTCTCATAATCTCTAACCTTGTCCCTTTTTATCATCCTTATCCCTCATAATCTAATACATGGATCTAATGCATAGTAGCATATAGTAGCATTTAATCACTCCCGACTCATCAAATTCATTCCATATATTGCTTTTTCACAATAACACAAATGCTTCAACTAGAACTTCAATCACTTTAGTTCAATATCAACACCTACATCCTCAAATTCATAAGCATGTCATATCTTTGTTCTTGACAACAAGTTAAACTCAATCAATACAATCTCATTCATAATGTATATGCCAATCATATCATATTTCAAACATAATCATATTACTTATTCATTTTCATTCAAGCATTTAAACATACAAACACAATATCATATTATCACTACACTACCATGCTTTCTTGTATAACCTCAAATCATACATCCAATCCTCATTTTTCACTTGCTAACTTAATATTGAAAAGTGTTAGAATATACTTTCACCCCTTATATTTCATAATATTATAAGTTCAACAAGGTGTAATCAATTATATACTCGATTAAGGAGCCTAGAGCAACTATAAAGGTTTATAATTGATTATATAATTGGCTACAGGGGTCCAAGGAGCAACTTTATGGCTTATAATTAACTATATAATAGACTATACTTACCTAGAGTGCATATACTAGGGTATAGCCAGCTATAGCTATCACAACTTAATTTTTTATCTATCATAAGTAGTATAAGGATATCAACCAAATATCTTTATAAGCTTTTCAACTAAACCATTTTAAAATCTTACTATTTTTTGAAAAAAAATTATTACCAAAGTGCAAAAAATAAATATAATTAAAATTTCAATAACTTTTCTTATATATATATATATATATATATATATATATATATATATATATATATATATATATATATATATATATATATATATATATATATATATATATATATATATATATATATATATATATATAAGCTTTACTAGAAAACCAAATCTATAAAACAATAATTTTAATAAACAAGATTTGGATAAACCTTTCTTATAAAAAGTACCTTGTAATTCAACAATTACTTTTATTAAAACAACATCTTATGTTGGCATAAAATAAATGCACATCAAGAATTCTTTCCTTTCTTTTAAGAAAAGAAGGAAATATTTCTACTTCTATAGAAAAACTCCAAAATAAATATTTGAAACATAAGGATATTTATCTACTTCAAAACACTTTAAGAAAATCAAATAAATATTTTATTTTAAAAACAAATGAAGAACTATTCTTATTCATTCAAGAAAATTAAGTTTCAAAATTTATATAAATGTTCAAACCATGAAATAAATACAATAGAATAGAACCATGTTAAGAAAAACATAATAAGACAACCCTATTCTTTTACAAAGTTCTACTTTAGAGATAATATACTCTCCTTGAAATAAAGAAGGTAAACATCCTTCTTTTCAAAACAAGAATAACCATAAGCCATTAAATACTTCTTTATAAAACATTCTAAGCTTTTCTTTTCTTTTTCTTTACACAAATAAAATCGAACACATTTCTTTCCATTAATGGTCCATGGCCATATAAGCATTTTTGTAAACAACTTTAATAATCAAAAGCATCATTATAAATATGTTTTTATAAAAACATCTTTAGTAATTAATATGAAACATTATTTAAGGAAACCTCATCTACAAAGTTTATTAAACATATCCTTAATATTTTTGGAAAAAAACTATAAGGTAATGCAATAAATATTCTAAATTTGTTTTATAATTTTTTTATATCTAATATAAGTTAGAATGTGCCATAAAATTCATAAAAATCCATACATGTCATTTAAGAAAGGTAGAAGTAGGAAACTAATCAAACCATGCATTCATATATAAACATCCATACATACACAAAATAGTTCATAGGCAAATACTATACTAAGCCCAAGTACTAAATATGCATCATCTTTTATACTAAAATTCATAATTGTTTGGAGATATGTTAAAAGGTAAATCATACTTAATGGAAATTCAAATCATGCATGTTGGTCCCACTTGATTAATATAAATGAAGAAACCAAATTTTATCCTACATTCCCAAACCTAATCATTATTATCTTCCACTAACAATTAGTCTAAGAAATAGGTAGGTTCTATTATACAATTGAATATCTAGAAAAAAAAATGTACAAGTATAGTGTGAGTAATAAACTACCTAACCTTTATTTCAATAGGTTTTAGCTAAAAAATCATACATGTATAAAATACATATTAAAATATTTTTATTCTTACCAAAACACTTTAGCAATTATTTTTCTACATTCACAAGTGTACAAACACTTTACATTTAAGACACATAACAAAATAATGGCACGAGGTACGTAGGGTTACCTCTTTATGACTCCTAATCAACCTTATCCCACTAGTCCTAATCTTGTCCCTCCTCATTACTTCCCACGTGTCATTCTTTGACATAGGAATATAAGGTGCTAGGATAACTCTTTTCACTCCCCATAACATATTTAGATATAATGAAAATAGCCTCCTGATCTTCTGACACTACTTCATATAAGTCACTATAATGAAAATAATATTTTGGGCTTTTAACACTATTTCATTTTTAGTAAATATAGGCTTGCATCCTTCCAACACTTTTATAAGTGGCCTTCAAACACTTTTCATCAAAATTTTCATAACAAGTTTTCATATCATGATAAATTTGAAATACTTTCCATGCCATAGATATCATATAGTGCATATTCATATACATATCCATAATTCAAACTTAACAAAGTTTATTCAAACTCACAAATAATTTATCACATTTCAAGTGATGAATTAATCATTCTTACATAATCAAATCCCATCACAAGTTTTAAAGAGTTCATTAACTCTTTCTCATTCATCATTCATTTTATCAAGAGTTCATCAATTCATTACATGATTAATATTAAGAGATTTTCCTTATGAAATTCCATAATAATTTTAGTTTTCAAATACATAGTATTATAAGCCAAAACATAACTTTTCTTAGTATCAAAGTGAGCATATAAGTTATGAGTTTCCATAAAAAAACTATGGGATATATCATTTAATCCCATTTGCTAATTTTTTCAAATTTAACTCTATTATATGCCTATAGAATCCATACATATTCATACTATTGTAAATCAAATTTTCCTACAAGAACCCTAAGGAAAGCTCATGGTTTTCTAGCCATAAAACCATGATGTTTCATTCTCACTTTAATCATCCCAAAATTTCTAGATTCATTACTTATTCCTTTCATGTAAAATTCATATTTGTGAAAACCAAATTCTTTTCTAAATTAAAGAAATGGCTCACAATTTCTCTAGCACTTAATTGTAAGTCATGTTGCTAATGTTTCAACATCCATTTGTTCTAAATTTATCTATATAAGTTATCAATGCATCTTACAATAATTCATTACTCTTGGAACTTGTTTTTTCTAATAAATTTCAAGAAGTATCTCATGGTTTCTTCATGAAACTTATGCATCATATGAGCTCCTAAGCTCCATTTTATTTCTATTTTTATCATACATACATATAAATGGGTAAATAGTTATATCTGGTCTAACATAGAATTGTCTTTTTATTAGTCATTTTCAAAATATCATCAAATATCTTTAAAACACCTTTTTGTTTTTCCTTTTCAAGTAATTTATCAAGACATCACTTTCAAATTTCCATATTCCTTTTGTTTTAAAAAATCTTTAACATGGAATAATTCTAAAATCATAGTTTTCAAATAAATCATCAAGATCTTTCAAACCGCTTTTTCATTTCTTTTCTAAAATAAGTAGTCAAAATATTTCTTTTTAAAATCCATACCTTTTGGTTTCCAAAATACCAATATATATTATTCTTGAAAAATAATTTTCAAAGTTCAAAACCAAGTTCCAAAAAATCAAGTTTCATAACTTACTATCATAAAAGAGCAATTATATATATACATATATACATACATATACATATATACATACATATACATATATACATACATATACATATATACATACATATACATATATATATATATATATAAGATTTTCTAAACGAAAGCCTAAAGGAAAAAAGGTTGGGCTCTACTCATTCTTCTTAAAGCTTTTCTTTTAGCTAAGCATCTATAGATTCAAGTTCTATTAATTTAAAAATAAAATATTATTAGTAGATGAATTTTTCAAAGAATTATAGGAAGAATTAACAAAAGAAGATGTTTTTACCTTGCCTTGAAAAGATCCAGGGATACTTTTCTTAAAGAATCAAACATGAAAATTAAGAGAACACTTTAAGAGATTTGAAGTATGAAAATAACAAAATAGAGTTCTCTCTTTCTTTCTCTCAAAACCATGTATGCTTTAACTTTGATGGAAAGAAAATGGCATAGGATGAAGGCTATTTATAGTGAAGGTTTGCCTTATTTTTAGACTAAATGACATCATCAAATATATGAGAAAGAGTGTGCTTCTTGTTCTTAAAAAATAAGTGACATTTTTTGGCTTAGTGGGAAAGAAAGATCTTTTAAAATCTCATTCAATCTCATTATATCTTGCAAATATCTTTTCATTAATGACCATTTGACAAAGGAAGCTTCTTTAACACATTAGAGCTTGGTTTCTTAGCCTTAATAACAATGTATGCTCTTAAGAAAACATTTAAATAATGGGAAAGTTTGAAAATTAACTTTGCAAGTCACTCCTCCAATCTCTAGCAAAATTAGTAAAATTGGAAAATATCAAAATTAATTCCAATTTATAAAACCAAATTGTTTCTTTACAATAATTAATAAAATAACTAATACTTGAAAATGAGATAAAATTTACAAGTTCAACTTTGAAATATTATTTTTAATTTTCTATGATCAAAATACATTTTTCTTAAATTTATAGTTCCTTTAAAATTTTTAGAAGAATTAGTGAGTATCAAACTCACTTAATTAGTAATATGAGTGTCATACTTCCTTCCTTGATAATCAAGTAAAAACCAAATCTTTTCTACATTACAAAATCTACTAAGATCTGAGGGAAAATCCTAGGAAATCACTAGACTAGATCTTAAGGAGGTTTTTAATCTTGTTCTCACTATTCTTGCATAACATACTTATTATTTCACTACTATTTGCACTGTGGCCCTTCAAATTTAAAATTTTTCATTTTTGGCTCCCTCTGAAACCATGCACTTATCTTTATATTTTCTAAAATTTTCTCATTTTAACCACTTAGGGTTTCTATAGAATGATTCTAAGTAAAAACTTTTTGTTACATTAAGGTTCTACTAACCCTTAATTTTAAATATTTCTTAAAAATCTCTAATTTCTTCAAAACAATTACTAATGGATTTTCATCAATTAAAACTAATAGGTCTTTCTTCTAATTATCGATTATTGGCTTTTAATAATTTTAGTCTATTCGATTTCTAACAAATATTACAACAGCTTGATTTCCAATAAAATCTATATGATGTCTCTGCTCATTCAAAAAATTTATCCTAGCATATATAGTAAGGATGTAACATTTATGCTATTTTGAACATTAAAACTAAATCAAACATATAAATCATCATTTTTCCTCTAACAATAAAATAAAATCCATATTTTAACCTAAATTAAACAAAACCATCTAAATCTTCTAAATAAGCCTAGAATGTTTACTAACTTAGTATGAAGGAAGATTTAAAAGGCTAGATTTGAAGTTTTTTGGAGCTACTCATCTAAAAATTCTATGATTTCAAGTCAGGGCTTATCTTTTCCCCCCTTTTTAAATGAATTGCTCAATTTGTTCAAATATAAAGAAAATTATGAAGAATCTAGTTACTATGAAGATCTTATCTTGTTTAAGGAAAGGATTTGATGAAGATTGACTTTCTAGTTGCTTAATTGAAGAAAAATTATGGAAGAAAGAGAGGAAGAGAATAGAGAGAATGAGTTAAGGTCTTGAGATAGAATGAAAATGGAGAATTAGGGCTAATCTTAGGCATTTAAAAAGGTAAATGCATTTTTATCATTTTATCCTCACCTATTCTCTTTACTTAAGGATTTACTTATGCTTGACCTTTTAAACTATTTTGATTTAAGTGAGCATCATCAAGTAGCTCTTTTTCCACATATATTACTAGACTTCTATGTAACCTTACACTTACAATCTTCTTAGCTTCAATTTTAACTTCCATAGGAAATAAAGTTAACAAGATGTGAGTTAACACACCATTTTCAAACACAATCTCTTCATTACATTGTTATTGTATAGGCTTAAAGGGCTAAAGTGTGGCCATTCGTTAAAGGCTTACTGTTTGAATTTTATTAGCTAATGAAATAAGCTTCCATGATGACCATTCTTGCAACACACAATTAAGTTCATTTGTAGCCCATTTTTTATTTTTGGAATCTTTTTTGTTTTTAATTTATATAGTTTGACTTACTTGATGCCTTACTCTTACATTCTCCATATTGATGTCAACATTCTCCTTAAATGCAAGCATATTAATTTCCTCACCATTTTCCTTACATTCAATGTTATTTAATATAATAAATTGAAATCCCATATTTAGAAATTTCTTTCATTTATCTAATTGCCTATTATTTGCATCAATTGATTTTTACTTCCATCTTGGTCTATTTGATCGTTGTGCCACTATTCATCCACTATGATGTGGTTTTGGATCCATTTTCGAAATTCCCTCTTAGTGGCCTTCAACTTCCATTATATCTAAAGGTGCTTAATGAGCCTTTGGCTCGTAGGCCTAGTGAATCGATCAAACTGGACTTGCTAAAAATAAGCTCATAAAAATATGGGTTTAAACGGGTTTGGCTTGTATAGATCAGATCTGTGTAAGTTGTGAATCTACTTATAAGTTAAACCCATTTATAAAGTAAAGCCCATCGATTTTATAAACATTTATGTGAACTAGGCTAGCCAAAATAGGCCTACTTAAAATATAGACCTTCAAAAATCGAGCTTAAATAACCTCGGCCTAGGCGGGCATTTACCTAATTTACAAAGCCTGCATCGTTAAGCACTCTCAGCTGCATCCTTACCTTCATTCATAGGATCTTTTGTGTTCCACTTAGGGATGCAAATGAGTCGAGCTAAGCTAAACATCTAAAAGTTCAAGTTAAGCTTAATAATATTAAACGAGCTCGAGCTCATCGAGCCTGAAAATGTCAAACTTGAGCCCAAATTGCTGGAAAATCACGCATCATACATGCACAGCGGAATAAAAATTTTGAACGATTTCCACCAAAGATCCAAGCGAATTTAGGATGCCATAGATTAGGGATTAGGGTTTATACCTTTCGGTAAAAAATCTTCTGTCCGCTACACAACAAATTCGATCTACTTTTGTCCATTTTTCAATCCAATCTGCTCTCCAAATCATGAACTGGAATAGAAACTAGAAGATCAGATCACCAATGCAGTGTTTAAAATGGCTGCACCTCTATGGTATCCACATAGAACGATCTCAAGATTTCTAACCAAATGATAGGTTGGATGGAATTTCTCTCCTCTCAAGTTTGTGCTAACAAACTAGGGTATTTAGGGTCTCCTATTTTCTTTTCTCTCAAAACGCCTCCCAAATTATCTATTGATCCATCTGATCGTGAATAGCATCTTATATATATATAAACACCCATTAAAACCCTAATGCGAGATGAGTATTATGGGGTGATTATTAATTAGGTTCAATATTATGACTTAATTAATAATTGGCCCCTAAGCAATATAACATTAACAAAAGGGCCCAATCTAATTGTTCCTTTCATTAATTAGAAATTATAGTCCAACTAGAATTTCTAATTATGTTGCTCTAATTCTAATTTTGATTCGTTCTTTGTGTGTGACCCAATAGGTTCCCATCACGTTGGCAATGATCCTAAAATCATATTTTAGAATCATAAATAATAAGTGGCATCTAGCAATGCATCATTGCTACCTAAGTAATGAGAATGTTAGTGATCTAACATAACCTTTCAGTAACTACGCAATTAAGTCCCCTTTTATCTTAGATATCTAAATCGAACTCAAGCCATGGAAGTGTCATCCCCTTTATAATTCGATCTCTGTATTTCTTGATTCATGAGTTGACCAAAAAAAGAAGCAAATGAGATCAACATTACATGTTGACTCATTTGAGCATAGCCATACATTTCATAGTCGAACTTAATCAAGGGGCCCATAGATATCACTCCTTTAGAAAGAGGGATAAAAACTCATATACATCACTCATATTCCTCTACATAATTAGTAGTCTACCCAATCACTGTCTTCAAGTCAACCCGTTAAAGTTAACGTTAGACAATGTTAAAGCATATAATTAACTATGTTGGAAACTATGATGACTTCAAGTTAAAAGATCATATGCGTCACTGTCACTATGAGAGTTGCTTATGACACTCATAAGATGATCCATGTAGCAATCACATGGCGGGTCAGTCTAGTACAATTGTTCTCTAACATGTACCTATGTGTTGACTTAATATCCCATATCAATCAACCAACATACTAGTCTCTATGCATCATTGTTATCCCTTTCACAATGATACTTGACTAGGGACATTTAAGAGTATTATTTAAGAAATGATTACTCTAAGGATAAATTACTATATCTATTTATTTAACGCAGAGAAACAATAATCTGAAAATGTCTCATATAAATAATGAAAATATAATACAATGTATGCTTATACAATCATCCTATGATTGGCTCTCAGGGCATATACCAACACGAACTTGATTCGAATATGAGCTTAATCAAATTTGTTCGTGCTTAAACAAGCCTTAGATTCCTTATTTCAAATTTCTAATCAAACCAAAATATTCAAGCTCAAGCTTAAGCTTAGGTTATATTCGATCTTAAATGAGCTTAAATAAGTCTAAATGAGCTTATATGAGCCTATAATAATTTAGTGAATTTTTTATATTTATATTATATAAAATATAAAAATAAAAATATATTTTATTCTAACATTATTTAGGTTCACGAACAAATCGAGTAGAGTAATAAAAAACTCAATTTTGGCTTATTAAAATTCAAACTTGAACCAAATTTTTTATGAATTAATCTCAAACTACTCACGAATAGCTCAACTCATTTGCATCCCTAGTTCCACTTTGAATCGCTTTCATTAGTGTGACTATATCTTTTACAACCAAAACATATGATGTATAAGATTTCATACTAAATATAATAGTTTTTCCTATGAACAGAGAGCTTTAATAACAATTCTTTTAACAAATCAACCTTCATATTGACACAAGCATAATTACCTCTCACTTACTCTATTATAGTAACATCAACTTTCAAAGTCTTTCCCACTCTATTCCTTAAAAGGGTAAAAAAATTTTATCAAAGAAACAAATGGGAAGATCATGAATACTAACCCATACAATAACTTCCTTTATCATTGCCTTAACTAGATTGAACTTTAGATCCTAGGTTTGAATACTTAGATAATGATTAAATGGGAGCCAAAGTCTTTTGGCTAGTGCAAATTCATAGTCAACAAAGCATTAAACTTCTCCAAATAAAATCATCAGAAAGATCAATGATGTCTAAAATGCCTTCATTTGCTTATAATTAGTATGAATTTGTCTCAAAATTATGAAAGTCAATCTTCCTCCCCAAAAATGTAATAATTAGGGTTTTATGCCAAAGCTTAATCATTCTCTTCTTTATTCTTTGAATATCACAATGGTAAGGCAAGGTCTATCACCATTCATACCCTTCTCAAAGGGCTTTACTACCTATCATGTCTAGAGCTCAAACATAGAACTTTACATGCGTGTTAAATAAATTATCACTCCTATCATTATAAAAAAATAATTTCCTTGGGTGCCTTTAAATATTTAATTAGTGCAATTATGATCCTTCTATTTGATTTATATCAAATTCTAACTTTCATTAATTTTTATTTGATCTTTGAACACACATTGTATTATTTATTTGATAAGTCATATTTTTTAGTATTTAAAAAATAATAATCTCTTAAAAATATTCAAACCATCATGTAATCCTTTAATTTGATTAAAAATTTCAATACCCAAATAATTTTTTTTATGCTTATATACAAGTTAGTTCATATTAATATGGAGAAAGCATTAGGTACAAATAATTTTATGAAGTTACGAAGTTAACCAAAATCAAAGAAGAGCAAAATTGCACCAATTATCTTTAGTGGAACTAAAATAAATTATTTTGAACTATAGAAATAAATTTTCATTTAATCTTTTTTTTTTGTATTCTAGACCATAGCCCAATTTGGTTTAAATATGAAATAATATATATATATATATATATATATATAAGGAAGTGGGGTTTAGTATTTTACTTAGGGTCTTGCGTAGCATATTAATATAATATAAGAATAATTGAATAGTATAATATAATATTGTATATGATAAGATAATATATTATATTATATTTGGTATGTTGTTGTTTCAAATAAATGTATAAAATTATTCAATCTTTTAGTTGTTATCATGTTATAAAAGAATATATAGTTTAAGAAATATTTAATTTGACCAAAATATTCTTGCATATTAAAAACTAAGAAAATTTTTCTAAATGAATTTGAAGTACATAGTTAGACCCACTAACTAATTAACAATTAATTTATTTTAAGCAATATGATAATATAAATTAAAAATTTACATTATGATAATTAAATAATATAATACACTTCACCAATACACATGATGACAAATAAAAGATCCAAAGATCAATGGAGATAAATATATATATATATATATATATATATATATATATATATATATATATATATATATATATATATATGAAATATGTAAATAATGTCCAATATAAATACAGAACATTTTAATTAAAAATAACAATAAAGTATGATAAAAAATTGGACGTAATAGTTATAATAGAAAAATGTTTATTCTATTTTGTCAATAAAATTAATATATCTTACATTACTAAAATAAATAAATATAAATGAATTTACTTTTTTTCATTTAATCTTACATTAATGATGTAAATTAAATCACAAAGTCAATATATATGATTTGGCATTTAATCTTAAATAATATTTTTATTTTGACTTTAAGAAAAAATATAATAATTATAATTTATCATGTCTTTTTAAATTATGACAATTTAAATACTTCAATGGTTTAAATAAGGATAGGTCCAGATCTAAAATTAAGTGGACGCATGAAAGTAATTTTTTAAAAATTTTATATCTATATATAGAATATTAAATAAATAGTAAAGATATAAAAAAAATTGAATGTGGGCTACGGCACACATTCAAGCACACTTGGGTCTACCCATGCATACAAGCACATACATGTATGTGTTTATGTATATATAATAAGGTAGTAAAATATACAATAGATTAATTTAAGCATATAAAATTCAACAAATATTATGTTTAGAATCATCCAAAAATATTTAAAAAATGCATTATCCACAAGTATCATAAACATAGCCTAGTATTAACATGTAAGCTTGTATGATGCATAGATTAATTTTCATCTAAATTAAAAATTAATTTTCTTTATATAAATTTTAAATTAGTTTTATATTATAAAAGAAATTTCTTGAAATTTAATTTATTGTACTTATGTTTTAATCATACTTTTGGATTTGTAAATTACAAATTTTCAATATGTATATTATTTTATGCTAAATAAAAATATGAAAAATTAATTATTTTTTGTTACCTAATATAAGTTCTCCATAATTTAAATCTATAACAACAACAACAACAACAAAATTTTATTCCAGTAAATGAGGTCAGTTACATAAATCGTACAACATCATTAGGCTTTATCAGAAACTAGATTTTCAGTAATATTATTTACCAAAAAGATTCCTTTTTATAACTTTTATTAATATCTTTTTTGACCTCTCTTTACACCTTTTCATAAGGTTAAAAATCATGTAATCGACTCTTCTCACCGGTGCCTCTAATGGCCTTCTTTGCACATGACTAAACTATTTTAACCGATTTTTTGTCATCTTCACCTCTATAAGTACTACACTAATATGTCCTTATATGCATTTATTTCATATTTTATCCTTTCTAGTATGACTACATATCTATCTTAACATTCTCATTTCTACTACTCCTATTTTTTGTTCTTATTATCCCTTCAAAACCTAATATTTACTACCATAAAGCATAACTAATATATAGCAATCTGGTAAAACTTTCCTTTAAGCTTAGTAGGTACTTTGCAGTCACAAATAACTCTAGATACCTTTTTCCATTTTAACCATCCAACTCGTATCTCATATATGACATCTCCATTAATTTTTCCATTACTTTGTAATATAGCTACTAAATACTTAAATTTAGATATTTACGATATGATATGCTCTTCACTTCTTACCCCCATCAATTTCCCCATTTTTTCTACAATTTAAATCTATAACTAAATAAAAATTTTCAATAGAAAAAGAAGTAAAACCAAGGAGTAAATAGAAATTAAAGAAGCGGAAGTTCTCACAAATTATTTTTTAGCTCATTTATTTATTATATGTGAATCATATATTTAAAGAATGATTTGATTCAAAAGGTTTCTTCCATTGAATGCTAAAAGACTACATATGTTTTTAATGATTTAATTTTTTTATAAACTATTATATATGATGGAAGATGACTAAGATTTTAAACTACCTAAGTCATATTTAATGGAAGAAATATTTACACTTAAAAAAATAATTGTTCATAAAAGGATTTGATTAGAAAATCAAATTCAAACTCTATAAGATTTTCAATTGTTTATATTCTTAAAATTGATTAATTGAAAATTCTAACTATAATATTTTAGATCAACTTTTTAAGTCACTATATAATAAGATTATATATGACTTATTTATATGTGGGTGTAACACATTGTATGATAAAAAAAATAAAAAAAGTTGTAAGCATGGATATATTTATACTAATTATACATATTTGTTTTTGAGAGTAAATATTTTAGTGCTATTAATACTAATAAAAGAGAGGAAAAGTGCACGTAAGTGGTCTAACATAAAAAAAATTTAAAGAATATTAAATACAAAATTTTGATTTTATATTTCAAGTATTTTATTAGAAACATGATATGAAGTTAATTAATTCATTTATATTAAATTTTGAAATTTTTAAAAAAATTATAATAATAAATACAATGTGTCTATATATACTATTATTGATATTGATGGATAACCTACAAATAATTAGAAAAAAATAGGAAAAATATATAATGAAATAGATAAAAAGAAGAAAAAATATTTTAAATAACTTGTAAAGACTTGACAGGATCTTAAATGATGTTTATTTAATTTGAAATATAGTATATGCAAATTGATATAAAGGAAATATTGATAAAATTGTTTAAAAATAGAATATTCAATTAATTAATTAAATTAATAGCTTTCATGTCAAAGTTTTAACTTATTTGAAACATTTGATCATCAAAATAAATATATCACACTATAATTATACAAATTAATGATATTAACTTCTGAGTTATAAATAGTAAATGTGAATATAAAAAAGAAAAGAAAAACATGTAATGGGGTAGAAATAAAAGGAAAGAAATATTGTATTAGCTATAAAGTAGTAAAAGTTTAAAATAGAATATGTTGTCAATATATTTAATTAAATAAAATATTTAATTTATTTAAAATATTTTTATAACAAATAGAAAATATATTATGTTATATCCATACTATTGTGTAATATTGATGTTTGAGTTGTAAATAATATGAGTAAATATGGACAAAGAAAAAGAAAGAAAACATGCATTTGAGCAAAAAAAAAAGAGAAAAATAGAACACCAAACATAAAATAATAGGACTTATAAATAAAATATAGAGTAAATTTATTTGCTTAAATATATTTTTAAATTATTTAAAATATTTTTAATAAAAAATATCTCATCATATATATATATTACTTATTAGTGTCTAATTAGTAAATAAGAGGAGTAAATAAGAAAAACAAAATAATAGATAAAACAATGAGGAACAATAATTGAGTTATTAATCTTTGACAAAATTCTTATTAATGTATATTTAATTTCAAATATAATACTTAAATTTAAATATGATGAAAATATTGAAATTTTTTAATAAATTTAATTTTAATTGTCAAATACTTTTATTAGAAATAGAATATATAATTAATTAATTCAATCAATACATACATTTTATATATAATTATTAACTTATTAAAAATATTTTTATAATAAAAGAATAATTTGTTGAAGGTTTTTTTCAAAGAATAATATGTCAAAGGGAGTGAACTAAGATAACGAATAGTAGCATTCTCTCTATTTGAGCGAATGATATACATTTGCTATGAATAACCTAACATAAAAAATGATCATATCACCACTATTATAATATTAGAAAGATTGTCAAAATACCAATAAGGCATTAATTTAATGGACAGTATATTGACCCTAAGTGAATTTTACCGAATTAAGGTTCAATCTAAAAAATAACCTTATTAAGAAAAGAGAATTCTATCAATTCTTTAAAAGTGATAAGACATTATAATTATAGAATTTATTAATTTTAATAATTTAGTACTTACCTATCCTATAAACCATTATCATGTCTTTTATAGATAATTTGACATATAAAAAGGAAATTTTGGTTAAATTATACTATTCATTCAAAAGTACCAAGCATACCATATGTCCTTAATTACACAAAAAGAAGTCCAAGTAAACCCTTAAAAAATTGAAGCCATAGAGAATTGACCAAGACATATATTGGTCACTAAGATTCAGAGTATTTTTGGGTTGGTTAGGTACTATGAGAGATATGTCAAAGATTTCTTAAGATAGTTATGCCTTATGCCAAGTTAGCATAGAAAGTAATCAAGTTTACGTGGTCGGATACATGTGAAAGTAGTTGTCAAAAGTTGAATACATGTCTAACATTAGCCATAATTTTAGCATAATCACCTAGCAGGGGCAGATATACAATGTATTATGACTCATGAGATTGTTAAAGATTATGACTCATGGTTATCTTCTAATGCAGCATAGAAAAGTGACAGCATATGCTTCTTAATACTAGAAAAGACATGAGTAAAACTATCTTACTCATAATTTGGAGATGTTGGTGGTGATTTTTGCTATAAAAATTTGGAGACACTACTAGTAAGGAGAAACTCATGAGATTTTTATAGATCACAAGATTTTAAAATACATGTTTGAATAGAAAGACTTGAACTTAAGGTAGATACGATGGATAAAGCTTGTTAAAGATTAAGACTATTCCATACTTCATCACCCTGACTTAGCTAGTGTACTAGTGGATGCATTAAGTAAAGAATTTGTGAGTGAGATAATCTAAACACCTTCCAATGGCCAAGGAGTATTGTTAGTCCAAATGGTAGTTTAATCCACCTAAATGCAAAAAATAAAGGAAGCTCAAAAAATTAACTTAAATTATTCTAACTTGATAAAAAATCTAACAAATAATCTAGAGATTTAGTATCAAGTGTTAATTTGGGTGTTTTCCAATGAGCAAAATGAATTAATGCATTAAGCTTGTAGCTTTTCTTATACCATGCATCCTGAATGAGCCGAAATGTACCATGATTTGTAAGAAATTTTTTGGTCAAAGGGGATAAAAAGGGACATGCTTGATTACATACAAAAATGTCTCATATACTAATAAATAAAAGTGAAGCATTAACTTCTACTTGAAATGCACCAACCACTTCTATTTTTTTAATGAAAGTAATAGTATGTGACGATATGTTTCTTAACAAGGTTATTAAGGGCCTACAAAAGATACAAATTCATTTGGTTTGTTATTGATTAGTTAACCAAGACAATGTATTCCTTACTAATTAACATCACTTTCTTAACAACTTAATAGGCATAGGTGCATCTCGACAAGATAGTACAATTGCATGAAGTGCTTATCACAATCATATTTGATTGGGGCACATAGTTTATAGCTTCTTTCTAACGATCTTTCTAGTAAGCTTTGGGTATTTAATTGTACATAATCAAAGCAAATGATTCAAATCCTAAAATATATGCTTTGACTATGCACTTTTAAGTTTAAAGGAAATTAGAAGAAATACTTATCACCAATGAAAATTTACTTACAATAATAGTCATTAGTCAAGTATCAAAATGGCCAATTATGAAGCATTCTATGTCTATAGATATAAATCTTAGGTGGGTTAGTTCAAGCCAAGTGAAACAAAGCTCTTAGGCCTTGATTTGGTGGCAGATACCTTTGGAAAGGTTCAGATTATTAGAGACTAGTTAAAAGTAACATAAGATAATAAAAAATCCTATACGAATAAAAGAAATAATGAATTAGAATTTGTTAAAGGAAATATGGTCGAGTTAAGGTCTCACTTATAAAGGGAGTAATATGGTTTAGGAAGAAAGGAAAATTAGCACATCACTTCATAAAACCCTTTTTTATTACTAAACATGTGGGAGCAATAGCTTACTGCTTAAGTTGCTTGATAGTTTGCAAGCCAAATATCCAATATTCTATGTCTCTAAGCTTCAAAATTATGTATGTAATGCATCTTGTGTAATCAAAGAATAGCCTTTACAACTAGATACTTAATTGATATATAAGGAGTAGTCAGTTGTAATTTTGGATCGTTAACTTTGAAGGTTGAGGTCTAAGGAAATATCATTTGTGAAAGTTCTTTGGGATAGCATGGTGAAAAGATATAACAAAAATATTCTTACTTGTTTAGTAAGTGTTAGAGTTTAGTACTAGTTTGTTTCTTTATAATGTTTTAGATTAGTAAGATTCTAAGAATTTGATGACAAATTACTTTGAAAGGAGAGTACTTACACTTGTTACAATTAAAACATTTTATATGGAACTAATTAATTAATACAATTAAAAAATATTGAATGAAGAGGTTTATAAGTGAGTAAGTAAGAATGTTTTAAAAATAATTGCAATGCACGTGATTTCACATTTATAAACACCTCTTTTCTAGAAAAATAAAAAAATAAATATATAAAAATATCATTTTTTTAATTTTACTATTATATCTATCCATTTTCCTTTTTTCTAATTTTGAATGCCTTAAAAAGGATCTGAAAATACTTTTGAAATATATCACATGTTTTTTTTTCTCTTTTTTCCTTCTTGTTTCTATTTTTTTAATTTCTTTATCTATTGCTATTATTACTATTTTTATTTTCTCAATTAGTTATTTACTTATTTTATTATTTTTATTATTATTATATTCTTTTTTTTACTACTTTGCATGTTTGTCGAAGCATTGTGATCCATAAAAATTTTAGGAACAACATGATCTATTTTATGTTAATACTTTTAAAGTGAGTTCATAATACATGTTATGATTGGACCATAAAACATTAATTTATTAACCAATAAAAATGGTTCATTCATTTATTTATTCATTCACTTCTTTTTCTTTCAAAAATTAAATTTAATGTTATTTTTTTTTTATTTTTCTTTTTTCTACCTTCTTCTCACCTAATTGCAACATAAAGATACAGAATATAAAGTGTGCAAGTAAAATTGATAATTGATATTATATATTATTTTATTTTTAAAAATAATAAAAAGGGAAAATGAAAAATAGGCGCGTTGTTGAACAAAAGCAATATTAGCATATAAAGATAAAATCTGCTAACATGGATGTTTATTATTTGATGGTTGGCGGTGATCGCCCTACCTCCTGGCCTTTATATATAGGATGTTTTAATTGAGTAAGAAAGGCCACCGGGGGGGGAGGTTCTAAAGTGAGAAAGTGTTTCCACTTCTAAGGAAAGTGTCCTACAAGGAGTAAGAAAGAAGTTTACAAAGTGAAAAAGGGAAGAAGCAAACAAAGTTCAATTTAGAGAGAGAAAAAGGTAAAAAAAAAGAGAGAAATCTCTACTAGATTTACCCTTTGCTTGGTTCTATAGAAAACACGGTGGAAAGAAATTTTAAAGTAGAAAAGTACAAAAAAACATAGTAATTTTCTCCTAGTTGGCTCTCAGTTGAAAATGGAGGAGAAGAGAAATGAGGGTAGAATTCATACGGTGGGTCCTACCATTTTATTTTCAACTCAGATGAGAAGGGGAAACAGAGGAGAAAGGTTGCACAATACCAAAATCTCATCCTCTTCCCACTGCCATTTTCTCCACTGGCTTCTTCATGAACAAAGGTTGCCATTACTACTACCATTTCCTCCACCCAAGTCGCCAGTGCATGCTACCCATTGGAGCAGGTAACAAATCTTCTTCTTTTTCTAGTTGCTCTCTGATAGTTGGAGCTTGGCTCATTTTTTCCTATTGGTTCTTTCAACCTGTAATCCCGCCATAGATCCACCAAGAGAGGGTGAGTCACTGCTATCCTCCAGTTCTAGTTAGATTCAGGCACGATTTGCTAGAGAACCGGTCCCCTTTGATTTTTTTTTTAAGATTTGTAATGGAAATTTTTTTTTTAATTGTAAAAATTATATGATAAAAATTATTAACCTTTCAAGGTGAAAATGCATACCAAATATACATGAAAAAAATAAGATTGCTAGTACTAAATTACTTTTTTTTTAATTTTAGATAATAATTAATAACAACAATTTAATTTTCACATTAAAAAATTACGTTGATATTATTTTATACTATTTACTTAAATTTACATAAAAATTATATTAAAAAAATTAAACACAACATTTTATACTAAAAAAATTAATATAAAATTTACTTGAAAAGTGGGTAGACATTATTTTATATTATTTTTTATTTTTATATTTAAATAAAATAAAAAAATTAATTCCTTTATATTTTTTCCTCTCTCTTCTCCCATAATCAAATACAATATTTTCTCTTTTATTTTCGTTCTTTTCTATTTTTTCCTACAACCAAACACACCTAGAGAAAATAACTTTTCTTTACTTTTCTTTCTCCTCTAATTTTCTTCCTTATTTTCTACTATAACCAAGCAAAGTATTAGGTAAATTTCACTTGATGATCAAATATGTTGTAAGTAATAATAGCTTTCTATTCTTCTATTAATCGATTCATGAACAACATTTCTTTTTCTAACTTACTTATATATATATATATATATATATATGCGCACGTGCTTCTTTTTTTCTCTAAAAAAAACAGAAAGTGGAATGTGTCCCTTGCACGATGCACACTACCTCAACCCTAAGCAACCCCTAATAGTACTGCTTATCCATTCAGCAAGCAAAAGGGCAGAAAAGAAAAGATAAATAAAAACATAGATTTTAAAAGCCAACCTGTAGTTATATTAGATAATCATTCACAACCGGCAATGATTACATTAATTTCAAATAAAAATATAAATTATATTTATATATGGATATATTAGTATTATATATTTATGATAATAAATCATAATAAAATTAAAAAATTTATATAATATAATTTAATGATATAACAAATAAGTAATATAACAATAATTTATGTTAGAAATATTTTTAAATAAATAATATAAATTTAATTAATTTAAAATTATAAAATTATTATATCTTTAATTATTATGAAATTGTAGAAATTTTTATTTTTTTTTACAAAAATATACATAATTTAGGCACAGAGCTAAGAAAATTTAAAGGAATAGAAATGAGATAGAAACCTATTTCTATCCAACTATTTTGTCCTCATACAAGAGATTTTATTCCTGATATGGACTTTTCTCTTTCTCTCAAGAAAAAAAAAGAAAAGAAAAAAGGTAAAGAGCTAAAGAACTAAAGAAGAGATTTTGTCCTCATGCACAGACCGATGACAGTGTGTCCACTTACTTATGTTTTGTAGAAATCACATGTGTTTTGGCTGGAGATCTTGTTAAAAACATTGAAGACCTTAACTCTCTCCTACGTTGGACAATTTTGACTTAATGGGTAGCTGAGAAAAAAATTAAACAAAAAAAAAGTGAAAGAAGCATATGCAGTGCATCAAGAGAAAGGAAAGTGGGAATGGGTCACAAAATTAAGGTTGTTTGATTCTAATTTGATGGCTCACGTGGGTACTAACTCATTGGTAGATCACATGATAGTCAAAGAAAATATGCATAACGGGAAGAATTTAAATCTTTGAGATGAACTCTTGTAACATTGCATGACAAGCTTTGTGTCTGACAAATGGCAAAGCTAAAAGCCTCTTTACTTCTTTAACTTTAATTTTTATTTTTATTTTCATTCATTTATTTATTTTTGTGACCTTTGGCAATTATAATTTTTGATTGAGTAGCGTTGATTTCCATGACTTGGATTTATTTAACTTTAGTTCTTGAATGCATAAATTTCGTTATTTACACATTCATGAATTACGAAGACTTTGATCCAATTTCATTAATCAAAATAGGCATGACTTGGATTTATTTAACTTTAGTTCCTGAATACATAAATTTCGTTATTTACACATTCATGAATTACGAAGACTTTGATCCAATTTCATTAATTAAAATAGGCATGTGAACGTTTGGGTATATTTACCTATCTCAAGTCCATTTTACATCTAATTTAATTTTATCACTTTTATAAATAAATTCTTTATTAATAATATTTATTATTTTAGGCTCTATTTCGTGCATCAAATTAATCAATTTATAATTTATTGACCTAGTCAATAAGTTATAAGTTAACTTCTATAGATATTTTTCACACTAACTTATCAAAAAAATATGTTTTAATTTAATAAGTTACTCAAAGTAACTTACAACTTATAAGTTACTATCTCGTCAAATTCTTCTCAAATCTAATGTTATTTTTTTATTAATTTTTAACTCATGTCCTTTGTAATATAAATTTAAATATTTTTATAAAATATAATTAATTTAATTTTAATATAATTATATTTTAATTTTAAATTATAAATATATAAAAATATATATGTAACTAAATAATATCATAAAATATAATTAATTATATTTTAAGTAATTATAATTTTAGAATAAATAATAAATTTTAATTTTTAGATAAATATAAATTATTTTAATTATATATCTATTTCTATTAATATGTCCTTGTATATTATTTACTAATTTCAATTAATTTAATAACTAATTTTATGAAATACTTCAACTAACCTATCAGTTATCAACTATTAATTAAAAGTTATTAACTATCACTAATTAATTTATTACTTATCATTTAACTAATTAACTATTTACGTGATATAAAGTCTTAGATCATTCTCTCCTAATTTAATTAGAAAGAATAAAAATAACTTCTTTCAAGTAATTTGAGGAGGCTTTTACAACAAGTATAATAAATTATTATTTTTATTATCACTAATAATATCATTTTATACTATAAATTATTTCTAATTTTTTTTATTAATTAATATTATAAGTATCGATCACTTATCATTTTAAATCTTTCTCGCATAAATTAGTTGGTGGGAATATAAATGGCTTCTTTCAAGTGATTTAGAGAGCTCCTCACATTAAATATAATTAATAAATAAAATTATCTCATTATTTTATTTATCATTAATTTTATCATTCTTATATATTTATCATCATTGTAAATTAATGATTTATCATTCTAAATCTTTCTGTCATGATTTAATTGGAGAAAATAAATTAGCTTCTTTTGAATAGTTTGGAAAAGCACTTCACAACAAACATAATTAATAAATAAAATTATTAATTTTTTGTTAATTTGTTATGGTTACTACTACTACTACTACTACTACTACTATTATTATTATTATTATTATTATTATTATTATTATTATTATTATTATTATTATTATTTCTTTTAAGGTTAATCTATTATTTATTCATAGCATTTGCTATTTTCCTTTCTATTTATAAGCTATGCACTCACAATAGGTTGTTTATTATTTTTTTTATTTTTACTTTTTTCTAATATAATTGAATGGAATATACTAACCAACTACCTTCGAAGCAATTTGGGAAACCTTAATTTCTTAAAATAAATATGATTATTGAATAAATGTAATTAAATATTTATTTTTCTATTATAATTATTACATTTTTTTTACCTTTTTTTAATTTCAACTTTCATTTATCCTTCAAGATTAGATTTAATAAAAATAAAGAAGGAAAAATTTTAAAAAATTAGTAAATCAAATAATATATAAATTGTTAGTATCGTCTATTAGACAGATGTTATAAAAGTGCTAATGCTTTCCTTACTTGTAATCAAACCCTCAATCCTTAAATTTGTTAGGTAGACTTTAAATTCATTAATTCTAATATACCTAACAAGGTGATTAGAATTATTTAAATATTTTAGGTGGTCAATCATACCTTTATAAAATGATTGGTAGTAACTTTAATAAAATAATAAAAATAAGATTTCCTACTGAACAAGATAAAAAATTATAAAATATAAAATTCTTAAATTTGCATCGACACTTGTGACATTGCAACAACATAAAAATTATTACTGAACCTACTCTAACACATTGTTAGGGTAAGTCCTAGTCGAACCTCAGGGAATAGAAGTTAATCTATAAATGCAAATTCTAAAAATAAAAGGTTTTATGATCCAACTTAAATGAAATAAATAAAAGTAAAATAAAAATAAAATACCAAAATATGAATGTCCAATCTAAAGGAAATTTATGTTTCAATACTTAGATTCATGATAAACCCCAAAAAAAATTCATAATTAATTTAACTACTTAACCAAACATTACCCTGACATCAAAAGTAATCATGCAAAGTTCATAATAATGATTAATTTAGAATAAGTATCTAAATTAACCTCCCATTACTAATTTCAATTTAAGATATATATATATATATATATATATATATATATATATATATATATATATATATATCTAATCAGTAATAGCATTAAATGCTAGGAAAAAGGTTAAAATTAATAATAACTTTACACATGAAAACTGCTTATTTATCCTCTATTTTTCTTAGACAACTAATGATTTACCCACGCATTAAATAACCAAAGCCTGATTGCTACAAATTATAATTAGTCAAAACTAACCTACATGTAAGAAATGATCATAATTAATTGCTTAGCTATAGACTATAACAAATAATCAACTAATTAATCATAAGTAAAAGACTATATAAGCAGTCATTCAAGTGTTAGAAAAATAAAAGATAATTAAATCAAAAGTAAAATTAATAGTAAGGTCTAAAAATCAAATTAAATTAAGAGTGAAACTTCCTTAAACTAATATAGATTTAGCCTTTCATAACTTCTCCTAAAGGAAAGAAAATAAAAGAAGATGAAGCAGAATTGTTGTCTAAGGTATGGTGCCGCATTGAGAGGCCTAAATTCCCTTCAATCTAAATGTGATAGTATTTTCTACCTATTAGGTTAGTAATTGTTAGCTCTTAAGTTTATAATGAATGGTACCTTGCATAAATTAGAAACTCATAGCCTAGTTTATAAATAAAATAATTAACAATGTTTATTATAGAAAATTTTCAAAAGTTAGATTCTAACCCAAGTTTGACCACGAAGATGGCATAATTTCACTATAACTCAAACATAGAAGTATCTAAGCTAACTATAGGCTTTGATCTCATCTCAATTAAACTCTTAAAGCTCTAGATATGGCATAAAAACAATAACTAAGTCAATTAGGGGAAAAACATAGCTTCATCTTTATAACCAAAATTGATTCTCCAAATGTTTGAATTAGGTTTCAACCAAAACATAAATGTTTTAGAATTTAACCTTTTATATATCCAAGCTGGGTTTTTATCAAAATATAAAAGTTTTAAGGCTAACTTTTAGCTTTCCAACAACATTAAGGTTACCTAATTTGGACCTTTAAAACTCAAGCTATAGTTAACAACCTGAAATAGCATAAAAATAAAACATTAACTAAATAATCCATTAACATTGCAAATTCATAACCTAATCATAAAACATAACTAATTCTATTAAATCAAATTAAGCATATGCAACCCTCTAAGAGGCATAAAATAGGAGGAAATAATATAAATAATATCATGCACATTAAATGTCCCACACTTAGACTTTGCATGCTCTAGGGCAAACATAATTTTATTCAAGGTTAAAGAACAAAATACTTACTTACCTAATGCTTCAAAATCACAAAATTTACAAGCAAAACATAATCAAAACTATCAAGAGACATAACACATAATAATAATTAATCTTGACATATTCAAAATTAATCAATATAGCAACTTCATTAAAAAAGGATAGATCAAATTTTTGGACTTTTGCAAAATTCACTTTTCATCACTTAGGTGTTTAAGACTAGCATTTCATTCAAAATTGTTTCAAGAAATTTTCCTATTGTAACCCTACTTATTATTTAATCTTCATTACTCAAATCACACACACACAAAAAAAATAAAAAAGACTTTATTTGAGATTGTAGTAAAGTTAGGGAGAAAGGGAATGAAAAATAATAAAGATGTGAAAAGAGTAAAAAACAAAAAAACTAATAAAGCACTTGAAACATAAATACTTGAACAAATTATGAACAATTATAACATAACATAACAACGTAACTTCTAATTTCAAATACCAATCAACTTCTTTCTTTTTTTTTCTTTCCTGAGTCTTTCTTGCCTTATTCACTTCTCTCTCTTTTTTTTACATTTTTCTAATTTTTCTTTCTTTCGTCTTTTCTTCTCTTCTTCCTCACACCAAATCTTAAAATTGAAATTGATGATTTTTTATAACACAATGCTCTACTATTCCCTAAGGTTAGGGAGAGTTACTTGTTTTCAATGAAAAACATCTTAATAGGCTAAATATCAAAGAAAATGTAATTAAACTCAAGGGAGCTCATCAAAGATAATTTTTCAAGGTTGACTATTTAGCACTAGCTCATACAAAAAATATTTTTATCATATTTATGTATGCATGTGCAAATATAATCTTATAAAGGATCAAAATAAATTTTAGATAAACAAATTTTAGAGAAGAAAATCACACAAGAAGAAAAAAGAATAGCATAAATTTTTAACAAAAGGATTAAAATCTTATAAAGTAAGATATGCAACTTAAATTCAATCTAGTAATTCAAAATCTATTACTATCCTAATCAATTTCAAAAAAATAAAATAATTGATCTAATCATATTATAAAACTACCAGGTTCAATTCATTCTTACTCAAAAAAATGCAAAATTTCCATTAATAAAAAGCAATTAACATGATTCAAAAGACTCTAAAAACAAGAAAAAAAAGCACATTTGTTATAAAAGTTTTTCTATTTTTTTTAGAAAACAAAATAATTCATCTAATTATATTTTGAAACTACTAGATTCAATTCATTCTTACCCATAAAAAATGTGAAAATTTCATTAATAGAAAGCAATTAACATAACTCAAATGACTCTAAAAATAAGAAAAAAAAGCATATTTGTTAAAAAAGTTTTTCTATTTTTTTTTTCAAAAACACAAACGGAAATATGAAAGCTTAAATGAAAAACACAAAAGATATCCTATAAATTCCTCGCCCACACTTAAATCTTATATTATCCTCAATATAAACCAAATCAACATTAAAAAAATGCACTCATGGACAAGAAAATAAAAGAAAAAAAATAAGAGAATGTAAATTTGAATGCTTGGGTTGCCTTCTAAGAAATGTCTTTTTTTAACATCTTTGGCAAGACAGAGTAATTCTTTCTTTCTTTAATTTGATTCTATTCAAAAGCCTAAAAATCATAAAACTAATAAAAAAAATAAAAGGATACTAAAAGTAAAGAAAAACCACCAGCAACAATACCAAAATATTTATATATGTTGTTTACACTAAAAATTAATACAAAACTAACTCTAACACGTAGTTAGGGTGAGCTTAAGTTGAATCCAAGGGAATAGAAGTTAATTTATGAATGCAAAATGTAAAAATAAAGGATTTTTTGTAATATAATTTAAATGAAATAAATAAAAGCAAAATACAAAAATATAAATGATCAGTCCAAAGGAAAACACACTTTAATTCTCAAATTTATTATAGACTCTAATACAATTCATAATTAATTTAACTAAATAGAAAATTATCCCGACTCCAATAATAATCATACAAAGTTCCTAATGATGATTAATCTAGAATAATTTCTTAAATTAACCTCTCATTACTAATTTCAATTCAAGACTTGCACCTATATCTAATTAGTAATAGCATTAAACATAAAAAATAAGGTTAAAATTGAATCAATAACTTTGCATGTAAAAATCGCTAATTCATTCTCTATTTTTCTAAGGTAACTAATGATTCACTCATGTGTTAAATTACCAAATTAAGATTGTTATTAGTTATGCAATCACAACTAATCTATATGTGAAAACCAATTGTAATTACTTGTTTACCTATAAACTACAATAAAAAATTAACTAATTGATCATAATTAGCAAACTATCTAAGCAGCCATTCACAATAAGAGAAAAAAAATAAGAAATAATTAAATTAAAAAAAATTAAGAGAAAAGTTTCAAAATCAAACTGAATTAAGCATGAAAATCCCTTTAAATGATATATGTTCAGCCTTTCATGGCTTTTTTCAAGAAAGTGAAATATTATTAAGTGTTTAGTGCTGCTATTAAAGGCACAAATTCCCATAAACTTGATTGTCCTAGGGTTTTTTATCTATTAGGCTAGTTAAGGCTAATTCTTAAGGTTACAATGAATAAACTTTACATAAATTGGAAGCCTATAGACTAATTTACAAATGAAATTATTAATAATATTTACTACAGTAAATCTTTGTAAGTCAACTTTCAACCTAAGTTTAACCATTAAAACGGCATAGTTTCACTAAACTTCAAACATAAAAGTTGTTAAATTGGGTTTACACTTACTATGGGTGCTACTTTCGCCTCAATTGGACTATTAAAACTCTAAATATAGTTCCAAAACCATAATTGGATCACCTAGGATAAAAACAAAGCTTCATATTCATGATCGAATTTATTCCTTTAAATGTCCAAATTAGGCTTTGGTCAAACATGAAAGTTTTAAAGGCTTTTTTTAATTTTTCAACTATGTAAAGATCACCTAATTTGAACTTTTAAAACTTAAGTTATAGTTAGAAATCTAAAATAGTGTAAAAATTCAGCATTAACCAAATAATCTATTAAGATTGCAAATGCATAACCTAGTCATAAAACAAGATCAACTTTATTAAATTAAGTATATATAACCCATTAAAAAGCATAAAATAGGAAAAATAATATAGACAATATTTCACACATCAAATTATCATTAAAGTTAAGTATATAAGTGTAAATAAGAAATTTAGGAATTTTTTCCATTTTGTCTTTAAGCTTATTTTCCCTTTCATTTCTTTATTGTAGCCACTTATCTTATTTTCCTCATCAAAACATCTTCTATTTCTCCTTTTCTTCATTTATTTCTGAATAAAAGAACTAAACTAGTCCATCTTTTCATCCTTTTTATCTCTTCACTCTAAGTAAAAGTAATGATTTTCATACTTTTATTTTTATAAACTTTTTTCTATTTATTCTCGTTGGATTATGATGGTCGAAGGATTCTTATTGATTAGTATTTAAGTTTTTAATGGGAAAATGGTGCCCTAAGTTCAATATTAAATTAATTAATGTTTATAAAATAGCTAACTATCACTCTCAACACTTATTGTCTCCTTCATAAACAATGAGTGAACATTTTAAGAAAAATTTTGTGATTTGGAAGATTTATTTGATACTAACTTTAGTTTTTCCTTGAAATTGTTTAAATTAATGATAAATGTTGTAGATTGATATTTGACATGAATTCCTTGAGGATTTGAATATTTATAATGTTATTTTTTTATAATAGTTAGTCTAAGTAAAAATATAATAATAATGAAAGTTGGATGAATTTTAATTTTCTTCAAAAATGCCTAAATAAATATGTGAATCGATTCATCAAGCTCAATATGCAAAAAATGTTGCCCTAAATAAATTTACCTCTTCCAAAATCACATGAAATAACCTAAATTGATTCCTCAATCAATTCAACATAAATGTATTGGAAGTTCTAAATCGATTCATAAGACCTAAATTTTATATCTTACTATAGGTTCATTCATAAATAACTAATTATATCATGGTTATGTAAAATGTGTATTGGAAAAGTTATGGTGAAGTAACTCCCTTCCAAATAAGAAAGTTTAATTTTACAATGTAATTTAGCTAAAATATGAATATTATTTTTGTGATTTATCGAGGGAAATGAGATAGGGACAATTTACTGACTACATGGCTCACATACTAGATTTATTAATCACTTATAAGGGATAATAATAACTTGGAAGGATAATAATGGATTTATGAAAGATAAGGATAAATGAGAGTTATAAGAAGATTTATTTACTTTTCTTTTATTGAATGATATGAAAATGCTATGATTGAATTTGTGAAATGGTGGAATGAATGTATTTTGCTCATATGAATGTTATGGCTTTACTAATGATTTTATGTTGTAGGATATGTGAAATGCATATTAAGGTTAAAAAAGGGTAAATCTAGTTGGTAAGACCTTAATTTTTTTTATTTATTCTTTTTATAATGTTTAGTCACTAAACCCTTAAACTTATATTTCCATGATTTACTTTACAGATCCCCAAGTTGATGGTCCACCACCATTACAATAAGAACAAACACATGAGGTGTCCTATAAGCTTGATCATGAGTCATAATTAGATATTTTATTTGTAAATTAATATGTTTTTCTCAAACCTTTCCTTAATGGACCTTGGTATGTGATAAATGACACGTTAGGTAGCCTTTGTTTAGAAGTATTGGTTAAATTGGCTTATTATTAAGAATTTGTTAGAAATTATCAACAAGTCTAACTTTCTTTCTTCTATAGAAAACACTCATATTGATCATCTATATTTTGACATGTAAATACTAATTTTTATTATTTTTCCAAATTTTCATTTAAAGCATTAAGTATTGTCTATAATTTAGATAAGCTAGTATAAACCAATTAGCTAGATTCCACATTAGTCACAACCTATGGTAGGTCATAATAAGGGTGATATCAAAGCATAGTATAAGATTTTTCTAGTAAAATAAAGCCCCAAAATTGGTTAGTTAGGTTATATATGTTTGGTACCTAAATAAATGTTAATGAAAACTATACTAGTGATATGTATATACCCAAGATCACATATCACCAATATAATTTCAATTGACTTTATGGTACTCATAAATGTTACTAGTGGAATTGATAGTCTTTTAAGGTTTCCTTGCTGTTAAGTTATACCTTCTTTAAGTGTCTAAGAAATTTTGGAAATAAATAATGGTGAATACTATGATTCAACAAGTTAACGAGCCCAATAATAAAGAATCATCCATGGGCTCCTAGGCTTATAATAGTAGGCATGATAAAGATGCAAGTAGTTAATAAATTCCCACTTAGGTTGCAAACTTCTTGCAACAAGTTATAAGCTTATATAGTTAGAACTCAAGATTAAAATCAAAGGTAAGATTAACATAAGGACCAAAATCATGAATGTGAGTGTGAGCAGACCCCTTTAAGAAGAGGTACTAAAAATAAGTTTCATATTATACATGAGTTCCCCAACTTGTAACATCCTCGATAGTCTAGCATAGATCCAACAATGAATCTTTACCAGTTTCTTAATTAAATTGAAAAATATAGAGTAATGTTACAATGCCCCCAAACACTTACTTATGTAATTAGTAAGGAACTAATTGTCTTATGTTACTTACAACTGGTTTATAAATATCATTAAAAGGAGGGAAACACACTTAAAACTCTTAAATTAATTAACATTTCAAGCAAACATCATTAATTAATTTCTACCTTAAGTATGTAACAAGCCAAAGTTAAGGGAGTTTGAATACCTAAAGTAAAGGAATCTTTCCATTAATGAGTATGACACTCAATTTACTAGGTTATCTCAGCATGCTTGTTATTTAATCCCTTTTGAAAAGGTTAAAGTTGTAAATTTTGTTCAAAGGCTTTTGGATTTTTATTTCAAGCTGATCCATTTTGATGACATTATTACTTATCAACAAGTGTTAGATCAAGAACTAAGGCTTGTATTTTTAACCAAGGAAATACAACAAGGGATGTAAAAAGAGAAGTTGGCTAAGAAAACCTATCCCATTACAAGTGACTAGAAGGATACCTTCTCAAAGTATTCTTAGTAATGAAAAGAGTGGTCCTATTTTGGGGCCAATATTATTTGATAGCACCTATAGTGAACCTTAAGCAAAAAAGATTGTAAAGAGCCAAAAGGGTCACCCCAATCCTCTTTTAGGCTATAAAAGAAACAATCCTCTAACTCATAGTAATGTTCGACCAAAAGTGCCATGGTGCTTTTAATGCAATTCTTGTCATGATGGGCTTTGCAATAGTTTAGTGGAGCATGCTTCAAGTGCAAGCATGAAAGGCACAAGGTTAAAGAATATCCTAAGAAATTCTCTACCCAACACATAAACTATTCAACCTTTTAACAAAATATCCTAATATCTTAATTCATAAAGCTTATGAGAGATTAACTAGCATTAATAAGAAATATTGTTATAGGTGACTATAGGAAAATAGTAAATGGAAGCTAAGCCCGAGTTTATACATTCACACATAAAAAGGCCCAAGCATCAAATATTGTCATTACAAATGCCTTAAAGATTAATAATATTCTTGTTAGAGTGTTATTTAACCATAATGCTATTAATTTATTTATTTCAAAGAAATTGGTTACTTCACTCATTAAGTTTTAAAGATTATAAATGTTCCTATGATTATGATTGCCCTGATTGATAAATCTCTAATAACCACCTATATGATTAAAAAATTTCCTATATATATTCAAGAACATATGATATTAGTTTATTTAATATTGCTAGAAATAATAGATTATGATGTAATCTTATGGATGAATTAGTTATCTAAATATCATGCTTTTGTAAGTTATTTTAACAAAACTATTACTTTTTTCATAACAACATCCTTACTAATTAAATTCCAACAAGAAAGTTTGATCAAGATTGTTAGCTTGATTGAAAACATCAAGGCTTAAAGGTTAGTTAAGGAAAGGAGTACAACTTATTTAGCCTTAATTTAAGATTTAAATTAGCTAGTCTTGGATCTTGGAAACAATCATGTTGGGCTAGAGTTTCTTAATGTGTTTCTAGAAAAGTTGTTAGTTGCCACCTAATAAGAAAATTAAATTCCATATTGGTAAAACACTCAACACTAAACCAATCTCTGTGCCACCGTATTAGATGGTAGCTATTGAAATAAAGGAAGAATTACAATATTTAGTGAAAAACTATTTTATTCATTTGAGTTCTTCATCTTAGAGAGCTCTAGTATTGTTTATTAAGATGAAAGATGGATCCATGAGATTGTATATAAACTACTACAAATTAAATAATGTTCCTATCAAAAATAAATACCTAGTTCCCTATATAGATGACTTGTTCAGCCAACTACAAGGAATAAAATATTTCTTAAGGATAGATTTATAGTTGAGCTATGATCAATTGAAGATTTTGAAGGAAGACATCCTAAAAATGGCATTCCAAGCACACCATAACCATTTTGAATTTTTTGTTATGTCCTTTAGATTGATTAATAACCTGATTGGTTTTACGAACTAGATGAATAAGGTGTGCAAGCCCTTTTTGGATAAGTTTATGGTTGTATTCATCAATGAAATCCTAGTGTATTTGAGAAGTTAAAAAGAATATGCTTAACACCTCTAAATAGTGTTGTAAAACCTATGTGAACACCAATGGATGCCAAGTTTTCCAAGTTTAAATTTTGGATGACCAGTATGAAGTCTCTAAGGTATATTGTGTCATAAGGGGAAGTTCAAGTAGACATTCAAAAAATTAAAGCCATAGAAAATTAACAAGGCCTACATTGGTCACTAAAATTTAGAGTTCCTTTAGGTTAGCAATATACTATATATGATTTGTCAAAAATTTATCTAAAATAGATATGCCATTGACCAAGTTAACATAAAAAGGAATCAAGTTCATATAGTTAGCTATATGTGAAAGCAATTTTTAAAAGTTGAAAGCATGTCTAACATCAGCCTTAGATTTGGCATTAACTTTTAGTACAAGTGAATATATGGTGTATTGTGACATTTATAAGGCTAACCATTATGTTCTTATAATATGGTAAAGTGATAGTATATACTTCTTAGCAATTAAAAAAAAACACAAGCAAAACTATCCTACCTATGATTTAGAGTAGTGATTTTTTATTTAAACATTTGAAGGCTTTACGTGTATGCAGAAACTTGTAAGATTTATATGGATCACAAGAGTTTCAAGTACATATTTGAAAAAAAAGATTTCAACTTGATGCACATGAGATCGATGGAGCTTGTAAAAGAGGTGAATTCTAAGGTGCCCCTAGGGGTTTGGTACCCGGGGTAGTGTGGTAAAATACAGACAATTGGATGAAATTACTAAGTCAATACCAAAATTTTTGTAATCTTATCCAATAGCCTGGATTTTGCCACACTACTCCGGGTACTAAACCTTTAGGGGTACCTTAGTAAGCACTTGTAAAAGATTATAATTATGTCATTCTTTATCACATTAGCAAGGTTAATATGGTAACGAATGTAATAAGTAGAAAATCTATAGGTAAAATGATTGAAACACCTTCTAAAGGTAAGAAGTGTGGATAGATCTAGAGGTAATTCAATCCACCCTAGTGGAAACAATCAAGGAAGCTCTAAAAGTTAACTTAAAATATTCTAACTTAATGAAAAATGCAATAGCCCAAAGGCAAATTTAACCATTGATATGAGAAGGGTGATTTGATATCAAGCAAAATTTAAGTTCCATCCAATGAATGGAATGAATTGATATGTCAAGCTTATAGCTCTTCTTATACTATATACCCTAGATTAGCCAAGATGTACCATGATTTTTAAGAAATCTTTTAGTGGAAGAAGATGAAGAAAGATGTGCATGATTACATACTAAAATGGCTCACATACTAATAAGTAAAAATAGAACATTAACATTTCACCAAGATTCACCAACCACTTTCAAATCCTTGATAAACATAGGAATGCATGATAGTAAAGTTCCTAGTAAGGCTGCTAAGGATTTAGAAAGGGTGTGAATCTATTTGAATCATTATGGATTAGTTGACTAAGATACTACATTTCGTACTAATAAAAACCACTTTTTTAATAACTCAATGCAACCAAATGTACCTTGACAAAATAGCACTACTACATGAAGTGCTAATCACCATTATATTTGATTGGGGCATATAGTTTATAGCTTATTTCTAGCAAGCCTTAGGTACTCAAATGTTATATAGCTTTTCACCCTCGAACAGATGGGCAATCAAAGCAAAAGATTTAAATTTTGAAAGATATGCCTAAAGCATGCACTTTTAAGTTTAAGTGAAATTAGAAGAAATACTTGTTGCTAATGAAACTTACTTACAATAGCAACTACCAATTAAGTATTAAAATGACATTATATAAAGCATTATATAAGCAAAAATCTAAATTTGAAATAAGTTAGTTCAAGCTAAAAAAAAGTAAAGCTCGTAGGCTTGCATTTGGTATAAAATGCATTAAGGAAAATTTAGATCATTAAATATCAGTTAAAACTCTTAAGCCCAAAGGTGCAAATCCAAGCTTTATCTAAAATGTTTGTTACTAAATCTAGTCCTAGGAGCTTTCCTTCTCTTAGTTTGAACTAACCTTTTAGTGATTTATACCTCCAGCCATACAAGGCTATTTTAATACTTGACTAGTTATTATTATTGTAAGCAAATTCAATCAATGGTAGGTATTTTTCTCAATTCTCTTTGTGCTTTGAGGTGCAAGCCTTAAACATATCCTATAAGGTTTGGATTGTTAGCTTTAACTGCCCATCTATCTATAGGTGAAAAGCCATGTTAAATCATAATTGAGTACCTAAGGCTTGTTGGAATGATTGCCAAAATAAGGTGATGGTGAATAATACTTCATGCAATGGTACTATCTTATCAAGATACATCTAGGCATACTAAACTACTAAAAAAGTGGTTTTAATTGATCAAAAATGTGTTATCTCAGCAAACTAATCAATAATAGCCTAAATGGATTCACACCATTTATAGGTTCTTAATAATCGCATTAGGGAATTCATTGTCATACATTCCTATTTCTACTCTGAAATTAAAAATGATTGGTATATTCTAGTCAGACAGTAGTGTTTTGCTTTTACCTACTGACATATAAGGCATTTCATTTCATAATGAAGCACATTCCTCTTCATCCCTTTCCATTAAAAGTTATCTTGCAATTTGTGGTACATCTTAGATACTCTAGGGTGCATAATGTAAAAGGAATAATATATCTAATGCATCAACTTAATTTACTTACTTAAAAGTACCTAAATCCATCTTTAATGTGGAACCATTCCTCCTTCATCAATGGTAAAATTTGCCATTAGTAAAACCTTATTTATTGTATTACACTCTTTTAACCTAATTCATATTCCACACAATCCAAAAAAAGAAAAAAAATCAATAGTAAAACTATGACATCCACATGTGTATAATATTTTCATTATCCATAATTCCACAAATTAATAATAACATATCAATATAGTTTTTATGAACTTATGAAATGAAAAGAATGTAAATATCCTTATAACTCTAATCTAACCTTATCTCTCATAAGCCCATTATTATCCTTCCATATCATTCTTATCCCTCATAAACAGTTATCTAAATCTAGTATATAAGTCACATGATGCATCAATTACACTCCTATTCCATATTTATAGATCTTATGAATAGAAGGTGCTAAGGTAATATATTCATTGGATTATCACACTATAACATTTCTAGTCTATGGCACTAGCAAAAAATTATTGCTTAATGCCTAAAAAATATTGCTTAAAGAATAAACAACATTTTTGAAGTGTTGTTTTCTTAAGCATGGCAACACTTTTTAAAAACCTTCTTTATTCTACTATTATAGGCAATAATTTTTTCCTATTACTAAAACAACAGTTTTTTACCATTGTCTATCATAGGAAATAGCCAATGGTTTTACCTTTATGTTCAATAATAGTCTTTACCTATTCTATAATATAAGCAATAGTTTTAACTTATTTTAACAATAGTTTTTTATAATTACTTATTCCTTACTATAGGCAACAATTTTACTTTCACATTTAACAATGATTTTTTACCGCTGCCTATTAAAAATAAGTAGCAAAGTTTATCTTTTGTAACACATTTTGGCTATTATTTATTTGTACTTAGGCAACAATTTTAACTTTGTTACTTTTGAACATTAGTGTATCTAATTTTTTAATTTTATTTATTTTAAATAATGATAATATGCATAAATTGAAAAATTAATATTTCACTTATCATAAATTGAATATCAAATTTTCAATACAAAATTATATTAAAATTCAAACTAAAAATGAAATTTCAAAAAGGATATCTTGATTCATTAATAAAGGACAATAATTTTCCTATAAGGTGTGCTTAAAAGAATGAAATTCAAGTTAAGAAATTCATATAATAAAGATATAAAAGATAACAATTTTCCTATAAAATTTTACACATCAATAATATGAAGAAACTTAAATATCTTTAGCATCTAGGTTATGAAATTATTTCCCATCATATTCATCATCAATTCTTCGCTATCATAAGTTACAAAACTTGAAATTAATAATCAACAAATATATTTCATAATTCATAGTGAAATAGGATAAGTGTACTTAGAGATCTTATTTACTTCACATAAAGCTTAGCTTAATAATTTATAAGGTACTCTAGTTCTATTTAAACCCTTGTTTACGATAATCCCAAACTAACAATTTAGCAAAGCTATATTTGCAAAGATAAATAGTATTATAGAAAAATACGTAAATCTCCATGACGACTTTAAAAAAAATATTTTAGCAATTATCAAATGGAAAATTATGTCCTTGCAAATACATATTTTAATGGAAAAACTTGGATTATACTCTATTCGTGCAATCAAACAAAAATTACTTTTTGGAAATATGAATGGCATTGTCATTAATAAGAGATTGTTAAAAGCAAGCCAAAATTGAAATTTGTTTATTTAGATAGGGTCAAACAATTGAGATTGATTTTTGCCTTTTTTTTCCTAACTACATATAATTGTTACATTAAATGGCAAATAAGTTGTTACAAGATATTTTAAGATCCTATTGGAACCTGGAAGGTTAGATAGCAAAAAGTGGTCTAATATATCTAAGAAAAGATGAGACATAAGGTCTTATCACATCTAAAAAATACATCAAAGTTGAATTTATGGCAACCTCAAAGTGAGCAATCCTAATCCCTATTATTTGTGGCTTTAACTTCTTTATAAATTCTAATCTTAAATCTTTTGAAAAGTCAATAGTTTTTATGCTCTAATAAAAAGATAAAAATATAGTTATAGTACATAGAATGGTGGAATATTATTGATCCTAATTAATAAAAAAAATTAATCCTACTATATCATGCACATTCAAGACAAAATATGATATATATGGTGAACATGTAAGTACACTTGTACATAGAAATTAACTAACATTAAGAAAAAAATTAAAAAAATTAGCTTTGTTTTCAAAAATCTTAATGCCATAACAAATATTCTATTGGTACTACTGAATTGCTGAAGAATTATTAATATAATCCTCACGTGGAGGAACTTGCTTATAGATAAAAATAAGAAATACAAAGAAAAGAAAAAAAAAGAAGGGACAATAAACCAAAAGGATTCATTCGGACCATTAAAGCAATCAATTATCTTCTTCTCTTGAGATTTGCTATCTAGATAATATCCATTTTGTTGCTAAAAAGTAAAGTTCACTATATATGTATTATGAATTACATTCATTAGTATTATTTGTACTTTGAACAAAAGCACTCTAAATGATTCATATTACCAATAAAAAAATTGTTCATCAACTTAAGAGAAAAGAAGCTAGGGTTATAAAGCTAAGATCAAATTGATGACTTACAAAGTAAACTTTATGTACAAAGTAAAAAATATTTTAAAAAAATATAATTATGAATGTTCAAAGTTCATAGGATGTATAAAAGTAACCAATAATCAAGGGAAAGGGTTTGTGTTTCATTCTTGAAGAGAGGATAACATTTGCTAACAAGAATAATACCATTTATCCTTAATAACTGCCTAAAGCCATATATAAATCATAAAGCCTTGTATAAAAATATAGAAATTTATAACAAAATTAAAGATATTTTAAAATGAAGAATTAATAGATTTTAGCTCCGTTTCGCATAATAAATAAGCTAACTTATATCTTATTGAACTTATAACTTATTAACCTAGTCAATAAGTTATAAGTTAGCTTTTAGAGGTGTTTCTCGCACTACCTTATAAGCTACTCCAAGTAATTTTTAAAAAATATATTTAATTATATTTTAAGTAATTAAAATTTTATATTAAATAATAAAATAAAAATGATATAAGTAAATAAATATATAAGTTTATAAAATATAATTAATTAAATATTAGAAATTATACTTTTATTTTAAACTTTTAATTACATTAATATAGTTTAATTTTTAGATAAATATAAATTATTTTAATTATATAATTTTCTATTAATATATCATTTTATGTCATTTTACAATTTCAATTAGTTCAACATCTAATTTTACGAAATACTTTAATTAGCTTATCAGCTATCAGTTATTAGTTATAAGCTATCAACTATCAATTATTAACTAACTTATTAGTTACTGAGTAGCTTATCAACTAATTGTGTGAAACGGAGCCTTTACCTGATTAGAAAGTCAAGAAATAATGTGAAATTTTTTATTACACCCTTAGAGTAATATTTAAAGTTTTACTATTTTAAATAATTTAAAATATCTATTTTGGTTAGTCAGAGCAGTCAAATTATAACTAATGTTGAGATTAAAAGCAAAAATTTAGAAATTATTTTGACTAAATGATATAATTATGAATCTACCTCGACAAAGATGTTATCAAAATTTCATTGGATCACTTAGAAGTTAAGGATAAGAAGTTTTAGAAAATATAAATTAGTTTTGATAAATGGCTTTTATTCATAAATGCTTAAATCATTAAAGTATTTCCCAAGTTCAAGATGTGATGAAATATGTGTGTGTGTGAGAGAGAGAGAGAGAAAGAGTATGATTTAAATAAAATAAATAAGAATGATTAGAGGGTTAAGATTAACTATAATACAAGATGAAAGGTTAAGATATAAAAGAAAAAGGGCGTACAATACACTATTAAACATCTAATAAAAAGCCAAGACTCTCTTTCTATATTTTATCTCTTTCTCTCTCTTCCTCACCAACTTTTTTCTCTCTTTCCTCCTCTGTTTCTCCTTTTTCCTTCATTTCTCCTCCCTCTCTCTTTCAATCGCATCTTTTCTAGCCACTGGCATCCCTTTTCCTCCATTACATCAAGCTTTTTACTCCTAGCTAATTGCTTATTATAGCAATGCATGGAGGTTGCAAACCTATGATTTGGTCCTATTAAAACGCGAGCCAAATCAACCAACGTTTAGCATTTTAATGGGTTTGGTTTCCATGTGCCATCCGAAGCTAGCCTCCATTCTTCCTTAGTTACAATGGTGCTTAGATGTGAAAAGAAGCCATAATTTATGGTGCTAGGTGTGGAGGAACCTAAGAGCTCAATCGCTACTTGTTAGTGAATCCTTATAGCCGACAAGGCTCTAACGAAGCTTCCTAGAAGAGGTGAGCTAATCTGTATCATAAAATCTTAATATTTCTATCATTGTGAGCTCAAACCAAAAAACCCATTTATGTATATCTGAGATAGTTAATGATAGGTTCGAAAGATGTAATTTTTATGCCATAAAGCATTTAAATAACATGATTAGAATCATTTTTAGAGTATTATATGATAATATTTTCAATAGTGAAAATATACCTTAGAAAACTCATGTTGTGGGTAAATTTAAATACATAATGATAGCTTTGAAAAATAAGAATTTTATAACATAGAAATTTGAAATAAAATGAGTAAAGTATTTATGAAGTTTTATATCCTCATATTTTGAATGATTCCAACTTGACTTAAGATAAACCCAATTTTTTCCATATGATTGGAACATATGATGGTGCTTTAGAAAATAAAAGTCCTATGCTATGAGATGATCAAATGAAATGATTAAAGCTTTTGTGTCATTAATCTTGATATTCTTGTATGATTTAGAGTTAAGCTAAGGAAAATGCATTTTTTTACATACTTTAAGAAACTAGATAATGACTTGGAAATATAAGAATATTATGATATAAAATGTTAAAATGACATATTTAAAACATGTTTAGATCATTAAGTTTCAATATTTATGCTTAAACAACTTTAATATAAGAAAAGGCCTTTAAAATGTGAAAATTTGTTTCCTTGGAATAAAGTTGAAAATATTAGGGATTGAATATATGATTTTATGTCATGAGGTGATGAAAGCATGTATAGAATATAAAGTTCTAACATTTCATTTATTTTATGCTTGATTTGGGAAAAATCCAACATTTATAAGAATCTATAATTTTTTATGATGAACTTGATAATAAAGAAAGTAATGACCTAGGATGATTAAGTAGCACCACATGAAATGTTCTAAAGCTTTCAATTTTAATATTATCACTTGTGTAAGTTTAAATTAAAATCACTATATAATAACATATTTTACATTTATGAGTTAACATTGGAAAATATAAAAGTTAATGATTTTGAGTGTTGAAATAATCATAATATTAATCTAGAATAGTAAAGTTCAAAGAAGAGTAAGCAGTTACTTTGAATTCATAAAATTATCCTTATAATGAAATAGGAAGAAATGAAAAATGAAAGCAAAATGGTCAAATACTTTGAAGTAAACAACATAAATAGATTTTACCAAGTGAGTATATATCTCATCATAAATTTATATCTTGGATAAAGGTTACCTAAATGTTATAAAATTATACTCTTTTTATTGGTGGCATAGATTTTATATATATATGTTCATGTGTAAGCTTTTAAATATGCAATTATGTTGCATAGTTTATAAGTGAATTATCCTTGTAATCATAAATGGGCGATATGGAACTGATATTTATGATATAGGAGTGAATATTTGTTTGAGTAAATATTGATTAACTAAGGTTAGATAGTATAGTGGTGCTATTTTAGACTGTTGATTGATAATGAATAAGTTTACATTGATATTAAGATACTATGGCCATGCAAGTGAGTATGGCAATGTTCTTATATAAGTATACTATGATATGTTTAATGTTGCCTTATGATCTTAAAATAGTTAATTATGTTGTAATTATATTCAATTTATGATATAGCAAGCTAAGCTCTAGTTTATGTATTTATTGTGAATAATGTCATAAGTGGCATTGGAAATTGAGAAATGTGATAGGAGCAATAATGTGAATATTGGATGGAAAAATTCTAGTAAAAAAACTTATGGAAGATATAAAGTAAACTCTAGAGGGATAAAAATGGACAACTTATGAAGGGTATAAGGTTAATTCGAGAGTTAAAATGTGGATGCATGTATATTTATTATAAATTAATATGTTTTATGATGTGACAATGAAATATATTTGTGATTGGATATGATTGTATGAAATGATTATAAAGATTTGATGTGATAATGATGATTTGATTGTAATTAAGCATTGTTAGCTGTTTAGAAATCTGATGGCACTCGAAACAAGCTATGCTTGTAATATGATAATTATATTATGTAATTTGAATGGTTGAGGCAATTACAAATTATGATGTGAATTAAATAATTAAATTAAGTGTAGGTCATTTGATACTAGATCCAAAAGCCCAGGAATTAAGTTTGTGATGGCTTTCAACTCTCATTGCTTAATCAATATTTAATTTTTCTAATCATTAGAAACTAATGATATATTAGTATATATATAGTCATTAAGTTTACAAAACTCATTCCTTTTCTTTTAACATTTCCAAGTTCAATTTGATGCTATGAAGTCCAAGGCAATCCAAATAGAAATTGGCAATTAGGATTCTATTGGGAATGGTTTTGGAAATTCAATTTAGGGATTTGAGTTATAGATTATATTGATTCAACACTTGATTTGTTAAATTATATATATATATATATATATATATATATATATATATATATATGTATATATATATGTATTTTAAGGATGTGTAGTATGGGATGTATTCTATTTTATTATCGTATCTGTGAAAGATTTCCAAGTTTCATGATCTAGGGCATGTGACCTTCAAAAAACATCTAAAAATAGGAAAAACTCTATCCATTTTTTGTAAAATTTAAGGTTAATTTAAGTTTATACAAAAATAGGAAAATTTCGATTGGGTAGAGCTAGAGTAAACAATGTTGAGATTAGTCGAAATCAAGCATCAGGATCCATACTAGTCACGATCAAGTCCAAGTCATGACAAATTTTTTATCTACACCAACTTATAAAAGAGAAAGTGTAATTGAAGCTTTATAAAATAAATGAAAAGGCAAAATTTTATAAGGAAGTACATAAGGTAGGAATGATATAAATCAAAGTAAAGCTTCGTTATATGTTTCACTATGTCTTATCCACTTGTACATGACTAATAAATTAGCCACTTAAAAATCCTTTTTAATAAAAACAAGAACCAAACTAATGTAACAAATGCAAAACTTCAATGAGGCTTGAAAAACTTAAGTTGCATGCTATAATGAGGGAGTTTTATCGTCTTAGGTTTTCAAGAAAACACAATATCCTTATTATAAAAGTACTTATTCTTATCTAGTGGGTATATTGAATATAGATCATTAGTTTCACGCCTATAAAATTTAAATAGCTAAAAGATAGAGGTTCATATTTCAAACTAACCTTGAAGTTATTTTTATTTTTTCCACATGTTTGTATTTAGAGTAAATACTTGTGCCAAATATTGAAAATAGTCTCTTTTGTGCTACCAACTTTAGAACTTCTAACATAACTCTAGAAAAACTAGGAACCAAAATTGTACAACCATCAAATATAAAAATCTTGACTTGGCATTGCAATTATGTTATGAGTATGCAAAATAAAGCAATTCGTGTGCCAATTTAAGTTATTAAATTTAGCTACCACCTTCTAGTGAATAACTAACACATTGATAAGTTTTATGCCTTCTATGAGATTTCTAGAAACCTCTAAGCACATTCAAATTAATATAAGTCCTATAACCAACTCATCATAATTTTGAGATGATATTAAAATAGAAAGCTAGTCATAAAATCAAATTAATAGAATGAAAACCATAGTGATGAGAAAATGTTATCCAAATTTACAATTCTTCTAATAGTGAAAACATGGGAATAGAGATGAAAAATAGATCAGGTGCTTAGGTAAGTACAGACCAATCCTAATTCTATAGAAACAATTTATCATGCACCAAATATGTAGCCTTAATTGGTTTGCTCAAATCATTCAAGACATTTTTTCAGCCCTAATAAGAAAATTCTATTCTTCTCTCTATTATCCACTTTTACTCTCTGTACTTCCATATTCAAATTCAATTCACTTCTGTAACATAATCTTACTCATATAAGTTTCAATAATTTCTTCCTATTGTTCTAATTTTTTTGTCAAAATGTATTTTGTAATAACTTCTCCAAAAAAAATAATTAGATTGGAAAAATTAGATGTGATATTCAAATTACCAAAAACTAATTGACAAATTAATAGATGCAATGATCAATTATAAGAAACAAATAAAAATCAATATCACCATTCTTTAGAATAAAATTGAATTTAAAATGAAGGCACAATTCAAAAACTACATAATACAGATAATAAAGGAAAAGGATAACAAAAATGCACATTCAGCATGCAAAAAATATCAAATAAGAGATATAATAGAGTTGAATCAATAGTAATATCAAAGATACACTGTAGCTGAGAAATTATAGATGAGTTGAAATCAAAGACGAAGTTGACTAAGTGTAACGGAGCCTATGTGCCATTTTTTAAATGACAATTTGCTATTATGATCAAGCTTTTACATGCAAAATGTAAAAATAACCTTCCATCTATGATTGGCGTTGAAAAATTAAGATTAAGGATGTCATTCTTCAAAGCAATGTCATCAGGTCTTCTGCTTTCTCTTTCCAAAGACAAATTGATATCTTTTTTTTTCTTTTGAAATTATAACAATATAGTAGTTATAATCGTGTAAGAAGATAAAGTGTAGGAAATTAAAATTGAAATATATATTAAAAAAGTTAAAGTTTTAGAAGTTTAACAAGAAAAACTAATTAATTTATTTAGTATAACATATAAATTTTTTAATCTAAAAATATATAAAGTTAAAATTTTAGAAACTTGAGGAGAAAAAATAATTAATTTATTTATTATAAATATTATAATTTTTTAATTAAAAATATTTATTATGTAAAATAATTTATAAAACCATCACAAAATAAAATTTGGCCATTAATACAATTATTCAAATGTTACTTTTTATTTAAATTTAAGCACCACTTATAATATTGTTGCTAGTGATGCATGTTGCAACAAATTGCTTGTTGCTTATAAATTATAACTCGGCAACATTTAATTAAGTGTTTTGTATTCTATATTAGGCGATAGTTTTATTTAACAATGTTAAAAAAGTATTGCCTATTCCAAATTAGACAATAATCTTTTTGTGTTGTTGAATAAGCGTTGCTTAAATTTAAAATAAAAGGTAACATTATTAAAAATGTTACCTTCTTAAAAGGTAACATCACTTATAATATTGTTGCTAGTGATACATATTGCAATAAATTGCTTGTTTCTTATAAATTATAACTTAGCAACATTTAATTAAGTGTTGTGTATTCTATATTAGGCAACAGTTTTATTTAACAATATCAAAAAAGTATTGCCTATTCTAAATTAGACAACAGTCTTTTTTTTGTTTAATAAGCATTGCTTAAATTTAAAACAAAAGGTAACACTATTAAATCATTGCCTTTTTGAGTTTTAGGCAATAATTTTTAACCATTGCTAAATTAAGTGTTGCCATGAGTGAAAAATGTTATAGTGTCACATCATAAAGATACATAGCATCACTGTATCTCTTTGTGTAGCCTTATTATCCTCAAATAATTCATAATATGGGTATACATGCTTATACTACAACTATAGAATGAATTATGCTTTTTTGGAACTTTAAGGACAAAAATGAATATAGTATAATCGATTGTGTAACTAATTATGTAAACCTATAAGGTAACTCAACTCAAGCATAATTAACTACATAGATTTAAAAAGAATAATTTTTTATATAATTGATTGTATAATCAATTACGTATATCTAAAGAGCAAAATTTTGGAATATAATTAATTATATAGTCAATTATCTCAAGGTTTTTTTTTTAGATTTCCCTATGGAAAATACTATTCATTCAAGGGATTTTTGTACAAATCTCATTATTTAAGCTACATTACTCAACCAACTCACCATAAACATGAAAACAATATCATAATTCTTAAATCTAGTAGAAACCACATATCAAACATTAATTTATAGCATAAAATTCTCAAATTTGCAAATCCAAGGAAAAGCATAACTTAGACTAACCCAAATCATTGAAATTCAAGCAAAATTAATTAGAATATTCATTTACAAATTTTAGATGAGATAATAGGTGACAAGACTAAAGGTTAGCTTACTTGTAAACATTCAAAAATCCTTAAAGAAACTAAATCTTCAATGAACCAAAAATTCAAAAGGAAGAAATAGAAGAAAAGCCTTACAAGAATTGAAAAGTAGAATTTGTTACCTTATTTAGATTAAATAGAAGTTGAGAGATTGGAGGAGGAAAGTTGTGCTTGAGATGAAATGGAGAGAAATGTGTTGTGTTATGGAGTAATGAAGAGTGGCTAAAGTTTTGGGGAAATAAAAGAGCTAAGCCCTAAGGGCACAATGGGAAAATGTTTTCCTAAGTTTCCCCTACACTCATACATTCACTCTTAATTGAATTTACTTTTAAATCATTCTCATATACTCAATTACACATCATTTCACATAGGAATATTCATTTCACATAGGAATATTTACATATAAACCTTTTATAATCAATTACTTTCACAAAAAATGTTTAAATTCCATTGGGTGTAACCTATAACTTTAGATATCAATTATTTTAAAAATTAATATTTAAAGTTTCACAAAAAGAAAACATGTTAAGAATTGACATCTAATTTTTTTTTATATTTTCAAAAATGTCACTGCTCTTATAATTTTTAACATTTATTATTTTAAGAATTGACATATAAAATCCCATGGAAAGAAATCACGTTAGTTTTTTAAGAATTAATTTTTAAAGTTTCCTTATATTTTCAAAAATATCTCCACACCTATACCTTTTAATATCAATTATTTTTGGAATTGGTGTCTAAAGTCCTATAAGAAGAAAATACATTAATTTTCTTAAGAACACCTAAAGTTTTCTTATATTTTCAAAGGTATTACTACTCTCATAACCTTAAGCGTTGATTATTTTATAAATTGATATCTAAAATTTCCTCTTATTTTCAAAAATATCACGACTTTAATATGTATGTTAATGTTCCTTTTAACTGAGGTGCAATTGTATTTCTATAATAATGTTTAAATACAACAACATTAAACACTTGATAATTTTATGAATAACTTATTAATGAAAATAAAATAAATTACACTTAATTCCCATAAAGTTTAATTTGACTACACTTAATACCTTTCATTTTTTAATAATATATACATCCTTTCCCCTCCGCTTAACAAAATTAGATAAACTCTTCGTTTTTTTTTCCTTCTTTATGGAAGCAACGGACTTTAATTTTTTATGTAAAAACTATTATATTAATTAAAACATTAAATAATTAAAATAGTTAATGTAGTATTTTTTATATTTTTTATTATTAAAATTATTATATTAATAAATAGAATAAACACAATATTTAATTCATTAGTTCCTTATTTTTATTTTTTATAATTATTTATTTATTCATTAATAATACTAAAATAAATAGTAGCAAGAAATAATATAACTAAAAAACAAACATACATTTGATATTATTAGGATAGAATTTTTCAATTTATTTAAATATTTTACATTTATTTTTACATTACAAATGAAAGAAAGAATGAACAATTATAATAAATGCAAAAATAAGAGGCTAATAATATTAATTATAAAATCTTAAAAAATATAAAAATCATCATATTTAAAAATAAAGAACTAAATATTATATTAATTTTAACAAATAAATAAATAATTACTATCCCTTCTTTTTAATGATGATATATACTGTAAGGATTATTAATAGTCATCAAACTTAATAAAACGTAAAATTTAGATTTAATTCGTAATGCTATTTTAATTATTTACTATATATATGTTATTAATATTAATATACTAACTCCAATGATAGAAAATCTTAAACTTGTATAATTATTTCAAATAATTTATAATTAAAAATCGACTTAATTTAGTGCAAACTAAACACCCTCTTTATACAACAAAATTTTCTCCACCGCATATTTTTCTTTTCCTTTATTCTTTTTTCCTTTTTCCTTTCCCCTTTTCCCCTTTCCCCGTCCCGTGTCTTTAGCCAAACACGCTCTATTTTCCAAGACCTTCGTGCCTCCGTGGCTCTTTCTTTCTTCAACCTTCTTCGCGTCGTCTCCCTTAAGCAACATTGCCAGCCAAGTTGGAAGCTTCGACGTCGCCATCGCTCCCACAGCATCTTTCTTCGGCCTTCCACACTCTCTTCTTCCTCTCACCGATACTCTCTCTCTCTCTCTCTCTTCATCCACCTCTCTCCCTCTAATCACATCTAACTCCCTACTTGCTGTTGGAAACTCCATCATCATTAGCTGCTTGAGAGAGAGGAAAGATGGTGCAGATAAAAAAAAAAAAATTACTTAAAAAATTCAACTCCATTGCTTCTACCAAGAAGAAAAAATGGGAAAATAGAGTAACAACGTCTGATGTCGGTAAGTGGGGGGAGGGATGGGTATATTATTAACGAATGAGGGCATTAAGCATAATTAAATTAAATTTTAAAGAGATTAATATAATTTAATTAGTTGTCTTTTGAATAGTATTTATATAAATTAATTTCAAAAATAACATATTTTTTAATTTCTTAAATTTGGTAATACGATATTGGTTTTTTGGCTCGAAAGGTAATACGATATTGGTTGCTACTTTTATTAGTCACTCAAATGAGACCCAAGTTTTTATAACTTCTAACTTTTCAAAAGCCACACAAGT